>BLKR01014781.1:0-264987 GCA_011170035.1 Teleogryllus occipitalis | reverse complement strand
ACACACATATATTGTGTTGCCAAACAAACCCTCCTCACGTAGTACGTTCTGCCAGGCTATATTTGCAAGCAGCCATGAACACTGTCCGGCAACTTACCCGCTTAGCCAATCGACAGCAGCCGAAGATTTTGGTGGGATAGCTCCCGGTAGAGCTAGAAGAAACCTTCAGGGAGGGCCTCTGAGTTAGATTGACAAGGATGCGTTTCAGGATCAGATATGCTTATTGGCCCATAACAAAATGCATCTATTGGAATAATGTTCCAAATAGGACATCACTTTATTAATAAGTGACTGCGATGAAACACTACACGTACTTTGTTCTACAGTATCTTTCGTTATGAATATTACAAAAAGAAAGAAATGAACAAACAAAATTGGTATGCATTAAAAGGGATTCTTGTTTCTTGATGTGCTATTACAGTTTTCTTCACTCGTCTTTATTTTTATGTTTTACACTTCCACGGAATATCTTTTTCACTCACAATTTTTTGTCACAATGAAATGATTCTACTTACATCGAAGTCTCGTGGATCATCTGCCGTCAGTGGGAGACGGTCGCGCTGGTTGGGCGCATGAGTGGCGTGCCGGAAGAAGGTCGGCGACCGGAGACTTGTGCTGCGTGCGGACCCGTAAGGGCGGGGCAGTCGACGGCAGCCGGCCGGGGAATGGCGACATTGGAGGTCCGGCGGGTGCTGGCCGGCTTCTCGTAATACGGAAAGCATCAGGTGCGTGGTATCAGGACGATCGCGTCTCGAGTGATCATTGAATCATCTTGGAACTTATCCCGCACGATTCACACTGGTGTTTTATGTGATCCGTATCTGCCACTGCGGCATTGCTTCCTCTTACTTGTGCCGCACTTCTTTTATCTATTCTATCTCTCTTGATACTCTTGTTTGTTTCGGGTCCGAAGCGATTAGGTTGCGAAAGCCTAGGGAGTCATATTTGTCAACTCCTATGGGCGGATAGAGAAGACTGGGCCGCAAAATAACCGCTGACAAGTGGAAACGCCGGTAAAAGTAAGTAAGGATTTTTCAATTGACATTAGTGCGAAGCCAGACAAACTCTCTTGTGTTTATGTTGCTCGACAAGATTTTATTGCCTTCTCAAGCAGAAAATATTGTTTCAACAGATGCTGATGTTGCGGGTATTGTCACAATCAATGTTACTAATTTAAGGATTTCTGGAATAACTTGATTTAACTGGCTTGGAAAATCAAAGATTTCTGAAGAATATATTACACTTAACTCATTTTTCACATAGACGTGCTCAAAGTAATCGCCGTAAGAGTGCAGTAATTTGTTTAGAGCCTCAACAGGGAAATTCTCTTTATAATATAAAAACTTCTGAGAGTCTAGGTGTGTAAATGGAATTTTTTCATAATTTGCGTATCTTTCATTGATTTCCATGTGTACTCTATGGTGCCTGTTTCTCAATTCATCATTTTTTCTTCGCTTTGCTGGTGGTTCAACAGCACTATTTGATGAATACTCGATTTTACAATTGGACCGTATACGAAAAAAAATCCATTACGTCTGAACTCGCACATTGTATTCTTTAATTCGTTCACTTCTTATAAACAATACGCTATATCTAGAATTTTGTTTTGAAGAACATTGTACAAGACATCTGTATGAGCAAACAATTTGCCAAAAACTTCAGCCAAGAAGATAGTCTGATTCTGTCTAAAGAAGTACAAATATCCTTGAGCTTGCACAACAGTATCATCATTCCAGTTTTCTTGGCAGTCTTCACTTACATTCTTCAAAGAAATCAATGAGATGCCATAATGAAATAGTGTGTAATGTTTAATTACATTGTATACTCGGGTTTTCGTTACGTGGCAGCTGAGGGTATTGTCTTCAAGAAGGAACATGGCACGACGTTTTGCGTCTTTCTCGGTCCTTATTCACAAAGAAAACACAAACAAAAATCACACGAACAACTTTACTTTCTCATCACATCAGGTATTGAGGTAAATTTGCCTGGCAGAGACGTGGACGTGCATCGCGGTACAAGTCCGTGCCTGCTGAGAGCCTAGGCTCTCTGCCCAGCGAGTGCGAGGAGATAGCGCGTGCCCTCTTATCGCGCGGCAGAGCCAGCCGGTGTCTATCCACTGGCAGGCTTCTCCCTCAGCTAACGGCCCCAAAGAATATCTCTCTGCGGCCTTGCTAATTTCCTCGCGCGTAAGTCGGGAAAACGAGTTGAAAACATTTAATTTTCTTCAACGATTCAGTAAAAAAAATTGAAAAATGCCACACTTAACGACAGATTTTATTAAAAAGAAATTTGGGTATTCTAAGGCTCCGAGATTACCCTTCCGTTTCCCCACTGGTAAAAAACACATAAAAATACACATCCGTTTTTCAATGTTAACTGAATTTTCGAAAATTTCAAAAGTTTGAAATTTGTTCACATTATTGCATTTATGAATACATGTGCTTCAAACGATCTCATTAAGTTTCTTGAAAACTGAGGTTTTCTGTGAAAATGAGCCCAAATTGCCGCGTTTCAGACATGTTTAAACTTAATTTTCTCGAAAACGACTCCAATTTTTTTCTTCAAACTTTTCGAACAGATAATGCTAAATGCACTGTTTAAGATGACATAAAATTAATTTTGCTGTATTCTTTGTTTTTTTCAACAATTACTCAAATGTCCTTTTTTAAATATCCCTTACGCCTTTAATTTGCATATTTCCAGCGATTTGTAAACTTCATTGCATTTGTGAGTGGAAATGCTTCAAATGACTTCCAATAACGTTTCCCAAAAACTGAAAAGTTTTCTGTGAAGAACTTCAAATTTCGCATTTACAGTAACGCTTAAACGCCATTTTCTTAAAAAGGGCTCCAATTTTTTTAACGAACATCTCCCTTTAAGAGGAGGTTTTATTCTTCTTTAATATTCTTATAGGAATATTCCGGTTCTATCATTGGAAAACCGAAAAATTGAGAAATTTTCAAAATATGTACTTCGGGCGGCAGTGGATAGCACTCTCAAAAGTATGTGGCAAGACTGAAAAGCTAGCCGAGACCAAAGAACTCAGAAAACTAACTAGTACGAGAAAGCTAGTTTAATAATTATTTTGGTGCAAAGTAATGTTACCAAATACAGAATCTGATTAATTTATGTGTGAATGAATTTAACAGAAGTAAAGAGGGCCCTCCTACGAATAGATTTTCTTGGGTCGGAACGAGATTTTGAATATTCCATGACATAAAGCATAAACGTGTATTCCGGAAAGTCACGGAATATTTAACGGAACCAAGTGTTCAGGTTACTGAGAAAACGAAGTCGCTCGCCTTTCACCAAGGAGGCCTGGGTTCAATTCCCGTCGTTTCCCGGACAAGCTCCTGTAAAATTTGTCGCAACAAAACTAGTTTTCCAGCTTCACAGGGGCTAGTCCTTCTCCTGTGATGCGTCGTAAACCCTACCGCTATTCTAATTCTGTCTCAATTCTGGCAGCTGGGTATTGACGCAGGAGCGCGTGGTGGAAGAGGTGCGTACGCGGAGATGCTACCTTGCGGTCTTCTTGACAACTGACTACGACGAGACATCACAGATAATGTTAATAGGCGATTACTCCCAAGCGCAAAGCGCTCAACGCCTCCCAAGGGGCTTGGAGACGTGTTACGTCAATCTAGCCGCAACAAATGTTTGTTCTCCTTAACTGTACCTACAAGTTTAGAGGTGAAATTCCATTTCGTCATCGTTGTTTGTAAAGAAGTTGCATTTTTCAGATCGTTTAGGAGATACTGGGAAAAACGTAGGTAAACCTGACAGTGTTTTGAAAAATATACAGTATTGTGGAATCGAAGATTGTTGCAAAATTAAATTCAAAACATCACTATAGCAATGAATGAAAAGAGCTTCAGGTGCTTTTCATGTACTTAGTTTCCAACCCATTCACGTTTCCTCCCGTTACTGATGCACCATCATATGAGTGCAAATTATAAGGCACAAGGATGAAATTTTGGGAAACGTTAGAGAATTTACACGGCTATAATTTCTATTTAGTCTTTTTAGTATACGTACGTATATACGGATTAATATACGCAGTATAGAGAAATTTATGAAATGCTGCGCAAAAAAATGGCGACTTGGGCAGAAAAACTCTCATTGCCGGGCCCTGATAACGAACTAGTGGTGCTACAGAATGGCACAGACTTTCTCGTAGTAAAGTTTTCTAATTTCCTTGGTGAGGACTGGCTTTAGTCTTGCCCCATCCTCTTCTCAGCTGCTATCTATCGCCGCCCAAAGTACATTTTTTTAAAATTTTCTTAACTTTTTGGTTTTATAATAGTAGAACCGAAATATTACTTCAAGAAAATTGAAGAAGAGTAAAAACTCGTCCTAAATAGAAATTTTCATTGAAAAATGTTGAGCCGTTTTTAAGATAATGGTGTTTAAGCGTTACTGTAAATGCGAAAGTCGAAGCCGAATACGGAGGCTGAGGCATCACAACGGTATTGTTTTTGGCTAAAAATTGACGAACAGTGAAGTGTGAGCAGGTGCTTTGTGATGTAAGAAACGAAGTATTTCGTCAAAAATCGGGGGAACTTCAGAGAGCTTCACCTAAAAGGCGTACATTAGTACTTATTGACTCCACGAACTGTTGGCAAGAATTCATTATGCTTAACGCCATTGAAATCAAAGAAAACCTTCCCCAGAACTTTCAAAGTCGATCGAATTTTACATTCTTTTGGTCTTTGCTCTTTGTAAGAAGCTTCCATTTGGCCATCATATTCGTACACCAATATTTCTTCACTAGTTAGGACCCGTTTGAGACCTAGTTGTTGGCTTCATTCAGCATCGCTTGAGGTATGTTAATTCGTACCCGCTTTTGCCCAAATTCTACAATTTCATAATAAAATTTTGCTGCTAGACGTTTGATATCCGCAAAAATAAGGAATAATCAGAAGAATCTAAAACAGCCTTACGACAGTTGTGTGACTTTACATCAGATCATTTTAACCTAAGTGACCTTCTAGATCAGGGATGCTCAAGCAGAGGGAATCGGGAGCGCGAAGCAGTGTTGGTTACCAAGAGCTTAACACCGGAGCCCGAGCGTTGCGCGGCTTGCGATAACCTCTCCCGATAACCCCAGTCGCAGAAACATGGAAGTCGACGCGAGCACTTTGCAAACCAAAGCGTCCTCCTCGCCAATTTTCAATGGAACATGGAAAGAAAAGTATCTTTTCGCAGATGGCGGCAGCTATATCAAATGTTTAAGTTTGCAAAAACGTGCTTAATCACGTGGTTTAATTTGCAACGGCATTTATTTATTTAACGTCAAAAAACAGTTCAAACTGCGTATGACGTGCTATGGGGAAAAGTGAATTGTGTGCACATTTTCAAAATTCTGTGATCCCTACAATGAGTCATATACTACTTAAATTAAAAAGCATCATACGGTTAATCATGCTGCTGATTATGACAAGTGATCTAAAGAAGAACGTAAGGAAATATGCAGAGCTAAGAGAAACACCGCGTTTCTAAAAGTACGTTTTGGGTATATTTTGATGTTCCTATATTGTTTTCACAGTAAAATAACACAATATAAAAGATTAATTGTAGTTATTTTAAAACTGTCCCTTTGGGAAAGAAAAACCTCTCGTTCTTCTCAAAATTAGCTTGTGTCAAAACATTCACGAAACAGAATTCTGGAGAGCGTGTAGATGTGTTCAGAACATTGCGTTCGGAATTTGAAATCCGATTTAAGGATTTATTTGATTTACAATTAGAATTTAATATATTTGGTACACCTTTTTATCTTCATATAGGTTTTTCCCTTGTATTCTTCAATTAGAAATAACTCATTTCAATGTGACACTGAATTAAAAGAAAATTTTCAAACAAACATTCATTAGAATTTTATGAGAGTGTCACTCGAAAACGTTTTCCGAAACTGCATCGAAATGCTGCTCGTATGTTAATGTTTGGATCATTGTACAAACGTGAGCGGTATTTTTTGTTTGAAAATCTCGAAAGAGAAGTACAATTACAGTTCACAATGTAAAATGCAAGGAGAAAAATAACTGATTTCGCAATTAGGTTGATTTTTTTAATTTTAATCTTATTTACTGTCAGTACTTCCGTTATTAGTTTATTTAATATTAAATATTTTCAGTAACCTTTAGAATACCTTTTCATAATCGGCAGCAAGATAATGTGATGTCGCTGCAATTGAATTTCTTAATGTGCTTGAGCACTCTTTTGCAAGTAAAAATATGGCACATCTGACGCAATCTGCAAAAAGAAATTTTCTTTCCGTAGTGCAATGAAAATTGTTTATTTTAATTTTCAAATCACAAAAATGTGTATAACTAATAAGTATTTTTAAAAAATCACTGTTTTTCTGTCGGAATATTCCCAGAGCATTGAGACATTTTTCAGTCCGAGCATGGAAAATACCCCCAAAAAATAAGGCGCGACCCAATGTGCCGCAAGCCGTCGATCGATAAAATGACGTAACCTGCTCCGTCTACCGCTTGAGGTGCTAGAAAGAGCAGGGAGCAAGCAGCGGCTCCTGGGAGCAGATCGCTGGGCGGCCCTGTTCTAGATGAAGAATCAATGGAAGCAGCAGATACTTTTCATCACAATATTGATGATGACTTCTTTTATAGTGATGTTCGCAAATAAAGAGTTCGGTTGTTCGTTTTGTATGTCAAGTAATAAGAAAAACCGATGATAATTTCGTCCGGTTTATGCAGAGAAAGCCAGGTAACATCTTCCTTTCTCCTGACGAAGATAATGAAGATTTGAAGTGCCAGGTATGACAAAGACGATTTTTGCCACTGCCAAAAAACGGACAAGGAACTGTAAGAACATCCAGCCGTTATAGATTTAATTTTTTTCACTTTAACATTCCTTACAAATTGTTGGTAATTTGAAATTCTTTGAATAAATATGAGGCCGTTATAAATTTCATTTTGATTTTGACATTCTTTATAAATAAATTGAATTTCTTTAAATATAAAAATGGTTTGCTAATTCATTTCTTTGGAAAATATGCAGTGGCAGTTACGAGTATTTTCCCCCACTTTTCCCAGTCTCTGTACGAAGAACATACGTTTCTCGACGAATCGTCAAAACTATCGGGACGTCATTTCTGCCCCCAAAGTGTCGGTGAAAGGTAACAAAGCGTCAAATATATGACGTTCATGAAAATGTCGATCGTCAAGAGCGATTTGTCGAATGTTGGTGAAATCGGCGTTGGCATTGGAACTCACCGCAAACTGATATCATAGTGGGTCAATGACTTTGAATCTTATTGTCACCAACTCCCAAATCGTGGTGAGCTAAGAATATGGTGTGCTCGAATTTCTTGGCGAGGGGGGGGGGGGGCTGACCGCAGAGCGCGACACACCATCCGAAGACAATACCACTTTTCTCTTCGGCCAGAACTAGCTGCAACTTAATTTTATGGATTTCGCATGTTATTGCAAGTACACAGTTGAACGCATTATAACGTTTGGAGAATTTATTTTCATTTGATGTAAGGTTTGTTGATTCAATATGTACATTTGATGAGTCCTTTATGCAACGTTCGGCGTTTTGGAAGAAATTGCACACGGAAATCAAAGCCAGAACCATGTGTGCGGGAGGTGAACGTACCGTGTATAAAATTATGTAAGTAATCAGTGGCGTTTTCTTTGGATGTGCAAGTCGTGTGTCAACGCCCAAAGAAATAAAAGGAATCCCTCGAATTTATTGAAATTTTTTACATTTTACTCGATTTCCATGTGATCGGTGGCATAGATCGGCACCAGCGCGTCCATCCAGAGTATACTATCTGCAAGTGAGTACTGCAGGCAACGCAGGAAGTGTGCGAGCGTAGCTCAGGCCGTTGGCGATTGCCTCCAGCGTCTGCAGGTCGGATCGGGAGGCGGTAGCGCATGCGCGCATGTCCCCCACTGAAGGACAAAGCGTGCCAAGTCGTTGGATCTCTTTAACAGCCTGCTTGTGAGCAAGCGTTAGTGATAGTGATATTCTCCGTTGCGCTTTGCAGCCTTTAGCGATACTCATGAACTTACTAGTGTTATTTTTTGATTAGGATTGTGAAAAGGTGGAAGAATAATTTTAAATAATTGCTTTCCTTTCGTATGAAGAAAAGAAAGAAGTAATTGAGCGTGTCCTAACCTGATATTTCATAATTTAATTTTCAAAACAGGAACCGAAGAATGGGAAAAGCGTCGAGCGTGTCTTTTTAAATACTTTAAAATGTATTATTCCAATCTTCGCAATAGAAAATACAGCATCCTCGTTATTTTGCGACTACTTTCCCCGATTCTTCCAACATCATTTAAAATAAATAAGAATTTTGCTTACTTAATTCAATTTTACTCAAAATATGTAAACGAAAAAAAGTAAGTGTAGGAGTTATCACTTTTCTTCACAACCAAAGCCCTAGGTCTACAGTTAGGAGATGCCACTGTAAGTAATATTCAAATACACTTTTATTAAACTTAGTTCTAATTGGTTTACATGAATGGCTGATGTATTATACATTAGAGTTCTGAATTTTGGAAATTACACTTTTGTCATTCAATTGAAGTGCAACCTTTGGGTTTATTGCAGCATTAGCTGCCACAGGATGATTACAGAAAAAAAAGGAATTACAGTAGAGACCCACCATACATAAAGTCTTTCACTTATTTATTCAGCCAATAATAAAATATTTATCTTTATTTTTAAAAATATATTAAATATTAAGTAATTTGGTAATTACAATCATTGTTTGAACTATCTGTAGAATCCTCATCCAATTGAAATCCCATACTAAGATTTCTCTAGATAAAATGCTGGATGAAATCAATGAGAAATTTAGTAAAAGAGTTTCAAAATGCAAAATTTCATTCATCATTAACTTAAAATGCACTAAAAGCAAAATAAAATGTAAGAATGATTAACACCTAAGTAGACCACATCTCTTACATAAGAAATGTTCAATATTTACACTTCATAAATACACATTTTAAATCTTCTAAAATCAGTTAAAGCCTCTCTTTTTGTAAATAGAGACAAATAACTTTAAAAATCGATTACTTATTATTTAAAAAATAGTTGGTCTTCCTGTCTTTAGTCCCATTGTAGCCGAAGCAAGTGTTAATATTCTTTCTGCTAAATATAAACATTTTACTTTGCTTCTGATATCACCAAATATGCATGGTATCCCATATTTCTCTGTAAATTTGGAAATATCATCAAAATCAGTTCTCTGTTCATAGGACGGTACATCAACAACACTTAGAAGACATACTTGATGCAGGAGTACTTGTTTTTTGAGTTTTTTAAGAGCAGATCTTATCTGAAACAAATAAAAATTACTTTTGTAAGTAGCAAATTGCTCAAGATTTCCTCCTTATACTAATGTACTTATACTTAATGTACAAAACACACAAAATCGAAACATGCTATTTCTTATGTTTAACAGAATCAATTGAATCAGAATAATCCATTAACATTCCAACAAGAACAAATTTTAGTTTTTTGGAAAAGTCGCACAATTGATCTAATCTGAGCTGTTAAGATAATGCTAACTTCTCCATTACTCAGGTGGTCTATGTAATAAATGTATCATGAACTGAATATATTTGGGAAAATTTGCGATTTTCTCAAAATTCACAGAACTTGCTACTATAGTTTATTAGTACATACGTAACTGTCATATTTGCTTATAATTTTGTATAAGAAGAAGCAAAACCAAATTTGCAAATTGCAAATTTTATTTCATTAGTGGATGAAGACATCCTAAATGAAACATAATAAATAGCAATTTTTTTTATTCCTGAATGAAATGCCAGATGTCCATTTAGCCATGATCGCTAGGACATTCCTGGCCAGGGTATATACATGACTTGCGTTGGTTCGAATCTTCATCTAAAACCATGCTTGGCTGTTTTAAGTCGGAGGGAGAGGCCGGTGTAAGGCAAACGATGGTCGATCTGTACCGAAGTAGACGGAGCCCATGCAGCTAAGGTCCAATGGTTTCATTACTTTTTACTTTCTCGTATACGGAGCAATATTACGTAGTATAGAGAAAGTTATGTAATGCTGCGGAAAATCGATTGCGAGATTTCAACGAAAATACACGTTTTGGGGTCCCCTGATACCGAAAAAAAGTTTTTTTTCTTCAAAACGTCCGTCCGTGAACATTACTAGCGCCTAAACCACACGTACGATCTTTTCCAAATTGAAGAAAACCCAGTATCTGGCTGTAGTTAAAGCTTTGAAATTTTGAAAAATATTCTTAAAAATTTGAGAGTACTTTACATAAAACCCTAGGAACATTTTCCAAATTTTCTCAAAAACTGCTCCAAATGTTTTCTTTAAATTTCGTGTAAGAATAGAGTAAAATATATTCTCGAAGGTGGCATATACCCGATTTTCACCGTTAACTCAGAATTTTCGAAAATTGCAAAAGTTTGAATTTTTTTCGGTGTCTTCCTACAACTACAAAATTGAAGACAGATCTTTTCTCCAAATGAAATTTGTTGTGCATAAATAGTTCTTTCAATAAGGTCGTGCACATTGTTTCGGAAATCTTAGTAGTTTTCGTGCAATAGTGCAGGCAATATTTGCAATTTTAAAAAATTACAAAAACAAGATTTTCTCAAAAACGGCTCTAAATTTTTCCTTTAAATTTTTGGTAGGGTTAGTGCCAAATGAACACTATACCATGACATAAACACCTTATTGCTCTATTCTTTTTTTTTAAAAAAATTTAAATATGAAATTTTTTTGACTTGTCTCTCACGTCGGTAACATTTACATTAACGACAATTTCTTCATATTATTATATTTGTGAGTACATGTGCTTTACATAATGTCAATTAAAGTTTTCCGAAAACTCGACCGTTTTCTGTACAAATGAACTCAACATTCCGCATTTTCTTACGCATGATTACATCACATACGATGTCCTGCGTGGGCTACAACTTGCAGTTATTGCCTTCGGTTTCAAGCTTGATGTTACTTGAGATTCTGCGGCACCAAAGCGGAACATGTGTTCTACCTGGGCGACCGGACACGCACGACTGCCACAGCCCCACCGCTGGCGACATCCTCAGCGCCGCGCGGAAAAGCGAGCAGTTTCATTAGTTGCTTGTGCCATGCCATTGTCGAAAGGATCTTGTATGCTACAGCGAGAAAAAGGGCCTCCGAAGAGTGGGACAGTCAGTGCACAAACTTTATCACTTATTGATCATCTAGTACGTCGTTACTCTCTACGCACCAGACTCAAATTTTTCGAAGTTCCGCTGCCGGAGGTGGCCCGGGAGCCGACTTTGCGCAACCACTCCGCGGGCTCGCGCGGTCTTGGCCCGTCATCTAGGCCGAGTCGAGCTTCTATTTTAGAAGTTTCATTGACGAAAAAACGCATCAGGGGCTGAGCGACAGCTCGCTCCGCGGGAGCGCTCTGGAGCGTGTCGACTCACGTTCCAGGCTCGGCGCAGGTCGCCCCGCGCCTCACCGGGATTATTTGAACGTTACACAGTCTTAAAAGGACTTTTATTAGGGAGTTTTAGCACCACGCGTTAGGTAGTGACGTTATGCACTAAGTCACGTGACGGGCCTTGAAGTCATAACGTCTTACCTTAGACCTACGGTACGATCTTATTACCTTCATAAATAGTGCACGCCTGTAGGAGTCTCTACGGTCACCTTACAAGCGACAAAATGGCCGCCTAAAAACAGGAAACGTTGGGGATTTTACCATCTCTGACAAACCGATTCTCGTATGAGGCATAAACAATTATTCCTTACTAACTCCATAACGCTGGCAAGAATTAACAGAAAATATTGGAGAAGTGATAGGAAAGAAATTCGTCGAAAACACTTCCTACGTTCTCAAGAACAGTCAATTCAAAATTCCAGAGTGCATACTCATCGCAGAGGGCAACAAAATCTAACACTCCGAACACAATGTACATTTATTATACTCTTGTCTTGTATCGTGGTTTAAAAGTCTCATCGCTGGCCTACTCTGATATATTATGCAAATTCTTTGTTCAACGCTTGAAATGTTTCTTTTGTTGTAATGCATAACGCAATGTCGCAATTGCTAAAACTCTTCTGAACGTTGTTCATTATGACCGTATAAAGTCGTTAGTCACGTGATCAATAGAGTTTAAGGATGTCTCTTTACGCCTGGCGCTATAACTCCCTCATATGAACATGTAAGTGCGAAAAACGTATAAACGTAAAACGCATAACTGAAATAATTTAGCATGGGAATTATAGGAATTTACCCGGGACTTACCAATAAATGTATAAACATGAAAAACGTGTAAATGAGAAACATTTTTCTCAACATAATTCTAAATATTTTCAGATCAACCGACAGGAAGAGAGAAGATGGCATAACTTTTTTTATTATTGACAAAAAGTGAGCAGTAATGGCCCCAGATGTGAATCTTGAACACTTCACACAATGTAAATATTTCACATTCTGCAATCTATCCCTCAAATAATTATGAAACTATTTCAGCACCATGGATACCTATTTTCTCCAAAACCCCAAACAAGTAAAAATTGATGATTAACAATAGTGAAGAAGTCAATATAGAAGACATCAACCTATTTAAACACTTCAAAATTTTCAAGTACAAAACGCTGAATGGTCATTAAATTACTAATAGTGGATCTCTACCTCTTAAATCTATGTTGCTCTTCAATTAAAACAAATTAACTATTAGCTAATTGTTCTACTATAACTGATTCCATCAGCTTAGCAATTAAACTAACTCAGATACAGGTCTATAATTAATATGACAGTGAATATCCTATTTATCTATCGATGTTGCAAAACTGATTTCCATACATCAGATAGAGGTCCCTCCTGCAATGATTTCACAAAGGACCACGAAGAATGGGAGTAATATTCACTTTACAATTTCTTAGTATGTAATCTAAGGTTTCTGTGATGCCTATCAGCACCATTGTCAGATTTTGGGACAACTAAAGACAGAGATTTCTTGGTAAAGAACAGTCCAAACTAAAAGTTTGCAAGCCAAGTTCACTTGAACGAAAGGAAGAAGAAGCCTTGATTACATCAGTAACATAATTATGTTACTCAGGCGCGGATCCAGGGGGGGGGGGGGGGAAATCCCCCCCTTCCCCAAATTTGTCAGTCAATGTACATTTTAATTTGTCACACTGAATAATAGACGGAAAATTATATTATAATTGTTCATCATTTAGCAACTTTAAATTCAATGATTTTACAAAAAAATAAATAAATTTTTACAACATACAGTAATTATATAATAAATTATTTGTCATGTTTAGGATATATATTATATACTAGAGAAAGAGTGAGAGAAAATCCCCCCCCCCCCATATATACTTTCTGGATCCACGTCTGTGTTACTTGATGGATGTTGGATATCTGACAGCTTGAGATGTTAATTCAAACTGATTTTGATGTCATTTTTTACATCATTTTTCTTTGTTGTTAGGGCATTTTTAAGGGCACCTTGTAAGTACTTTTTGGTTTGCTACATACTAAGCCATTTTTGTCATTATTTTCCTCCCCCCCACCCCCCCCTCCTGGCACCAATCTCTCTATCCAGCTGGAAACATACCTGCCAGCCTGGAGTCAGGTTGTGTTAAAAATCTAAAAGGGAAAGGAAGATGATACCAGAAAACATTTTTGATATTTTTCACAAATTGTTTGTTCATAAGAAATCTCATTCTATGTTTGTGTATGACCTCAGATCTCTTGAGGACAGAGCTCTCTGTACACGTTATAACCTTCTCAGTTCCTCCTTGTTCTCTCTTCCCTTCTGGTAATTACACAAGTCTGAAGAACAAAATCTACAATTCCATTTTCATTGATACCATTGCAAGATTAAAAAAGGAGTCCATAATAGCATTTCGTGGAGACAGCATCACAAGTAAAATAAATCCATAGTAGTCATACCAGATGGTAGCGTGCAATCAAGATTACAAAGAAAAGGTAGTGTCCTTCAAAATGAGTGTTAATATAAAATTAAGAGTTAGAATAAAAATGTGAATCATTTTAATTATTAATTTCTTACTTAAATTACTTTTAAAAGTTGATTTTTTAATATTTCCTGTATTTTTTCCCTTTACTTTAGCTAGAATAAATGCCTGAACTTCTGGGCTCTATTTATTACAAAACTGATGTCAGTTTAGGAGGCCATGGATTACTAGAACAGTTGGATTCTAATATTACTTATTATGAAACCAATCTCAATTTCATAAATGTTCATTTGAGATAATTGAAGCGCATAAACTCATTTGTATGACATGGCAAATTATGAATTGTTTATAAACAAACTTCACCAACACTAAACCAATACAAAAATGTTCATTCTCCTCATACACTTTACAGGCAAAATGGTAAAAGCAAAGTGGAATCCTTTAAATTTGAAGTTTTCCTCTCCACTGTCCATAATATTTCCAATTCAGACACATAATAAATCAACCAAAATTGCATTAAGTTTGTATGAAATAAGATACACCTTGATATGTATTTTATAAGATACATCTGAATTCCCGTCATTCCACGCACTCCAAGTGATCACCAACATTACATACTTTAAATCAATAGTTCCTAAATGTACCAGCTCAAGAGGTATCAACGAAGAATAGAATGAGTGAACACTAGCAAATGAACGAGCTTACATAAATTAGAAATAAAATCCATTAATAATGCCAAAGTTTAGAAGTTCTCAATTGTTTTAATTAGAAAGGGAAACTCTAACCAACTTCCATAATTAATTTAGTGGTCATAATTCAAATATTAATAAAACTTTTTATTACAACAAATGCTCTCCCATTTACCGTTGAATTATTTCAGTCTTCTGAGAGCACAGACAGCTTGACAATGTATTTTCCCAATAGGCACAAGTGGACTTCACAACAGCCTTAAATAGAGTGGACCACAAGCACCTATCAGTTACACTTGAATTGTGGATTCACTCATTTAATAGTTCAGCAGTTATTATGCAACAGACATGGAAAGGTCACATTTTTAACCCCTATCTTATCTGAATGTGTGCCCTAGAGATCACATCACAGACCTTTTCTTCTCTATGTCTTTACATAAAATAGAGCCCAAGCTATCTCAGCAGATAAATCAATATTTAGTGATATCAAGGTATAGGATAAGATGTCACTGTTTATTAATGCACAGCCATCCTAGTCTTGCTGCTGCTGCTACCGCTCTTTGGCATGAGAGTAATGCAATGTTAACATCCAGGAAGATTGGTATCAAACCATCGAATCCTATCAATTAGAAATAGAAACTCAAAAAATCTTTCATGCACTAGTAAAATGGTATCAAGACGAGCTCATCATAAACACCAGCAAGACAATCTGTCTACATTTTATGAATCCCTAATCCAAAGAAAAACTCACAGCATTTGTTCATAAATAATAATCATGTAACGATATCCCATGAAACTACCTTCCTCGGTCTAACAATTTCAAATCTTAATAAGAAGCTCGCCAAATCTTGCACCTATACACCCTCAGGTCAAGCTCCAACGTTGAGACACTTCCGACAATGTATTTTGCAAAGGTGCACTCGCACTTGAAATGTGGAATAATATTTTGGGGAAATGCCCCTGAAAGCTTTTGCATATTTATTATCCAAAAAAGAATACTGCGAACAATGACCAGCACTCATAAGCTGGAGTCTTGCAACCCCTTTTCAAGAAATTCAGGATTCTTCCACTACCATGCAAGTATATAGTTGGTGGGCTTCACAAAGAAGATTCTCATGGAAAACAATGACACTTGTACACAACTACAACACTCGTCAAAAGGATAACCTACATGTTCCCCATTCTGAAACTACACTTTAACAAAAAAGTACCCTAATGGAGGGCATTACACTTTACAACAAATTGAGCCATGATATTAAGGACAAACACAATTCATACTTTTAAAAGTAAATTGAAAGCTTTCCTGCTTAACATGTTCTACAGTGTGAAGAAATAATTGATTATATTTACAACACTACTTCCCTTAAAAAAACATAAATAAAAATTCTTATTCCATTTGACTTTGTTTCATGTCAACTGTTCGAGCTGAAGCAAATAAAAAAGAATTGGCGTATCCCGTCCTGCCTGTGTTAAATTGCAGCTGGATTGATGTAGAAGGATAATGTCAGACCAAAATTCTATTTCCTTCATCCTGAATTTGCTAGATGCATTGGGCATTGTTAACAATAATATTGTTAAATCATTTCTAAATGAATAGTATTGTTGTTGTTATTATTATTATTATCATTATTATTATTATTACTATCATTAGTTACAAGTATTGTAATTTAGCAAGCATTGTAAGATCAATGACACCTCCTCAATCAGGGTTTTTGTCCAGTTTCCTTTGAGCAAATGCAGAGATGGCCCCTTGCTTTGATTTCTGGACAGTAAATGTAATTTCACTCTAAGTCTTCTTGAGCTCCCTTTTGCTAGACATGAGAGGAGTTGAGGGTTAAAAATTGTTAGCAGTGTATTCAAAATCAAAATTGAATGTAGCTGTTAGTTCTTTCACGTAGAGGTGAAGATTTCTTATGTTCTTGTATTAAAATACCGCTTTTACCTTTACTCAATAGTGTGTAGCAAGAGAAAGCTAAAAATCTGGAGCCCAGGAAGACTTGTGCACCTGCTTACATTCATATCTGACTCGTCATACACGATTGAAATTGTATATGTGACTCAATAAATATTAATATTAATACCAATGAATTTTTAACATATTTTATGGCAAGGAGTTGAATCATTGTACCATGGTACAATAATTAGGGATTCCGTTCTCTCACAACTTGAGCCCTGATGAGCACACCCACAGTACTAAAGGATTAAAAATCTTAGGTTTACTAAATTGCTCTACCAAAGATATGTATAATATCACACCTAAAATGGTGCACTTTGAGTATGTCTGGCTCTAATGTGTCTCAGCTTGGGTCATCAAACCAGAATACATGTTAATAAGCTGCAGAAAATCCAGAACATACTTTTGAGTACCCTTGAGATCACACTAAAGAAATTTCTATCAACTTCCTTGCTTTTGACTCCCCCCACCCCACCCACACTTTTCTCGCATGCTAATTGCATAGTGTAGAGAAAGAATTGTAATTCTGCAGCGAAGAATGGTAATTTTCAACATAAAATATTGTATTTTGGTCCCCAATATCATAAAGGTGGATAATTCTTTTCGAATACATAATGAATTACTTCCTCTAATACCTTATGTAGTCAGAATCCATGTTTTGTGGCTCCTCAATTCTGACAAATTGTTTTACAGCAGAATATCTGTCTGTCTACCTGTTCATGAATACTAGCAGCTAAACTTTAGGCAAGGTTTTCATCAAAATTGATGTTCTCTGATCAGTCTGGCTGATAATGTCATGGCTCCTTGAATTCAAAATGTATATTTTGATTCTGGCGGGCACTTTACATGAAATCCCAATGCCTTTTTCAAAATCTTCTCAAAAAAATGGCTTCCAATTTTTTCTTGAATGTACCAAAGTAAGCTTATAAAAATGTTCCAGATCCAATCTTCTCTGTACTGTGCAAAATTCTCTGTACTTTCAAAAACTGTGCAAGTTTTTTTTCTCTTTCTTTCTTCCCGAAGCACCAGTTAATATGTACAAAATCATCTTCAAGGCATTATTTCAATAGTATTATGACACCTCATGAATTTTTCTGAAGGCAATGAATTTGTTTTGCCAAGGCTAAATCTGTGTATTCCAATCAAAAGAAACACATTTACTGTGAACATCTAGAATATTGTCAAAAAAGCAGGAGGCTCATGTTTTCCTTGCATGGTTTTAGCCATTTGAAAAAACCTCCATAGACTGGTTTCACATTTCGTTTCCTCTCTTCATTTATTGCCTTAACTCTGAAGCTTTTTGATTCTAACAACTAACCAAAGTTCATGAAAACCAAATATTAAATTAAGCTTTTCATTTTACCAATGGTGCCTCTAATCAGCTGAAAAAAATAGCTTTTTTTTATTTGGTTTTATATCACTAACTATTGCTAAAATTGAGAAAAGTACTTTGCTAATGTTTCGGAAGAGAGGTATATAATTGTAAACATTTAAAACGTATCCCAAACCTTTAAGACTAAGTGGTGCATTCCATGTTTATACGTTTATTTCATATGCATGAAGTTTATCACGTACAGTAGAACCTCAGTTCATTAGTGGTGGCATGGAGAGGGTAAAGGAGAGGGTTAGCTGGTAGGGGCGAAGGTAATGAACTCTACTGCTGGCAAGTGAATTCAAATACAATTTCGAAAACCTATTGAGAATAGCATTTTATCATTAATCTTTTTCCAAAACTAGTCTGAGTTAATATGATTCTACTGAATACAAGGCAAAAAAATTTTTTTTATAAAAACATTGAGAAAATAGACAATCAAGACCGTTTGAAAGTAAAAGTTATTTGGCTGAAGGGTAAATAGGAGATGAAATTTCAATAATATCGTGCTAATATTAGTTTCATAGCAATTCTATGAAGTTATATTTGTTGAATTTTTTAATAATATTATTTCAAATCATCCATCTATGATAACCATTCATATCCGAATGAAAAATCTGAAGCCACGAGAAGAAACTACAATAGTTAATTTTGGTAATATGAATAAATTATTTCAAAATGTAAAAGTAAAATGAAGATTTTTATGATCAGAGATTTATCAATAAAGTAACTAAATGTCTTGCTGCATCTACAAATTTGATTTCATTAATTCCAGCCCATTTTATACATATTCATCTGACATCTTTACTTTAGAAATGACAAATGCTTCTATACGTAACCCTCATCTTCCGAGATAACTGAATACTCACTTTGTTTTTTCTCAAAAACCTCCCAAACAAATATATATTTTGCTAAATGGTTAGTGCACTCAAACTATGATTGCTGCAAGTGTTACTCCATAAACAAACATACAAATGGATTATCAAAATGATTCTATCAATCACATATTTACAAATGTTTTTATGGAAAAAGAATGTGTTGATAAACTAACTTTCAGATGACAAGCAATAAGTAGTGTGCAGTTCCCTCCAAACCACTCACCTCATTATTCATTTCAAACATCCGCATATCAAATGTCAGAACAACAAAATCATGGTAAATAGCCTTCTCTGAACTCAAAACATCGGAAATTACTTCACATAGGTCGATTTTCATGTCACCCTTAATTTTCATCTTCCGTCTCTGCCACTGCAATGAATGCTGCAAGTCCCTTAGTTCTGGATTTTTACCGACCACCTTAAACAGAGGAGATTATAACAATGAATTCCAAACACACACGTTAAAGAAGCATTGGTTCTGAGAACGGACCAATATAGATAAGTTCAGGATACGACTGGAAAGCATCTTTACGGAGGGTTCTTATTTTTTTCACAAACTATGCACATAATTTTCAAACACCATCGCCGTGATCACGCTCGCTTAAATTCATACATTTCGTTTCTATCCACCCATCTCTCCAAGCCAATCCCATTTCGACTTCCCGATAGTGACATTTCGACATATCGTACTCGATCTTTCTCCTCTGCCTCGTTTTACTTCACACTGAAATAACTTCCACGAATCTTTAGAAGATTAAAATACGAAACCGACTATAAAAAAATCTTGTTTATCTAAAATAATAATTAAATTCCTTAATCATGAAACTTCGTTGTAAAAACAGCAATGATAGATTTCTAAATATGCTCAATAAATTGTCTAATTAGCAGAATCTAGTCAACTAGGATTTATAAACACAAACATTTCCTTTAGATAAAGTGAATAATTTTCATTGGGAAAGGACAGTATTTGCTGAAGTATCATATCTATGAATCTAATATATCTGGAAATGTCGTCGTCCAATCACCTGGTTTTGTTGCGTCATTGTGATTCATCCAATCAGATGATTTCTGAACTGTTCTTTTGCTCTGAACGCACCGCGCCATGTTGAGAAGGAAATTAACAAAGCTGCAAGAAGGAAGGAGAACATCGGTTCGGCGTGTTTTAACACCTTTCCACCACCCGGAACGTCATGGCTGACCCGGAGAAACAGCCTGAACAACCAAAGGCTGCACAGCAAAAGCAAGTCATCGGTATGTTGAGAAATGCTCATTGTTAAGAATTTTAAAGCTAAATGTATACTGCGGAGCCACCCGGCCACACGCCTCCATCTTTCGTCGAGAATGGTAGTGCATGTGGCTACTTACCTTCTATAAAATGGCATACAAAGAATTCGAAGTTAGTTTAGAAACCAAGTAAATCACTGTCTGCAAATACTGATGTTGAAGATCATACTCACAACCTTTACTTCTCTAAAAATGTTATACGATAAGGTTATTTCAATAGCAATGGGGAGCCGAATTCGATCGCGCACGTGCCACGGTCATTTGTTTTGGAGAAACGATAAGAATTATACGAAAATGGTAAAAATGGTACTGAGCAAACGGACACCTTTGGGAAGGATCGTGATTTTCATTAGTTAATATTGTTTTCGCAAGTGCCATTTGCATTTCATGCACGCAATGTCAATGTCGGAACCTTTGAATTTCAACAGAACGTTTCAACTTCAGGATTGTCAAAGCCATAGAGCCATTTTTCTTTAGACCTGGTTAATTGGTCAATGATTATTATTTTTTTAAAGTTAAAGTCGATAGCCAACGTTACTATAAAAACCATTCTAGTCATTGATTACAATTGTTATCAAGTAACTGGTTGTTTTAGCATAGAATGTCTAGGGCCGAAATTATTAATTTATTATTTTAGTAATGAGCTAGATGCACTTTTGACTGATTTGGGACCTTTTGTGTCTAAGAAAGTTTGGAACTATATGGGAAATGGTTCTTTGCATTACCTGTATTCTGGAAGGTCACTTGTTGTATTTTATTTTAATGAATCCATTTTATCTTTTTATTTTATAAGGGTTTTATTTTGCAGCTACTAAAGTTACCGGCACTGTGAAGTGGTTTAACGTGAAAAGTGGGTATGGATTTATTAACAGGTTAGTAATATTATTTTAAGTACTTCTACTATTAGTGTCTTCTAGTAATTATCAAGTGCTTATTCTTGATTAAAAAAAATTCAGTAGAACCTGTTGCAAGTTTTAAATAACTTCTTTCTTAATAGAATTATGTACAAAGAGGTCAAATTTCATTTTGTGAACTGTGCAAGCAAAACTAAAATTGTAAATGATATTCTTACAGATTTTCATTTTACAATTTAAACATGTACATTTGTAATTATTGCTTCAGTGAACTTGCATGTTAAAGAAATTCATTGTTTGTTTTGGTATGCAACAGTATGTCTTCAAACCATTTCATTTACACTTTCTTGAAAATATTAGCAATTTCCACAAAATTTACAGTTGAAATGTAGGGTATGGCAGGACAATTGTGGAATGAAAACAGTACACTAGCTTTGAAAGTGATGGCTGATATGTTGGTAGGATATTGTATGTATCTGTTAACAATAACTTGAAAGTTTCTGCTATTCAAACACCACTAGTAATTTTATTATTAGTAAATTCTCAAGGAGTGTTGCATGTATTTTTTGCAAGTCGTAATTTTGTGCCATTTCAAATGCTTAAGTGTTGGTAATTACCATGTAAAAATAAATTTGAGGAAACTTTGTTGCGAGTAAGCATAATTGGCACAAAAAGTATTTTTAATGTTTTATTTTTTGTTAGTATAAGTATTCATTTATTTTTTTATTTTTGTTTCAGAAACGACACCAAAGATGATGTTTTTGTTCATCAAGTAAGTTCAACAAATTAATTTTTTCATAGTTTTTTTCATTAATTAATAATACAAATATATTAGAGTAATCATAAGCATTTTAAATCTTAAACCTTTTTATAGTTTCTGCTTTAATAGAAAATTGTACAAAGTCCACATTTGCCTATTTATGGGAAGTGTGATGTTGTACATTTGTTAGCCTTCAGGTTCTGTATTTTGTTAGGTGTGTTGCTTGTGTTGAGTTCTGTGAAATATTCAGTGAAAGTTGAGTGTAATGTGGTGTTTGTCTCTAATGAATGAAAAGTTCATTGTTTTTAAGAATTTTTTCTCCAGGAAGGTGAGAGGAGATTCTCCCCCCTCCCCCAAGTTCCTGGTGTCTGCGAACTACTTAAATTCATTTTGTTGTAGATAGTATTGGTTAATTACAAATTTATTTTGAGGAACTTTTGTTGATGTATTTCTGTATTTTCTGATGCTTGAGGGACATGACATTAAATTTCAGAGGGAGAAAATGCATAGACTAATGTAATGATGTTCACACACCAGCAATCTTTCCTGGTATCTGAGAACTAGTGAACACATGAATGTTCCTAAACACACAATATCACAAAGCTGAATGGATTTCAAAGGAATCCTAATCATCCATCTGATCTATGAAGCTTAGGCTTATGAATCGTGAGCTTAGGTCACTTCAGTGGGGCAGCCAAGGCTAGAACATATTCCTGTTTTCTTTTGAGCCTTTGAAGATTTTTAGTCGGTAACATAGGTTGCTAGGGGCTGTCAAAACTCTTACTTAATTGGGTTAGTGTCTGCTGTTACTGTGGACACTGTCTGTGACAAGTTCAAAGTTAGATCTATTGAAGTGCAGGAAACCAAATGAATTTTGATATTCAATATATCAATTTTATATGTTGATCTAGAAGTGAAAAATAAAAGGTCACTTGATTATCAGTCCATAAAGACAGAGCATAAATGTTTTAAATGAAGGACTTAGTCCAAGAACTTGCATGGAACTTTTTTTATATTACTGAAAATTTTCTTTATTTATGAGAAATATTGTGATTTTCATCAAAAGTAGGAAAGCAACTAATAGGAAACTCGTAGAAAAGTCGTTTTGATAACAAAACTAAAAATTGAGTTTACACTTTCATGCACTAAGCCCTTAAATTGCACTTCCACCGTTAATTGGTTAAAGAACATTCATTTGCTTCTTTTCATTTTACATGAAACTTTAATAAAGGAAGAAAATTCAACGACTTATCAGAAGTTTGCTTTCTCTTCTATTTCATTTAGGTCATTCATGTTCTGTTGTAAGAAGCCTATCCCAAAAAGTACTGTTGGTTAATCTTGGGTTTAGTCACGATTGTCTTCGCTAGTCACGACCTCCTTTATACTACTCTATCTATTGTTCACCACTGAATCTTGTGTGGTAAATATGAGAAACAAATAATTTATCATTTACTGGTATATTTAAAAATTTGTTTTTAGAAAAATTTATACTTGTATTGCTTAGCAAGTAATACAAGTATAATTAAGTAAAGTATTTCTTGTTCCACTACTTCTACTACTATAATACTTCTTTAATAATACTGTGTTGGGGGCTGCCGCCCCTAAGCCCCTTGAAATTCAAGTCGCACAATTCTATGGACATAATACACGGTTTAAATCTCACCTCACTTCTCCAAATTATACACTTTTTTAAATCCTTAAAAAAATTATTCACTACAAATATGTTCTTTTCCCTTTCTGTTTTATGATAAATACAACTGTTTCAGCTAAATATTTATATTTCAGAGGTATTTGAATATATAATGTGTAACTGTATGTAGTTAAGAATAAACTGGTTAAAATCTTGTTAAACAAGATTGACAAATCGGTAACAAGTTCATACATCATATCTGTCTAATGTGATGAAGTTTTTTTTCTTCCTTTGATCTGATTACGAGTGAATGTTTACAAACTTTTTAGTTGACGGGCTAATTATGTTAAAATTACACAATTGAATAAAAATAATTGAATCCTTTCAAAAATCATGTACATATCTATTTATCAATATTTTTTTACTTCCTAAAAAATTTACAATTTTGAAAGTGTGGTGTTCAGTTTCTAAAAGCATGTGCGTTTTAATGTGTGGTTTTTAGAACACCTTGAACTTTCACACATCGTGAAATTTAGTTGTATAGATTTAATGAAAAGAAATTTCTACACTTCTAGGGATTTTGCAATAAACAAATTTTTTCTTTCTTTATAATTAAACTGGAATCTATCAGGATAAAAATTTATTTCGTTTAGGGAGGTTTGTTTGATGAAGGGTTGTCCATTTTATGACACTTGTTATATTGATATTTCCGTTGTGAAACTAGTAAATTACATGATTACTGTAATTATAAAAATACATTAACATATGGAACAAATCGCCAATAAATGAATATTAATCATATTTCTGACAGTTAAAAAGGAAAAACTTCATGACTTGTGCTCTAAAATAATATTTTTTCCTACATTAATCTAGAGTTTTTGCTTGGTTTCCCCACTTACCCATTTCAATTTTGTCTTCAGAAGTTGAAAAATTGTAATATTAGGAGGTGGTTGTTGTTATTGTTGTTTTCCCTCATCACACAATGTGTTATAGCTTAGAGCACTATTTCTTTCTAATGCTCTTGCATTGCCTTGATTATTGCAGCTCTGGCCGAGCAGTTACAATTGTCAGTGCTGGGCCAGGAGATGCATGATTTCAAGCCATGCCCGTACACCTTCCCATGCTTAGAGAGCCAGGAGAGAGGGAATTCCCCTACAGCCTACACCTTTGGACGATTGACTCAAAGGTCGAATTCGAATAGCATTGTCCATTCACCTCCCTGGTGTATTGTCAGTGCACGCTCAGGGCAACTTTCGTGTTCCATTTGACTGATAGGGCGCACCAGTGCATAAGAGCGCAAGTTTCATTTGCACAGTGACACATCCAGGGTGCACTCGGGTGCCCTAAACTGTACTGAGGAGCTTGTCAGTGCAGTCCATTGCTCTGGGCCATTTTGGGGTTAGGTGCGGAAGCTATGAATGTTGATTTGGCTTTGTGGTGAAATTGTGAAGGCAATTCAGGATCTTCGGTTACGCAGGGATACTTTGAATGATGGGAGTATATAATGTTTTGCAAAAAGTGATTTAAAATATCTTTTGTGACTTACGCGAAGTTTGGCAAATCGGTTTGTTTTTCTAAAATTCAACCGTGAATAACTTCATGTTAACAAATTCAGTTCTATTTAGAAACCAAAATGTAGGTAAGTCACAATTTCAAAATTAATAAAGTAAATATAAAAATAGTGATGCTTACAAAATCGTATATAACTGTATTATGCAAGAAATGTTCCTTGCACACCCATTCATGTCAGTGGAAATGTTCATGTTAACGTTTTTTATGGTTTTTAATAACAAAACAATTCGGCAGAAGCCTTTCAGTTCAAAATCTAGTGTTCTATATTGACCACTGGCAAATCTTGATAAATGAAATGTAGACAAATACATATTTGAAGTTTTTTCTAGTTTTTAAATAAAGAAATCGCACATTAATAATTTCTCAATTAAGGAGCAAGAATTACCGAAAGACTGTACAAGCTCTGTTAATTATAATGATAATTTATTATTATATCCGATCATAATTTTAAATTCTTATTTTTAGAGTTCTATCAGTGTGACAGATGAAGAATGGTTGTCTATAATCTCATTGCGTAGTGCACACTGATTCAATTCCGGAATCAGTTTCATTTGTGGCTGCTCTGCACGTGTGTGAGGCAGCACTGTTGCGGAGCAATGAAGTTTTTGCCCTGCACTAGGATGGGTTACAGTGCAACGAACGGAAAAAGCTATAAGCTTAGAGCTGAAGCCCCTTTCCTTTACCGTGAGGTTGCCATGAAAAACTCATATCATATGGACAGAGAAATTAAAACAGACTTGCAGATGAATTAATTCCATTAAGATTATCTGAAAGTCTGTACCAAAAAAGTTCATTGAATGCATTAAATTTACTGAAATTCCATTTTATAAGGTTTATCCCATGCAGGACATTAAAAACTATTCCATTGCAGCATTGGACAGATGTTGTATGCTATGTAAAATGCCATTTAACTTCTTGGGCCAGAGAATGTTAACAGTTAAGGTGGATATCCAGCTTACTTACAGGTTCTGGTTTAGACAGCTTTTACTGCACTCAAAATGGAAGTTGATATATATTGTATATTGAGAAATTGAATTATTCTGACTGAATATCAAGTGGTTCTTCTTGGTCTGTTGTGAGACATTCAAATTGTTAAAAGCCATTGTTAAAGTCATTGTAAAAGTCATTGTTAAAAGCCTCATATCTTCTGGTATATTCTCTCTAACTTTTTTAGATCATATTTTTTCCTGTTGATCAGGACCTAAATAATTAATCTGTAGCAGTAGAAAGCTCTTCATGATTGGGTTCTTTACTTTTAAAACTAGGTCTGGTCAATGTGCTACTTTTTGATTATGTTCAGCCTTACTCTCACTGGAATGTTGATATGTACAGTAAAACTCTGAAGTATATATTGAAGTTGCTGATCTTTTTGTAAGATAGTAATAGATGTTTGATAATGATACATATTTTGTTTGAAGTCTGTAAATGCACAGCAATCAACTAGTAAACCATAAAATATTTTATTGTATGTCGTTTACAAATGGTGTAAGCTTCACGCTGTTTCTCATGTTTGTAGATGTTTGTGGTTTTGCAAGTTACTCAGTGTAAGGTTGTTGCAGTTTTTTAAACTAAACTGCATTGCATTCAGTAAACTGGCTTATAAATCAGTGATATTTATGTACCTATTGTGTTTTTATTTGGGTAATTTTTGCGACCAAAACTATTGAACGGGAATGACCAAATTTTGATTTTCAGATAAGAGGATATATCTGGAAATGTAAATGATTTATAGAAATTTGTTAATAAAAATATTGATAGTAATAAAAAAATTCTATTCCAAACCATAGAAGAAAGTAATAAACAGAATTAATACCTATATTTAGAAATAAAAATATTGCAAAAAAAATTGGTTAGCAGCATTTACTCCAGATGGAGATAGATATTAGAATAACAATACTACTTTCTTTCTATTCCCCACAAGTGGGGCTGAAATACTTGGTATGATAAAAAAAATTAAAATGGGCATAAATGTTACAGGACAGATGGAATATTGACTAGTGATTAAATCAATTGCTACCATCAAACCATTGGCATTTCTAAGTAGCAAGTGCGTAAAATTCCTGCATTTCCTTAGAATTTTAAAACTGTTATGACTCCAAAAGACTGGAAAATGTGAAAAACTGACAAATTATAGTCCCATTACTCTAATTTTCTATTTTTTTTTTAATATTTGGAAAGAAACTGAAAGAATTCACTAATTTGATGAATGGATTTCAAGAATGATAAAGGATGATATTCACACTTGTGCTATTTCACTAGCTGCTCCTTACTTTACTCCAATACTAACTCTAATTAACAAGGTCATATTACAAAATGCCCAATTTCCAAATCAATTTAAAGCAGTGTTGTAATTTGTCTAGTACACAAAAAATGCCCAAAGGGAATGGCGATTAACTATTGACCAATTGCTCTAATATCTAATCTTGCCAGTTTTTGAAAAAATAATTTTTGCAAGATTATATACATTTCAATGAAATATTTTGATCAATGTAATTTTGTAAGTGCTAAACAATTCAGTTTCCTCAAGAAGAATGGTATTGATGATTCTGTAGCACGTAAGGTAGTATGTTTGTGCCAGTTGCTTGTCAAACACACTACCATTTATTACATCAATAGTTTTTCAATAGAGACTTGAAAACCTGAACGGAGCATTAAAAAAAATTATAAATGAGTATTTCAAAGACAGATATTGAATAGTGCTGCAGAAAAATAAGTTAATTGTTGGTCTCTTATGTGATTCTTCATTTTCATAAGTTTGCAATACCTAATAGAGGTTAGGTTGACTTGTGCACCTGTACTTTCGTTCCTTTCTGTGTTGAATATTAGCCCACATCATTTACATTGATAGTTTATTATTGTCAAATAATGTGTGGTTGTAGGTGGTACAAAATTTTCAGTTAGAGCTGATATCACTTGTGTCCCAAGAGAATCAGTGCTGTCAATATCATGATGTGCAGCATAACTCCTAGGCTGAGAGGCAGTACTTCGTTGTGATGAATTTGACAAGTTTTTATCAGTTTCTTTTCGGAATGCTTACATTACATTTAATATCTCATGATTTGTCAAAAATAATTCTATGTATGGAATAAAAGAAAACGGTACTTTGACTGCAACTTTTTCAGTACCTTAAAAAAGGCTATGCTCAGGAAGATTATACTATTCCATAAGAGCATGTGCTAATTTAAACTGGTTTTATTAAAAAAGTTTGCTAGTAAGGGGCATTCATTTAAATGAAAATAAAAGTATTTTTTGAGGGTATTTCACCATGGTCTATCTAAGAAACATACTATCTTAAAAAAATATGTTTACCAAAATCTTAATCTTAACAAACCAACAGTCGTATTTTTGGACTACTCCAAAGCTTTTGATCCAATTAATCATGATATTCTTCTAGAGAAGCTACAAAATCTGTGTGTAAGATAAGTGTGTTTATCCCTTATTGAGTTATTTATTAACACTTTATTAACTTTATTAACACTTTATTAACCTTAACAATTCAATTTGTTAAGGTTAATAAAGTGAAGTCAGCCTATTTTATGAATTGATGATTTGCTGGTGCTACAAAATGAATTAGTGGCATGTGCTGATACACAAGTAGCAATTATTATTAATAATAATAATAATAATAATAATAATAATAATAATAATAATAATAATAATAATAATAATAATAATAATAATAATAATAATAATAATAATAATAATAATAATAATAATAATAATAATAATACATGACCTAAACTAGCAATACTAATGTCAATCACATTAGACATGATTTACTCACTCTATACTACTTTACTTATATTACTCACATAAAAACAATCGGGTGTCTGTATTCATTGCATTTGGTAATTGTAGTGACTCTTTCCCTATAGATATTGAAATTGAGGGACAGAAACTGAATTCTCGCATTCAAAATATCTGGGTATATGTATGACTAATATAAAACAGAACGTGCATATAACCAAATTTAAAAAAATAAATTAATTTTAGTTTGTCTTCTACAGACTTAAGGGCCTTTTCTTCAAAATATACTACGGATAGTTTCATTTGCTACATTGTGGCTATGTATACCATCAGAGGAAGGGCTGGTCTTTACAAAGAATCTTTCAACTGCAGAAACTTATCTTTAACCTTAACCTTAGTTGGGTTTTTTTTCTTCTGCAGCCCTGGCGATAAGGACTTTTTTAAGATGAATGTGCTTGACCCCAGCTAATTTTCAACCACAGCAAGTATTGGCTTGGCCAGTGGTGATGTGATTGGATCAATTCTGGAGTTACAACTTTCATTGCTAAACGTATTTTCCTCATTATATAAAGTGTTAACCTCGCAGTCCTCGCAATTGAATCTATTTCTTTTGCTCACAAGCTTTTTAAAAACTCTTTTCAGTTTTGTCTTTTGAGTCAAACTAGTTGACATTTCTTTCACACACCAGGCTCTCCCACCACTTGCCCCAAGAGAGAGGAAATGTGTTTGTGGAGCCATGGAACTTCTGAAATGTCACCCGGTCTGTGCTGATGCACATTCAAAACACCTCAAAATAAACAAAAAACAACAATTTTTCAATAAATAGTACATCAAAATGTTCAGAAATGTCTAATGATTATTTTAAGATTCAAAAACAAAATTCAATATTTTTCAGGTGGAATCTCACCTTAATCTGTTAATGGAGGCAAATACTTTTTTCCCTTCTTGCTGTGACATAGCGATGTTGGATAGGGTAGCTTTCACTGTGGATCAGATGTAGCTGGATACAAAAAAAATTGCCTCTCGTATTGAAGTTAATTCCAGAATTATATATAGTGATGATTGAAAAATAGTTTCAACTTTACACTGTAAATTGTAAAAATTACACCTTGATAAATAAATTTTAAAAAATTCATTGCTTATTGTAAAGTGTTTTGTTAGGTATATTAGCGCCAATTAATTTTTAGGCATCTTAAATGTATTTAGTTCTGTAATTGGGGTAACCTGCTCCTCTCCTTATTGTGCAAAATAAAATTAATGAATGCAACTGTAGGCAATGGAAGTTTGAAAGGTGTGCCTCATAAGCAGGTGTTAAATGTAACATGAGATGTTCATTTACTTGCTATCAATTTTATCATGCCAAACGAGATTTTCCTTTTTGTGAAAAATACAGCCATTTATATTCCTGAGATACTCCATTGTTTTGTATGTCCCTATTTATGTAGTACAGTATAAAAGCATTAACATATTGTGGAACAAGATCTATAAAATTTGTTCATACATTTGCATGAAACTTCGTAGTGTGCCAAAAAGGACCTGAAATCTTTCTTCTTTCTATGCTGACGGTCTAGCAGCAAGTTTTTATATGGGTACTTAGCACTCTGACAGTTTTTCCTGTAAAATTAGACAGTGGTGTAAAGAAAATGTGAGAAAAATAATTCAGGCAAATGGGTGTTACTAATATGGTGTACGTCTGGTTTTCGTTAAAACCTCTGAAATTACGAAAGATGCAAAAATTAAGTTTTTGCAAAAGCCTACTTTACATTTTCAATGCTATAGTGACTTTTCTGAATTTAACTCACTATTTGTTCTTTAAACTATCTTATGTAATTTTCTTCAAGTGTTGAAGTTTTTGCTTTATTTTAGGTGAAATTACTACTATTATAGAACAAAATGCAAATAAGATTTTTCACAAACTACTACACTTTGTTTGCTCTAAGAGAGCAAGTATTACTCTTTTAAATATGTAATTTTTTCTTTATACAATCTAGTCTTCAATATTAAAAATTTCAATCTTTGAATGATTTTATCAGTTCAAAAACCCAATACAGTGCGAGAATAGTGATGAGACTAATTTGTTTAATGCTCTGTAATTTTTTTTATTTTCATGATTTTTGTTATTACTGACATTTTGACACTGGACTCCATTTCAAAGGACTGAGAAGTGCTTTTGGGGGGTTTTGTTGCGATATCCTAGTTTATTCCTGGTTGAGATAGATTGTTTTTTGTGCAGTTATTGTATTGTTATGCTCACATGATGAACATAACCTCTTTGGTTCTCAACTGACTGATAATTTCTTTGTGCAATGAATTTTAGGGATGTCCAATGATAAGGAAACCAAAATCTGCCCTGGCAACCATTTTTCAATTCTTTTCCCATAGTGCCTACCATCCTAGCTTTGCTAGAAGAGTTGTACCTTTCTGGCTTGTTTACAAAGAGTTGGCCCATTGAAAATATGGCATACCTAATGCTTCTGATATTTTGAAGCCAGTAAATGACCTTATGGCAACAGTTGGCACCCTTGACAAAAGTTGGTGGGGTTGCAAGGGACACTACAGATAAGAGCTACTTCATTTGTGTTGGAAACAAAACTGGCAGGCCATGATTCTGTCATATTTGAATTTTTTAATTATGTACTTTGTTGGACAGTCGAGAATCTGTAATTGAAGATATTGATGTCCTTACAATAAGTTAACCAAAATCAGATTTGTCATCTCACTGAAGGTGGTGATGAATCCCTAATATGAGCCAACGATGTAAGTATATTTAATCTTACTGAGAAAGTAACATCTGATCATGTAGCTGGTTGTGGAACTGACACTTGACTCATTTTACATCGTTTTGAGTACCTTGGTCTTGACTCAAGCAATTCATATATTACTTTTTGTCAAACTGGTAAACATATACTAAATATTGCTAACCCGAGCTCAGTTAAAATTCTCTTTTGAGCACTGATCGATTCAGCAGAAAATTTTGGCTCAGAATAAAGGAACCCATGTTTACAAAGAGATACCCACGTAAGCTGCCATGCAAGATAATATGGTCTTGTAGGGAGATTTAATTTTTTTAAGAGACCATATGGTCTCATGCGCTTCTTTGTCGCAATAGCGTTAACTGCTGCGTTCCTGAGAGTCCACATGAACTCGTACATTTTTGTAAATAAATTTAATTCTATATAATATTATATAAATATTGGTACGAGTTTCAATGATCTAGCATGTTTAGAAGTGTGTTAATTACTGTTGGCACAGACACATATGCAAAAAACCTGTATGGTACCAAGGGCTAGTATAGAGGAGAACGTGCTTGACAGTGAATGTGTTAATGTAAACATCGATAAGGATCAGCCATGGACAGTTACACCTAGAATACTCAGAAGATTATAAAGCAGTTCAAGAAATGTGTATTGAAATGGTTAGGCTCGGTCAGATTTCCTTCGTTTTTCGCTTTGTTAGAATATTAATTTATTAGTGAGTAGTCGCTGGCATTTAAAATGAAATGATTAAAGGTAATGACAACTTTAATTATTTCCGGAATGTTGATAGTTTGGTTAACATATTGGCTTTCTCTTGTAAAACTGATCATAGCTTTTGTTACTATAACAGAAACATGGCTGAAGTCAGACATTGCATCTAGTGAGTTTATTGATAAAGATTCTTTTGATATTATTCTGTGTGATACATCTTGCTCTAGAGGAGACGGTGTACTATTTGTGCTTGATAAAACCTATACTTATTCTTTAGCTGGCCTGTTTCAATTCTTAGATTTGTTCCTGGTTGTTGATACACTACGTGCGAAAGTCTCTATTCATCATATGTCTATCTTTCTATAGTTGTTTACATTCCACCTGATATAACAGTCCAGCATTTTTGTTGTTGAGATTTCAATCTTGCAGGATTTAAGAATCATTGTAAAGGTACTCTTGACCCCAAATCTCATCTTGTCAATTTCCCAGGTTTATCTATCTTCAGTCAAATAAACAATATTACTAATAGCTGAATAGAAGTCGTGAACCTTTTATAACAAATTTTGATTGTAAGGTATGATTGGAGGTTGATTATATCTGTTATGTAATTTAGACTACTGATGTATTGAACTCTAAGAAAGCATGGAAGTCCTGTCAAAGGAAATTTGTACAGTATTTAGAGTTCTGTTTTCTTGGATGTTATCCTCTATGGTGAATTGAAAATCCGTAGAATTTACTAGGAGAAAGAATTGAACAAATTTGTTTCATTTGATGAGTTATTGTATTGTTAAGGAAGTGAAAGGGAAATATCAGCAAGTAGTCTCAGTAAAGTTAATGATTAATTATCATTTTGTGAAAAATTGCTGACAAATATTGCAACTTTTGTATACAAAGGAATATTTTAATACTTCTATAACAATTTGTTTTAGTCTGCAATTGTGAAGAACAACCCCAAAAAAGCTGTACGCAGTGTGGGAGATGGAGAAGTTGTGGAGTTTGATGTGGTTGTTGGAGAGAAGGGCAATGAAGCAGCCAATGTCACAGGGCCAAATGGAGAACCTGTGAAAGGGTCACCATACGCAGCTGATAAACGCCGAGGCTACCGTCAGTGGTTCTACCCGAGAAGAGGTGGTGGTGGAATGAGGACCCGTCGACCTAGGGATGACACTGAAGGCATGCAAAATCCATTAAAAGAAGGAATGAAAATTAATGTGTAAATAATAAATAAATTAATGAATCACTTCTTTCAGGTTATGAAAGTGGTGAGAAAGGAGATGATGGTTCTGGCGGAGAAGCACGTGATGGCCAGGGAGGGCCACGCCGGTACAGGCCAAGGCGCAGATTTCAACCTAATTATTATAACAACAGACCGCGAAGACCACCACCTATGAATGAGCAAGTCCAGGATGTAGTGAGTATTTGATCTGTCCTAGTTCGTGTTTTTTGCATTTTCTTTTTGGCTTTTGATGTTCTATTAATGACTTTATTTTCAGGGTGATAAAGAGGATATAGTAGTGTTTGAGGGTATTGAAGGGCGTGGTGGAGGTATGAGAGGTCGTGGAGCTCCTCGCAGATTTTTCAGGCGTAACTTCCGTGGAGGTCGACCACCCCCAAGGAGGCCCCGTAGCCAGGATGGCCAGGTTAGTGAAATCAGCTTGATTAGATTCCATAGAGTTGTTAAGAACATAAAATTAAAAAGTAACTAGTTACCTAAGGAACATAGCCTATAAGCAGGGAATAAGTGTTTTCATAGAAGGAACATTGACCTTTATATCAGTTTGAACACGTGTAACTCTAAAATTGACAAGAGTGAGTGTTTATGGAATACTTGCACAGTATAGGGAAAGTGTTTTAATGCTATGGAGAAATAACAATGAAGTTTCAACAGAAAATCTCTTATTGTTGTGCTCTGGTAAAAAAATGTAGATAAACCTTGTCCCTATTTAGAGTAAATTACATCCTCTTAACGTGTTTTGCAGTCGGAATCCATGTTTTGTGGGTCCTTGATACGGAAAAATAGACATCAAAAGTCTATTAATCCATCAACAACACTAGCTGCTAAACTATAAGTAGGGTTCTCACCAAAATTGATACTCCCCAATCAATCGGATGTCATGGCCCCTTCAATTTGACTATTTCAGGGGTACTTTACATGAAGCCTTAACATTTTCAAAAAAGGGGTTTGAATTTTTTGGGAATGTTTTGTTCTTGGATATGGTAAAGAAAAATTGAATTGTTTATTTCAGAAACCCATCAAACGCCAAAATCTAAAAAGCACTTTAGTGGTGGAGTATTTTTCCATGAGGGTAGACATATCATTTAGTGTATATTTACCTGAAAAATATTCATTTATTAACCGTTTCAATATTAAAAAATATTTTAAAATCAGAAAAATTAGAACACATTTTCTCAGTTTCCTCGTAATGAGAAAGTTGGCGTTTGACGGGTTTCTGAAATAAACGATTGGAGGTCTTAAAGGTTCTCAAATAAGAGAATGGGAGGTCTTGTTTTCATTGATGTCTGAGTTTTTTAATATGACAAAATTTAGTCTTCCTACAGCTACAGTTAATGGTAATTTTTTTTGCCTTAATGACATGTTCATCAAAACCAGGTCTTTAAATAAGGTCATGTTGAATTTTAATTTTTTTTTCAAATACTGCAACAGTTAAATTTATTGGGGTCTGTTTTCTTTGTAAAAGTAAGAAATGACTTCTGTTCTGTCAATTTAAAGAAATGCATATATTACTGGTGCTTCATTTGATTTTTGTTGAATTGGACTTTTTCAAGTTATATACTTCGATTTATTTGTAGTGGCACTTGGCATAAGTCAGCTGTTATGTCATCCAATCAGAGGCTTGAATGTCAGTGATTAGTTTAAATTGAATGTCCAATGTAGTGGCACCCAGCACACTCCATTTAAATGGCAGGTTGGATTAGGAAGAGCAGCAGGATGTAATAACAGGCGAAAATAAAGTTTAAACACAAAGTAGTACCTTCATAGTAGGTTATAAGCATACATTGGAGTCCACAAACTTCAACAGAAATTTTTGTATTCATTGCCTAAGATGGCCACTTTCTTGGAAAACAGGAAAAGTTTGGGAAAATTGTTGATTTGCAATACTCCGGAATAATTGGGGAATTTTTAAAAGAATCTTTAGTTGAAAGTTGAAAACTGTTCTGACAGTTCTAAAATCTTGCAATTACTCATATATTAAATTAAAATTAGGGAACAGAATTTATTGTAATAAATAATACAAAATATGTACATACATATGAGCTTATTTTTTCCAAAAGTAAGAAAAAAAATTGAAAATATGTAAAATAAAAATTCATTATTGTGTTCAAAATAGTTCTCTACAAACAGTTTCTGAGCATATATGTCACCGGTGTGGATTTCACCACAAAGATTAGAAGATTCACTGCTTAAAATTTTATTTGAAATATCAAACACACTAGTATATTACAATGTTTACGAGGAGCTGGTGTTAAAGTGAATAGTAGTACCGAGTAGTACCGTGTAGCCAGTGATGGATCACTGTGGAGAGGGTGGAAGACAATATACCCCTCTCCCAAATCAAATAACACGGTAAGACAATTTTGATTAAAAAATATTTGTTAGTTTTCGATTAATGAATATGCTGAAGTCGTAGGCTAACGAATATGCTGTTTGAGACATTATCAAGAACGTTGTTGAAATTACTTTTGTTCATAAATGTCCACACATCCTTTACTCAGAGTATGCAGTATGTGGGGTGGAGGGAGAAGGTAGGGAAGGGTACGTTTGATAATTCATGGTGAAGATGGTGGTCATAGATGCACAGCAACATTACATATGTACACACATTCAATACTAGCACTCGGAACACGTTTTTGTGTTCTTGTATGATCTAAATTTGAATATGCATCGATTGTATGTTCTCTTCATAAAAATATTTGAACAATATTGGAAAACTGCCTGAGAAAGCTTTTAAATACCTTGAGTTTTGCAATTGTACTGTGTATCCACCTAGAGGAACTGATGGACAATACCTGCTCCAAAAATTTGACTTAAACAGCCTACAACACCGGAGACAATTTATTTATTATATTTTTGTTAAAAATTATTAGAGTATTGATTGACCATTTATATTTGAATAGGTTTGATTCATTGTACCTGAATATTATTGTTCGTAATGTAAAGATACAAATTGTCGCTTTGATATGCAACTCACAATCAACATATGAAAACCTTGACGCAATGCCATGCAATGCCACTATAAGAAGTTTTGAGAAAAGGGAAAGTGAAAGTTTAAAAGTATCTATAAATAAGTAAGATAAAGCCACAATATTTATTTTCGGTAATCCATCAATATTCAGTAGATGAAATATCCTCATTATGTCCAATAATACTTAAACTTAAACATTTCAATTTCATCAGAAATTTGACATAGCTTGTTGTTGTCCCAAGGTCTTAATATTCATTTCATTTTATAGTTTGCCCTGTTGAATTATAATACTTTCTGCTGTCCATTTATTTTCAGAATTATAAATGAAACGTGCCATTTCATACAAATAGCCACCAAACTCCCTTTTTGTGTGACAAAAAATTAAAGATGCCATTCCTAATGAAATTGTAAGATAATTCAAATTGATTTTGTCAAGGTGCTCGGACATGTCAGCCCCCATTTGAGGAGATTCTTGATACTTCATAATAATCTCTCTTCCTTGATATGTTTATTCGGAGTTGTAATCTTTAAATTCTTGTCTTATCGATCACTGATTAGCTGTTATTATAAATAAATATAATTGTTTGAATATAATAATTAACCGATAATTATCGAGTTGCATAGTGAAGGAAGGGACGTAAGTCATTTAGCAGACACTGCGCAAACATCCAACTCAATGGAAACAGTTATAAAGCATTACGGTAGGTTTAGTGATTTTAAGACTATGCATAGTAATATTGAACTTTTCGCAGATAGTTTTTGCTGTGTACATCATAAAGGTCAGATCACAAAGCAGTGTGAAATTGCTTAGTTAGACCATCGACTAAACCTTTTTTGTTGTAAAATCAATATGCAAACACTACCGGAAATTTCAAATTTTTTGTTCTGGAAAAACAATTTTTATTTGAATTAGTAATATAATTTATATAAAAGAAATTATAAAAGGGTTTTATTTTTAAAAAATACTATGCATAAACAAGATAAAACCAGTGATAAAATCTATTTTGGATCAAAATGTAAGGGTTTTTTACCATGATATCCAACTAGAAAATTTTTAAAGATTAACAACGCATGAATAACCAACGAAAATTGTTTGTTTACCCAAGTATATGGAATTAAACAGTTCGCATAATCAAGAAAACACCCAAAATAGTACAAATTGTTGCACCCAGCTGGCAGCTTCTCACTGGGAACAAGTTATCGGGTTTGTGATATTCAATGCATTCGTCAAACTGTCTTGAAGATTACTCGCCATTTCATAAAAAAGAACTGGCTACCCAGTACTCGGTCTAATACTTCCCTCCATACAAGAGACCCTCTTCCTGCAATAACTCCCATCTTGTGCAGAGCCAGCATAGGATCTAGAGTTAATCCGAAGCTAGTTGGGCAGGCCTTTTCTAAGGATGATAGACATTCTGCATTGTAGAACAAAAGAAGTGCAGATCCATCATCGACAGAGCTACTGATTTTACCTTGGTGTTTTGAAGCAGATTTAATATCAGAAATATTGGGAGATCTCTGGAATGTTCTGTTGAATTTCCTGCTCCCATTCCCGTTACAATCCTGCTCACACTTGTCTGTATAAGACAGCCACGCTAGCAGTTTGGCAGCAGTACACACTGAGGATGGCACCAATATGCTGGCCGAAACATCTGCCCACAAGGCATTCAACTCTTCACTTCAAACCAAAAAAAACTGTTTCAAAAAAAGTTGTGTAAAATTAAATGATAGAGAAATATGAGATTTTGATTTACGAGAGCCTGGTTAGCATAGAAATTTACATTCTATCAACAGCAAATACTTCAGGTTTGATTGATGTTAGTTTGTAAGCTGTTATCCCTCAGCGAGGGAGAGTACTAATGAAAATATGTATACTGGAAACTCAAATTACAATTTGCCGTTTGTCATCCAAATTAAAGTTTAGAGCAAGAAGAGATTAACAAAATGACAAAAAGTTCAGGATTGTGTGATGTTGTGGTAGCAAAACGACAACCTAGGCATGAGTTCTATTTCAAATGTTTATTTAAGAGATTTATACTATGTACAGCTCTAGGATTATGTTCAAATCTACCTTGGTGACTCCCATGCACACTGCTCCCTGTCCCCTGACTTAGGGATGTGCCCTTAACAGCTAAACTGTTAAGCGAAATGCGAAATAAGTTATTTTGTTTACCCTGTTATCGGTTGAAATGCATAGAATTGCAACCTACTGGGCCTAATCCAAACTACTACAAGCTTTGGTGGCAACCATTTTGTACGATAACAGCTTCACTGCAGCTAATCAATCATGATTTACCAGTGTTCAAATTATAGATTCATTGATACATAATTGGTCATTATTACACGCCATGCACACACACACACACACACTGACGGACACATACATACACACACACACACACACTGACGGACACACACACACACACACACTGACGGACGGACACACACACACACACTGACACACACACACACACACACACTGACGGACACACACACACACACTGACACACACACACACACACACTGACGGACACACACACACACACTGACGGACACACACACACACACACACAGATGTGCAAATATAGAATAGGATGAGTTATGTCAGATAAAAAATACATCTCTGCGAAACGTAGGCATGGTTGTGCTGATAGTGACTCTAAAAATAATTTTAAGAATTGCCAAAGAAAGTTGTATTTTTGTACAAATGATCAAAGTGGAAAAGATGTATATGTATATGTATGATTATAAGAAGTTTTATAATTTATATTGTCTTAAATAATTTTAAACTCAAATTTTCACACCTTGTCAATTGCTACAGTTGACTGTGAAAAACCCTGCTTAAAATACAAGTTGTAGTTCCTTTTTGAAATTTACAGTTTTTGTTGATTAAATGTGCTTCAATTGTTTTAAAATGGCAATAGAGGACATAAAATAGAAAGTTTTCTGAATCAGTATTCACATTAGTGGCAAACTATTTTCAATTTGACACAGTATATTTAAAATAGAAACTTGCGCATATGCCATTATTACAAGAGGTTTCTTATTTGGTTGTAATATACATTTACCTGCATAATTACAGACGTTTTGCAATAATAGTGTAGGGTATGCATCTCAAAATACTACCCTACCAGTAAGAGAATCCCGCTTAACTTTTTTATTTTCTTCAAACATCAAGTTGGTCTGTACGAGGTCAAATTTTCTTTGGAATGGTCACCTCCTAGAAAGTGTTTTTCATTGTAATAAACCAATTGGGTGGTTTAATTTTTGATTTTAGAATGTGAGTGAAAGCGAGGGTGGTGCAGGACCGCAAGGGGGGCGTCCTCCTCGTCCTCGATACCGTCGTCGCCTGCCCCGCCAGCCTCGTGGCCCACCTCGCAATAGCCAGAGCGAGGGCGAAGCCAAACCAAAGGTTAGGAAATAAATCTTATCCATATTTTAGTTGTTTTTTTAATATAATCTGTACAAAGTTCCTCTGTCTAAAATTACAAATTTTAATTTTGGTTGTCCATAGTTTTTGCATTATCTTAAGCTTTTTGTAATAGTTTGCAAATAGCACTGTGCACTCCTATCTAGCAGAGCTCATAAATGTGTTTTGTTATTGCAGCCTGAGCAGCGTGACAACCCTCCCCCTACCCAGGTGAGTGATTTCTATCTAGTCACTTAGGAGTAGTGTAAACTACAGTTATAAGTAATGTGATTATTATTCTGCTGAATTGAAAACAAATTTTTCATTTCTTTTGAAAAAAAAATTTTTTTTTTGATGTAAAATAATCTTCACCAAAGAAACCCTATTTAAAATGGGTTTAGAGTGCCACAAACCACATACACACTACATTTTTTCACTTTTTAGAAATAAGTAAATATTATTTAATGCTATTGTTAATTAATCCTCCCCCCCCCCCCTGTATTTTGCCCACTGTGTCTCATAAGAAATATATCCACAGCTTCTTGATTATTCATATTATATTCCACAATATTTTCAGTTTGTTTAAAATTCAAATTTGAAATATCTGCTTTAAGAATCGTGCTTAGGAGTTTTTCACTACTATCGGCTAATGATTTAGCCACACATAGTTGGTGCCAGCACTATTAACATTATGGCTTTTGGAAAACTGGGTTAGAGTATTTATCTCTTTGTTTCGATGCAACTAATAATGCCTGTCTAACCAAATCCATTTAGTTGCTTGAGTTCCAAGTGTCTCCCTCGCCCATTACAACATTAAAGACAATCCCTTCCATTCATACAAATTGATTAAGTATTATTGTTGTTTTAAGTGGTGTGTTTTGCCCTGGGAACGTGCTCTTAAGAGTGGTGCTTCATACTTCCTGTTTCTATGCAATTTTTTTATATGTAAATTGTAACTTAGTTAAGAGATTTGAAGTGATTTGAGTAGATTAATTACAGAAATATTTGATAATTTCAAGAGAATATTTGCAGAAATGTATTATAATAGGCTTGCAATGCATTGAAGAATGGATTCAGTCGTGGAATAATGCTATGCTGATGATTGTTTCAGGAGACTACACAAGCTGTGCAGAATACCACCACTGAAAGCAGTGCTTAGATTATAACAAGGCATCTTAAAGAGCACTCTCCATGCCTCCTTAGTAGAACCAAGGCAACTTTTAAACTTAACATCCAATTTTGTGTTAGTGCATGAAATTTTAAATGAAGCAGACCTGATTTTTTAGAGTGAAGACGCCTCCTTGAGAAAAATGCCATTTAAATGAGCATATTCCATCTTATCCTATCATACTGATCAAGGCTCAAAATGAAACCTCACTTGGTGAGATTTCATTTATTCTTGGAAGCCACGGGGAGATGCAGTTGCAGAGCTAACTGCTTGCAGGCGAAAAACTTTTTAAAGAGGAATATCTTATGTTGTGTGTGTTTATTTTTTTTAACAAAGTGATTGCTTAAAGTGAGTTACTTTGGCAAGCTGTTTTATTTCACCAGCCGAAATCTTATGTTCTGAGGACAGGTATCCTGTTTTGTTATGTTGTGAAGTGTTACTTTTTGCTTTTCTTTTTTGTTTTTAAAAGCATTATTTTTCTATTGTTTTTATTTTGCTGATTTATATATATATCTGGAGCAGAAAGAAATTATGTTAGTTCTTATTTATTGTGGCCAGAAAATTTATTCAACCTCGAAAGGTTTGATTTTGAGTCTTGTGAGCTTCTCAATATTCAATCATAGGAGGTTTGTCCTCAGCACATAGCAATTTGAGAAAGAGGTTGTTAAGAAATGAAAGGTAATGGTTACTTTCGACGACACTTGCAAAAATGTTTACTGAGAAAATGTCAGCATATTAAAGAAAGTCGTCCAACTTTAAACTCCCCCTATCTCCGGGTCAGGCATGAAATCAAATTTCGCAGCTTTGGGGGTTTTGTGGAGTAGTTGGAAACACACTAGTATTGAAGTGATACCATCACAGCCTCTTTCTCAACATACCCCTTCTTGTCTGGTAAAAATTTGTTAAGTCCAATGTAATACTGTAATGGGTGTATGGTAATTTGTCGTATGCACTTCTACACCTGTAAAATATTGGTCACCTTGGGGGTTTTTATCTGTATTTGCTATGTGCTAATCAACTTCCTGTTTTTGTAGGGTCAGGCAAAAAAATACAAAAAAACAACCTTGAATCCATGCTTGTCCAACAATGCATGTGTTTGATGAAATGGTAAAAGTATGTATAATGAAGATAGTGTACATGTTTGGAAAACTTTGCAATGTGAATTCCAGCTGATTGAAAATCTTTGGCCAGTTTCTGAAAAAAACAAACTAGAAATCTCGACTTTTAGCTAAAACTTCAGATAGGGGTGTTAGTATAGCAGCAATATGTCTAAAGACTGACTCCCTACATGTAAGTTGCTGTCAAGTTTCAAGTTTACTGGCCTGCTAGTAAAACAACTTTGGCATAATAAACTGATAAAACAGGGAAATGAAAAAAGCTTTAAATATAATTTAAAAATCTCACCAAAGTGTGAATTATTTATTAATTTCTAATGAGACTAATTCTGGTGTTCTGATTAAAGGAATGAATCTGGCAATTTGCCACATATATGTACAAAGAAAACAATTTTTTCACAAAACATGTGCATTTTGAATAAACAAGCCAAAAAAATTGAAGCAAGACTTTTTAAGTTCATTCCCTTTTTTCCCTGGTCCTTCTGTAGATTTAGAATTGAAGTCGGAAATTAACTAGTAAAGATTTTTGTGTTTCCAATACAAGATTCTGTTTGATTAATATTATTTTTCACAGCACTTTTGGCTTCCTTTAAAAACTTTAATTGAATCATGTGAATTTTTTTTGAGATTTTGTGAATTTTGTTCCATTCTGCAAATTCTATCAGTTATTAATGTCCAAATTCATTTCTGTATGCAGAATTGCAGTAATTGTTGGAATATATCAATATTTATACGTCTGGAGTGTGTTAAAGTATGAATAGACGACCAAGCGGCGGTGAAAATTGTGCTAAAAAACAAGAACTTCTTTCTACCGGACAATTGGATGTTTTGTGGGAATTACAACACTTTTTCTGAACAGCCACAGATGAACAACCGATACACGAGCCTTAATGCATTACCTTTTAATGCAAGCACTCCTTAAAAAGAATGTTCCAGCATAGATGAGGCACTGCAGCAGTGATGCAGATGTGTGGTAAATAAATCTGCTGAACCCTAGATTAGAAACTGATTGGCAAAGTCACTTTGCATGTATTGTATCATAGTGCATATGATGCAGATTTTACTTCCTCTTAGCTAGGGTGAGCAACTTAGTTACTGGGAACCCTCCTTGAATTAACTTTCTACAATAAGGGAGTTCATCTGCATCTTGCACCTATGTCTCTGCTGGTGCTTTTCTCTATGACTGGAAGTTTGTGGCGATAACTTGAGCTCCTAAATTCCAGTATTTATAAATTACCAACTCCCTCAAGATTTCCAGTGACCTATTCTTGACCACTTCATTTCAGTTTCTTGCAGAGATGAAACTTGTTCATACAAAAGTAACTTCCATGCCCTGGTATTAAGCCAGTCATGTTCTGGTGAAGTCAAAGAGAATTCATGCTGCTGAAAGCCAGTTCATTAATTACATAGCACTGGGGGGGGGGGGGGTCACATGAACATCTGGGACCTGTGTCAGGAATGATACATTAATGTGCGTCGTAGATTAACACCATCTTATGCAGAACAGCCTTACCACTTGTGTGCTATTTTGTATAAGGAAGTGCTTGTTCTACGTCACTTGCTACTTACAGCACGTCAAAGCAATGTTTGTGTACAGGAGCCCTAAGTCAGATGCAATTCTCTCTACATGTTCACTAGCAAAAAATATTGTTTGGATCCCTCTTCACGCTTTTGAGGTTTGTATCATACTTGAGAAAGTAACATTAATTTTAAGTGTTATTTAATGTATTATTTACCATTTGGACTGTACAATTCTAAACAACCTGTAACAAGCCTTGTACTGCAGCCTCTGGGTCAATGACCATCTCAATCAGATTTTTCGTCGAATATCCGAATAAGGAAATGCTTAGGGATGACACTTCAAAAGAGCAGTGGCGGCTGGTGCCCTAACAGACTTACATTTACGTCCAGAAGCAAATCGAGCCATCTCAGCATTTGCTCAATGGATCAGGGACTCCTGTACATTGCAACAAGCACTATTGCTTCGACACCTTTCACACATTTATTTTATTTCGAAAACTTCACTAACCTGGTATATTTGGCAATAATGAAAGATCTTCGACACACATTCGTATTCACAAGAACATTCTCAAACCGCTGGCCGACCAGCTGCAGCTACGGGGTACGTCCATCCAGAACGGTCACCTTCACATAATTCATCAAATATACGTTTTGAATCAAGAAACCTAATATCAAATGAAAACAGATTCTCCAAATATCATAAACAATGCATTTAATATCGCCAATAATTGACTGAACTTATGTTCTTTCAATAACAAGCGAAAATCATAAAACTACGTTGCAGGGAGTAAGACGAAGACAGAATATGGGTAATCCCCTGAGGTCTCTCCGTCGCCGCGCAGCGCGAGAGCGCCAGCTGGCTGGTTGCCCAACCAAAGGGCTGTATCTTCCCCGTGTTAAATCAAAGGACAAAGGAATAAAAGAAGTAAATTCATTAATACAGCCAAGAGCGTGGTGCAATTCCTGGCAAGACGACACCGGAGAGAGCGCCAGTTCGAACGCTCTTTGGTTTCATATATATATATATATATATATATATATATATATATATATATATATATATATATATATATATATATTTATGTATATGTATATATATACAAACATATATTGCTTCAATATCTTGAATAATGATTATTTTAAAAGGAAAATGTATATTCCTAAGATATTATGAGATTTTTTCATTTTCTGGGGGTTGTGCAACCTAAGCACGAGCCGCCTCTACAAAAAAGTAATAGTAGCTTCACCAAACACATTGCAGAGAAAACCCCTCAAGCAATGATCGCCATCAATGAAATCGAATTTATTAGGCTTCAGGACATGAACACAGCTTTGAAGCTTTTTCAAGCAAAATTCTTACCAGTCATTACTTACGGTATTGATATCATCTGGGAAAACTCACAATAGGAAATCTATACAACCTGGAAAAAGTGAAAGCCGCGTATGTAAAACGAGCATTGGGCATATTTAAAAGAACAAGATCTAGACTGGCATATGTAATTTCCCAAGAAGCATTCTCAATAGAGGCTCTCAGATTACAATTCCTCCTGCCAACTACTAAGGCGGTGGAATCAATCCTACAAAGCCTGAACAAGAAAAGAGAAGAAATATGACCAGAGCTGTACACGACTGAAGCAATGTGTAACAGAAACTGGATGTCGGCACACTACGAGGTATGTCATGTGGTCACGAGATCCGCAGTGCACGGTTTTCACCATCTGGTGTGTAAATTGAAGAATTTCCACGATCCAAAGGAAAACTGAGTGTGTGAACTCTGCGGAAGCGCCTACGATCGATAATGTGTAAAGAAAGACGGGTGTCAAACAACCAATATGCACGGATGAACAGCAACTGTGTGACTTAACTTTGATATTTATGTGATATCCCTATCTTGTGATAACTGTGATATCACCATATCGATCGGATTTATGTCGTTTCCCTGATCCATTGAGCAAATGCTGAGATGGCCCCTTGATTTGCATCTGGGCGTAAATGTAGCTTCACTATGCGCACGTTTTGTTGAGATTTCCTTTTGCTTGTAGTGGTAGTAGATCTTAGGGTGAGTTTCTATTTTGTTAGCAATACAGAAAAATCAAATCTGCAGTTTGTTTACCGTTACAAATAAGTTTTTTATAATTCGGCAACGAAAATATCTAGTTTTTGAAATGTTAATCTCTCACTTTTTAAAAATTATTATTATTATTATTATTATTAATTATTATCACTAATATTTTTCATCTTTCAACTATTAATAGTTAAATTGTTGGGAAGGGGTTCTGAAACTCAAGAAACAGTGCGCAGATGCTTTTCTCCCCAATACGTCACATACAGTTTTTGGCCGTCCTTGACTAAATCAATAAACTATGCCCTTTTATTGCCTTATTCTCTGTAAACAGATTGCACACGTGCGTTTTTTAGTCTAAATAAAATATTACATTAATCCTTCGTCGATGTGCCGCTTTGAATTCAAGGATTTTCATAACAAATTATTACATTGTTTAGTTTAAAACCATAAAGTATTCATTACTAAAATAATTTAATAATAACTAGCGTGCCCGTGCGAGAACCCTCGCAAGTTAAATCCCACCCTCTTTCCTTTTCCATATGAAGAGAGGAAGTTGTTAAAGAAATGTATTTATTTGTTTAAAAAAATTAAAAACTTTCAAAAACTTTAAAAAACACTGTGTCGCTTCAGTAAATGCTGTCTCTTTTCAGCAATTTTTCTGTGACTTTTTCTGTGACATTTTAATATTTCCGACGCTATTCATTGTCAGTTGTACAAACACACTTCACAGAAAAACGAACACTAACTTCGATTTTTCAAAACGCATTAAAAAGTAGATTGTTACATACGTTTACGCCATAATGTCATAAATTTCGCCAAAATGTCTTAAATTTGGCCATACGCCATACGCCAAAATGTCTTAAATTTGGGTTTTCACATGCTTCGGAATGGTTTTGTAATTACAATTCCTCTCCGTGTCTATATATATATATATATATATATATATATATATATATATATATATATATATATATATATATATATATATATATTCTAAGTTCTAATTCCAGCCAAGGCCTAGTGTATATAACTGAGGGCCTTATTTCATCTTGGTTTCATCTTGGCCTCCTCTACTAGTAAAAGGCCGGGGTTGGAGGCACGATTGATACGATTTTTAGTAAGTGGAGATATGATTTTTAATAAGTACGAAGAAGATTGGCTCAACTGACTTTGGACGACACCACGCGGCGAATGAAGAATCATATCGACTTTTTCCCCAACCTAATAACAAAGCGCAAACACGTTCTTGACTCATGACTTGACACATTAGCTTGTTGGCCATTGGTCGAAAATGCCTTTAAAGGTTCTCCCGTTAATTAAAGAAGGAAGGTTCAACCGAGAGGGTATTTATTGTTGTTTAGACTCTACTGAATTCACTAATCAATTTTTTGAACACTTTTCTAGATGATATCGTTCACATTTGATTACACTGCTCACAGATGCATTTTTCACTAGGTTCTACCAATAACCGCATGATGTCACTAAAGTTCAGTTGTGCCAATAGTTGCCAACTCTTTCCTTACGTATATCTCAACCGTCACCGGAATTGAGCCTCCTAGCAATCTTGACGATCTCGATTCTATTTATAAAATGTGGGTCATTTTGCGTTGACTCACAAACACGCCAGTTTTGAGTACTATCACGGTGTAAGATATATATATATATATATAATATATGATATAAAATGTCTTACGTATATAATATGTAAGATATATTTCTTACACCGTGAGCATTAACATTGTACAACTGTAATACTCTATCTCCATGGATGAATAGAACATGTTATTCTCTGACAGCACGATACAAAGTTCTTCCATGTCCACAGAATGTCCAGTTGTTTATTCTTAGGAAGTGGAATACTCCTAATATATGCGCTCCTGGGAGTGAAAAAACAATTTATCTGTAGATTATTCCGTGCAGTTTCATTGAAGTGTGTTAAGTGCAGTTTGCGTTTACTAGTTTTTAAATATTTGTGCAGAATTATAATGTAAAATACATGCACAGCAGGAAATTTTTAGTGTGTGTTAATGTTCAGGGGAAAGAGAGAAAGAAGTACTAGTTGTAATAGTATCATCTCGCGAAATAATATACCAAAAGTTGTTGAAAACGTGATCGACGTTGGCAAGCGTGGTGCAACCATGGGTCGGGCTGCTTGAATATGTGGGAAAACAGCAGACTTTTATTGCTTTTCTGTGTTGTGTGCGGCACAGTAGGATCGTATTTATTATCTGTGTATGTTTTATTATTTGCACTTGTGGCGTGTGTTTGCATAGTTGTTAGTGACTCGAAGTTATTTGGACAAGCTGCGACTGCGATCAAAAACTTCACTTTTCCAGTTCCGTGTTGGATAAAGTCTACCATAACTTTTCTAATGAATAGTTACCATCTTTCGAAACCATTGGAAACCGAATCGGGTTCACGAAGAAGTTCACCGTATTCTCCGAATGTATCAGTGCATAGGAGACCAAGTTGTCGTACTGGTCGTTTTACTTGTTTGGATGAAAATACAGACTACGCCAATCGTAGGAATGGTATTGGTCTGTGCAGTCCGAGTCCAGCGTTTAGTAACAATTACTCAAACAGTTATCATGGTTTTAGAAGACATAGTGGGTTTAATGACTCTGAGAATTCTTCAAAAATTGAAGAATTTTCTACACCACAAACCTCACCTTGGACAAGAAGACAGAATTACAGTGCTAATGAATTTAATAATGTAAGAAGAGTTCAGACAGTAGCTGGACCTTTGTTAGCAACATCAGGTTTAACAAAGAGGAAATCAAATGATTTTGGGTAAGTGCATATGTAAAGTAGATTAATAAAAAGTGATGATGATGATGATGATGAACTTAAATTTATGATATTGAACTTAAAATGAAACTCGTCTGACATCAGTAACTGTATCTTTCTGCTGAGAATACGTATATATTTTAAAACTTATGATTGAGTCAATAATTTTCTTCTGTATTATGATTTTGAAATTATTATTTGTAGAAATTTTATTGATCACATGGAAATTTCCTATTTTTTTTTTGCTTTAAAAGCTAATAGTTTTTGTGTGTGTACATTCTTCAAACTACATGTTCATTTAATTGTGCAAAGATGCAACTGAGAATGTTAGCATAACATTTATTGACAATTCCTCATGTTGTACATTTTCATTGTAGGTTATATGTGGATGCCAATAGCCCTGGTTTGGCTAGTCGCATTGTGCAGTACAGAGAAGAAGGAGCATCAACCGGTGATGGTGTGTGGACGCACCAACCACAATACAACAGTCCTGGGCAGTTCCCAATGGTTCAACTGAGTCACTCTTCGTCCTCATTGCCTGTGCTGTCTCCACTCAGTAGTCAGAAGGCTTCAAGAAGATCAGTTAGAGTTAAAATTGCACCACCAGATCCCCTGGGGTCTAGGTACTTGACTCTTTGTAGTGTATTACTAATTGGCCCATTTCAACATATTTTTGAATGTCCTGATATATTCTTTTTCTTATTTTCTATTGTTTTTTAAAATATTTTTATGCATGTTTGTTTTTGTCTCTTAATAAATAACAAATTTCTGTTCTAATTAGAACGTCCATTAAATTCAGTATCTGTTAATATTTGTGATAAAAATTATAACGTTTATGAAATAATCAACTGATCTTCATGAAACTTTTAATTTTACTATAAAAAGAAAAGCGGTCAAAGTGTAGTATCTGATGATTTTATCCCACATTATTTAATACTGGGCTGTTTTTTTGTCATTTTTTTAGATTGTATCCTCTTTCAACTAAAAGTAATTCTTCATTTGTGTCAACAACACAAACAGATAATTCTATGAAGTCTGTGTTAGAAACTTTGAAGGAGATCTCTCGGAAGCGAATACATTCACAGGTAATAAATTTATATTCATTTTGAAGTAACAGTATTCTTAATTAAAAGTAAGAGGAAGATTATGTTGTTTGTGATGGGTGAAGATGTTTTTTTGACATTTTTATGAACTGTGAGATATGACAATCCATCATTTACAATTTATTTGTATATAAATTGTAATTGGTATCTCATCCTCATTTCATGTGTGTGGAGACATTGTTAATTAACCTGAATAAGTGCAAGATCATTCCTAGTTCTGATGTAACAGTTTCTGCATTCTTTGTATCTGCAGAATTTTGAAAAATTCCCTTTCTAGATTCCCTTTATTTAATGACAGCTGTGCTCCATTCAACCACCCCAAATTTCTGGCCTTTAAAAATCAAAATTAGAATACACACGACAGTTTAATGGATAACCGAATTTCCAAAATATTTACTATGAATTTACAACAAAGTCTCATTTCATGGGTTGAGATGATTCAGAGGAATAAGTGTTGCCATTGTAATCTCTCTTTTTGGGGGGTTCTAGGATTTGAGGCCTGTTTGTGGTGGATTTTGGTCTAGTTAGATAGCTAGGTTGAATTCAGCTGCTGTCTGGAGGAGAATTCTAGCGCCTCCGTGTTTTCTCTGATCATACCAGGCGATTCCTGGAACAGTACCTTAAATAGATTGTACATGATCTTTCCTTCCTCATCCTCGTCCACTCCTCTCTCTTTATAGCCCACTCAAGTTAGACCATAAACTGGTCATCAAAGGAAGAGAATCCCTGAGTTTTGAAATTTGGCATGATTATTCATTGGTACTTTCCACACATACTAAAAATCCTAAAGGGGGGGGCTGGCTTAAAGGTGTTTTTTCAACATTTTTACAAATCTCTCTTCAACCTTCCACCCCTTGAATGTAGACAAAATTACTTACAAAAAGTTCCTGTAAGTTTTTGTTTTAAATGAACTCTTTTGAAGTTTCCTGAAAAGTTGTTGTTTTAGATCTCTCCCTTATAAAAATGATATGTTCAATGCCCGGACGTATTAAGATTTTTGTTCAATGTTTATTAACAATATATATTTGCGTATTTTGTGCAAATAAAACGTGAACATTTTTCGTCTGATAAAATCTTATTTTGTGCAAAGACTTGCAAGTATTCAAGATCATTGCATCCGAGATTACCTTGGGTATGAGAACTGATAATTTATATTTTATTTTCTAAAAATCAAGTACAAATATTTGGTGAATTGAATCACTGTCAACATATAAATTTCATAAAACATTAAAAGAGTACAAATATTCTAAGTGGAATAATCACGCTTACTATGGACATACAGAGAGGACTAAACCTAAGAGTGACAGTGATGAAAGACACACTCAATGTTGGATGAGGGGATCTAATGATTATGGATTTGGGAAACCAAATGACCTCAAACCCACACAAGTCTATGTAAAAATAAGATTTTTAATTCTTGTTTATCGCATATTTGCTATTTCTTAAAAACTTCTATATCACGTCCCCCAACCACCTTGTGGTGGTTAATGTGTACTTCAAAACGTTTAATAGACTTCACCCACAAATGTTTTATAATGAATACTTTAACTGGCTTTTTCAGGAAATTTTGAAAATGTACCTAAGGGGGGAGATCGTATGCATGGCTTATGCGCTAGTGTTACCAGACTGACAGATGGACGTTTTGATAAAATAACACTTTTTTGGTATAAAGGAACCCAAATGGCATATTTCCATTGAAATCTTGAAATCAATTTTCCACAGCATTACATAACTTCCTCTATACTATGTATATTACTCTGTGTATACATATGTATACAAAAAAGTGATGATATTGATGTATTGTATGTAGATTAGATATAATGTCACAAACTTGTATTTTTGTACCCAATTTGAAGAAATGAAAAATTGTTTTTTGTTTTTTTTTAAGCTATAGCTCTCTTAGTAATTGCTTTTGGAAAAAAAAGTTTAATACTAAGGCTATAGAATATTTTTTTCTCTGTAAAATTGATTGCAATCATTCTACAAGACTTAAGAATAAACAACTATGGAGACAAAAACAAAACTAATGGTGCTTCAGATTGGCACAAACTTTCTTGTACTATTTAGTTTTTGAATTCCTTTGGTCTGGCCTAGCTTTTCAGTCTTTCCTCATTTTGACAGTTGCCATCTATTGCCAACAAAAGTTGATTTTTTTGAAATTTTAACAATTTTTTGGTTTCCTGATTTCAGAACTGAAATATTACTTTAAGAAAATTATAGATGAGTAAAACTTAATTTTGAATGGAAGGTTTTTTGGATCTATTTTGAAGAAAATGTCATTTAAACATGACTGAATGCAGATTTTTTAAATTCTTTTTGACAGAAAATTTTCGAATTTTCAATAAACTTATTTGGAAGTAATTTGAAGCACTTCCACTCGCAAATTCAATAATCTGTAATAAACAATGAAAAAATGCTTATTAACGACGGGGTATATATATAAAACCATATTTGCGTAATTTTTAAAAAAAAACAGAAAATTTCAGCAAAATTAATTTTATGTCATGTTATCCAGTGCATTTCACACTATCCATACAAAAAGTTCAAGAAAAAAATTGGAGCAGTTTTTGAGAAAATTGCTTTTGAGCATTTCTGCAAATGCAAAATTTTCAAGCTTATTTGCACAGAGAAGTTTTGAGTTTTGAAGAACCTTTATAGGACCTCATTTGAAGTGTGTGTACTTGTAAATGCAATGCTCTAAACTAACCGTGGCTAATGTAAATATTAACAACGTAAGAGCCGAGTCAACAAAATTACATTTTTGAAAAAACAAGAGAAAAGAGCAATTTTGTGTTTATGTCATCTTTTATAGTACATTGAGAACTATCCCTACCAGATTTTTAAAGAAAAATTTGGAGCCATTTTCGAGAAAATCTTGCTTTTTTAATTTTTTTAGTGTTGCTCATATTTCATGCAATATTGCGCGAAAACTTCATTTTCAAGAAAATGTATGTCACATTAATGGAAGAACTAATTATGGAGAGCAAAATTCATTTGAAGAAAATATCTTCATCTTCAATTTTGTAATTGTAGGAAGACTCCCAGAACCTTTCAAAGTTTTGCAGTTTTGGAAAATTCAGAGTTAGCAGTGAAAATCGGACCAATGCCCCCTTTATAAATATTTTACTCTCTTACAAAAAATTTAAAGAAAAAGTTTGGAGCCATTTTTCAGAAAATTTTGAAAATGTCCCAGGGGCTTCATAAAGTATTCCCCAAAATTAAAGAAAGTTATTCAAAATTGCAAAGCTTCAAGTGGAGTCAGATCAACTGAGGAATATTTGTTTTCGAAAAATCCCATGTATGGTTTAGAGGCGCTAGAGTTGTTCACGGACCGCTGAGCAGATGGCTGGCTGGACATATGTTTTGAAAAAACAACACCATGTTTTTGGTAGACGTGTGTTTCTATTGAAATCTTGATGTAGGTTTTTCCACAGCATTACATAACTTTCTGTATACTATGTATATTACTCCATATTTACATACTACAGTTGACTCGAGTTATAGTGAACCTCTAGGCATTATCATTTTTGGTTGACTGTATCGGATCCCATCCTTTGGTTTACTATATCCGATGTCAAAATTAAGTAGAATTTCTTTACAATGATTGATTTTATTCATATAGAGATCCACAGAAATACATTATTTTCAATTGTTTTCAATTATTTGTTTTGTATGCTTGTAATTAGTAATTTCTCTTGATCCTTCTCCAGAGTTTGTGCTCTCTCCACCCTTGATTCTGCATTAGTCCACTGTCTCTAAATATCATAATGCAGTCTTGACACCCTTCATTGCCTCTTGCAATATTAGAAGTTCTACTCTTTGAAATCCCTTTTACTTGACTAATCTATATATTTAAAAAAATAAGGTATTCTGCCATGGCTTCGTTTAGAGCTTCTACTGAACCGATTGTAGTATTTTTTCCTTTAAATGAAAGAATGTGATCCCTAGATGTGTTATCAGATATTGTTTGTGTTGATTCACCAACATTTACGGTGTAAATTAATTAATTAAATCATTCTTTAATAGTACGCTTATCAATAGTCAATTGTTTTCTTCCAAAGGGTGGCTGTTTGAAAATTGATATATATGAGTCTATAGATGTGCGTCCCCGCCGCTTCATGGTGGCGCTGCTTGATGTTTTTATTTTGATTGTTGAGATTTGTTTACATTTCGTCAAGGTTTTGTTTCAGTGTAATAATTGCATTGTGGTGTTGACAGTTTGCATGTATTTGCTTCTGTGATGTATTTTGTAGAGAACATTTGCACAGTGGGTTTTGCTCGGTTGTAATACTTTAGTGAACAGGTTTACAGGTTATGTCGAATTCCGAATCGTTGCCCACGCACCCCAAGACTCAAACGCACTACATTGACTGGGAGCAGGGAAAGAGAAAGTCAGCGTATGTGTCGTGATAGTGAGGTCATTTCGTTTTCTGTTGGGTCATTGTCTATGAAATGTCAGTTTTGTTCTACTTTGTACTTCCCATGTCAGAGAAATTCTGTAAATGAGTTTACTGTGTGTTGCTTACATGGGAAAATAAGTTTACCTTCGAGCAATATGCCAGAAGAAATCAAACAGTTGTTTATAGGAGATTATGACACATCAAAAAACTTTAGAAATAATATCCGTCAGTATAATAGTGGTCTTTCTTTTGTGTAATTTGGTGCCGATATTGCATTGCCACCTGGTCATAGGCCATACGTGTTCAACATTTTGTGAACTCCACATCACAGAATATCTTCCTTATACCCTGAAGATTCAAACAATGCAACATATTGTGAACATTAGTCTGGGCACAGTATTTTACATTTATCTTAGATCACACCGTCATATTTTGACGGGTTCTCACTAGTTACATATAAGATCCTTTCAGAAGCAATATGGCGCAAGTAGCTAATTAAACTGATTGCTTTTCCACGGAGATGTGGCAGGTACTGCATGGCTATGGGGTGGTAACAGATGTGCTTCCTGTTTGCTTCCGAAGAACTCAATGCTCTTTAAACTGTGGAATATCAAGTAACAACAGCTTGAAATTGAAGCAAGCAATCACGTGTCGCTGCCGCCAGGTGTAGCCCACGCAGGACACAGCCTTTGTTTCCTCAGTGAAACTGAGTGGCATGAGGTCATCAGTAAGGTCTCCATTCCGGGTCTGCTACCTTCACCTCAAGGGAGACTTCATGGATTATGACCGTTGGCCAATATTTTTTTCAAGCTGCCTAGTGTTGGAATTTGTTATGATGTTATGAGATAATATATTCTTTTACAGGAGGGAATTAATTTCCAGGTTGTTGTGTTCTGAAACAGGTTCACTATAACCGCGGTTCAGGTTCACTATAACTGAATGTTCTCATGCTTATTTGTAATGTAAGTGAAACGGGACCAGTGATAAGTTCACTATAGCCAAGGGTTCACTGTAACTGGAGTCAACTGTATATTACTCATATATACATACAAGACAATAACGAGGCAGTAAAAAAACAATTTATCGGGCTTCTTGGAGTTAGCACAGGATCTGATAGGTTCAAAACTTGGGCTTTTATCTAGTGCCTGGGTATGTACAAAACATCCAAAGAATCAGGAGCTTTTATATCACTATGGTGATGTTCAATCTCCAGATTAGATGACACTGTAACAGCTGATTTACGTCATGGGCAGCTCTAAATAAATGGAAGTATTAGTACATTTTATGTGGAAAAAGAACAAAAACTTTTTCTTTGGGTGTGTTGTACATACCCAGAATGTTTGAGATATTTTTGCTTGCAACGCAATCGGCAACTGGGTTCCAACGTTCTATCTCCTTTCTGAAGGAAGGTGAATATACTTTTCATTGAAATTGATTAATTTAACTTCAATTTAAAATGATTTTACTTTTAATTTGTTCACCCCAAATCTGAAATTATATTTCACTGTTGTTAACATGGTTCATGAAGTAACTGAAGCTTTGATTAATACAAGTTGATGATGTGAGTTAAATGAGATTGACTAACATTTATCTATCAACTTTGTGTATCAGGAACTGCTATGCAGGAATTAATCCTGTAGAAATAATACTGTTACAAATTAAAACTCTTTTTCAGTTGGAGGATAATGACGATGATGCTGCCAAGAGGCAGAAACGATGTGGGGCTCCTGATATTTTAGGAGCACAAACAGATGATAATGGTGGTGAAGGTGAAAATCTGTAAGTGGCCTTTGACTATATTGTCATTGAAAGTGGTGATTTATTACTATCAGTATAATGGCATTAATTGTAGCTATGTTCAGAATCGTGGTTTGCTACTTAACAAAAAACTTTTATCATCCATGTGTATGAGTAGTAACTTTGTTTCAGATTATAGAGAAAGGAATAGATAAAACTATCAGTGAAGAAAAAGTGTTGTTAAAGGATATACTTCTATTTTTAAATATTTTCTTAATATCTCGTTTCTTTTTCATTTTGACAAATTCTAATGCTCTAAAACTGTTATCAATTATATATGTTTCCATGTACTGATAAGTAATATTAATTATATTAAATAATTTATTAAGATTGTTGAGCTTTTTTCACACAAAGGATTTGTCTGTAGAGCGAAGCGTTTGAGAGAAGAGTCCCCTCGTCAGCAAGAGCTCTCACCACCCACTCGGCCAGCTAAGAGAATCCGCAATAATGAAATATTAAGCTCTCTGAGTTCCAGCCGCAAACTTCTCCAGGGAGGAATTAAACGGAAGACACACAGCTGTAAGTGCTTTCTTATTGTAGTTGTGCCAATTTATATTTTTGTTTTGTTTCAAAAATACATTTTTATTTTATATTACCTTTTGTTATTTAAAAAAATAGATGTCTTGATTTAATTATGGTTTTATATTTAATTAAAAATAAAATTTTTAATTAAATATAAAAATTAAAGCTATTTTGGCTTCCACCAAAAAAATTATTAATAGTGAGAGTTTGGATAGGTTAAATGGATTATGGATGTAGGGGAAAATTTCTGGGGCCAAAGTGGCCTCATGTGCAGTGACTGGAATTCAGGGTTTTGTGCAATAGTAGCGGTCTGTTAGTATTCAGATTTTGAGGGCAGACCAAATATACTGTTAAAGGTTTTGCATCAGTTTCATCATTTACAATATGAAATATTACCTTATACATTTGAATAATCCCCACCTTTGAATAACATGTGCACCCTAATTTTACTGATGGTAATCTTGAAAAGAACTTTTTCATTTTTATTGTAAAAGAATGCAGTTAAATCTCTGTGTAAAGTACATCAGAAAATCATTTTATACTGTAAATACAATTGTACTAATTTTTTGAAAATAATTTACCCAATACACAAAAATAATGAAAAAAAAATTAATATCGCTCATTAAAATGTTTTCCAGTGGATAAGTTTGTTTTGTCTTTTTGAGCAAGTTTCTTTCTACAAACTGTTCTACCTCAAATAATAATTTGAGAACTCAAATAAAAAGAAATGACAGTACCTGGATTTATTGCAAGAGGCAAACCCTAACACCAGATGCAGGCTGATTCTTCAAGCCTCAAATAGTAGCAAGTGTTGAAAAATTGACCTTCGTATCTAGGGACTCGTGGACTACGTAAAACTATTGAGGTTTGCAGATGTACACATGTACTCATCAATACTCAAACAATCTGTTGGGAATTTATGCTGTACAGACCTAATTTCATCGGCACTTGTTTATAAAAATATATGCGATTGAAAAAATCAACTATAATTTGAGATGATCTCATTTAATTCATATCCACATCCACGGAACCGTTAGTCTTAATTTCTACGAGAAAATAATCCTTAAAGTAAGTAAAATCAAGTGCTCAATGCCATAGTGAATATTGTTAAATCATTCTGAAAATTTATACTGATAATTTTCTCATTAAAAATATATCTCAGAGGGAGAAATCAAGAAAAAAATGAGAAATTTAATTCCCCATGATATCAAAGATGCCTCTGGGAGATACATCATTAAATTTTGCTAAGTAGCATTGCAGTAAAGTGGCGAAAGAAAACAAAGAAGTCCAGATATGTGCAACTAAATGTGTGTAATTCTGATTAAGAACATTCAATTTACATATAAAAAATTGGTAGAGGCAGGAATACGCAGGACACAAAATATAATTTGAATATTCATAACATTTGCCTTATGTCCCTTTTGTCTTCATTGCCTAATTTGTAAATTATGTTGAAACAACTACTTTTGTGACTAAATTGTGTAGCAGCAATACCCGTTTTATAATCAGTTATTTTTAAAAAGGATAAAATGATTTTCATAAATGAGTGTTTTTCACATTCCTAAAACAACCATTGTTGAAAAATATCACTCACCAGCACAGAATGAACAGCTGCATTGTTCATTACATAAATGGATGTTTGTAACCATCAAAGTAGAAATCTTTCATCTACTTCTGAAACGCCTCTACTGTCATTGTTCCTTAATAGTCATTTATTTCTTTTGACTTTGAGAAAATAATAATTTGCACTTTTAAAATCACCTATATGTATGAATAAATTTTTTCCCTTTGTCTAAACTTTTGCTCAAGCAGCACTCTCTACTTTTATCTTGTCATGGCTGAGAGGCAAAAACTAAAAGATAGATTGTTAAAAAGAATATATGAAATGATATATTAAATAAAAATATATTACCACAATATTGGTGCTTCAAGCTGGACAAGCAGTATTCATGACATAAACAAATCATTACACATGCTGATTTAACTCCAATTCCACAAAATTAAATATACTTTAGTACAAGCAAATCATGTCTTATTCATTCACTTATTTGTCCCATTACATATCTTTCAATCCTAAAACATTTAGTAGATGTTTTGCTTGCCTTTTGAATATAATCTTGTCATGAAGCAGAGAAAAGGCCTTCCAAATAAATACAATTCCTGTTAGTTAATCTCCTCATTTCTGTAGTGAAGTCTCTAAATATTAACTAAATACAACAGAGAAAATATTCACTTTTATCATGAACATAATTTCAAAATATTTTCACACTATTCTACCACTAATAAAATGTTTTTTTGTGAACATTTTCCTTTGGCTGAATGACAATACAATAGGTGTTCCCATGGCTCTATGACAAATTAGGCGTCGTTTGTGAAATAAAAGTGAATAATTTCTGCGTGTTAATCACCGACCACGCCCCCTGGCATGATCCCTGTGGTGTGGCAACAGTAGCTGTCAAAAAAAGCGTTCACATGACTGAACACTCTATAAATCCAGATGTGGTGAGTTGTAGATCAGCTTTATACGGGGTGTTGTAGTGCTTGACTGTAGCTTTCTGTGTGCGCAACGCCTGGTTCTCATAAGACCGAAAGTCAGTGCATGGCCTTAACTAAAACCTTTTAAGTAGAAAGCTAAATTAGCATTATGTGAATGAATGCATTGTGAACAAATATATTACTTACTTTAATCACAACTCGTGTAATTAATTTAATTTCAGAATGCATTATATAATGGACATTCATTGCGATTAAAGATTTATTCCGAATTGGTTATAATTACGACACCTCACTAGCTATTTAAGTCTTAATTGGGTACAACTGTTAAATAACTAAGAGATCAAGAAAACATGTACACATCAAAGAAAAATGAATGAACACTTATTTTTTAAAAGACAAATCTATTGGTGCCACACATCATTTCAATCAATATTCGTTAGTATTCCTACCAAGTTCATTAGGTCGTTTGATTTGAAATAGTTTACAATCTTCACTTCAAAATTCATTTACTCCTCAACAAGTTCAGAATAAGTAATGTAATTTTAACTGAAAGAATAAAGTTCGTAATTTTTGTTGAAACTGAGTTGAAAAAAGTAGAGTGATGTGGTAGCGACCTCCGCCCTGCGGTCCCCCGGTGCGGTCACCTGGCCAGAACTGTTTGGCCAATGCCAATGTATTTCTCATGTATGGTAAACATCATTTTCCCTTTCCTGTTTTGCAGCCAGGAGTTGCTCCATGTTTTCTTCAGTTAACAATGGCCGTTCATTTAATGGGATTTTTAAATAGTTCAGTCAAATCCAAGTACGTTTTCCATTGCTGTCATTTGTCCTATAGTCGACTCCGGTTATAGTGAACTGAAGTCTCTGGTCCTAATTCACTTACATAACAAATAAGCATAAGAAGATTTGGTTTTGGTGAACCTGAACCTCTGCTATAGTGAACGTTGGAAATACGTCCTGGAAATTGTTGGCGAGTAAAACGGTTTTCTTTTTTTATGAGTGGAGTGCCAGAACTATGACTGCACTCAATGGTTTGTTTCATTCAACTGCCCACATAAAGATTTCTGGACAAGCCATGATGTAAGAAATATATCTACATGGTAGGACAAGCACTCGGCGCTTTGACTTTCCATGAACTGCACAGTTTAATAGCTCTCTAACAACTGACTTCTTGTTGCAGTATTTCTCTCTGTTTCAAGGAGTAGCTAATGCTATTTATGTTTCCTTTAATTCTCCTTTAAAAATCCACTGATTGGCTGGAGCATTGCATGCACAGGAAACTTTCTAAGCGCCAAACTATTGCTTCATTAAGGGCGTGAAGTTTAAATGTTAATATTCGCTATGACACCAATTTTTCCATGATTTTTTTTTATGAGAGAAAGGGGTTTTGACTTGACCTTGCTCACACACAAACACGCGTGTGCGCGCACACACACACAAACAAACAAACAAACAAACAAACAAACACAAACATTTGTTTACGGGATATTCATTTTAATACATGTAATTAAAATATGTTAGTACAAGATACACATTTGTTAATGAAGTCGCAAGAAGTAAATTTAGGATCAATAATTACAAATCAGGTGATTTTATAAAGCAATTCTCGGATAGTACATAGCTTGAGTAAGTAATGTTGAAAAAATCAATTCGCTTACAATACTTGTTAGCAGTAGTGACAATACGGTAGAAGGTATGGCCATGTTATCACCACTAAGGGTAAGGTTGAAGTTAAGAATGTTTGGCAGCTGGTGAGGAAGTACATGGGTAGTGATAAGGCCACCATGCCGTGTGGTGATAAAGAAAACATTCATGCCAAATGCAACATTTGAATGCACTCTTTCTGAATATATAGGTTTTTGACTCTGATTCTCTTCAACATACATAAACTGAGAATGCATTTAAATGTTATGTTTAGTTAATGTGTATTCAAATTTATTTCTAAATTTGCTGTGTTCAAAGCAGTGTTAAAATTAATCAAAAAGCTAAATTACTGCTGTTAAACTATCATTTTATTCATTTTGTTGAAAATTTTTGTTCATACATTTATTTGTTTTGTTGGAAACTTTTGGTAACAATTTGGCTGAGTTTCGTCTTGGTACGAGTTTTGTAGCTGAACCACTACCATGTTGCTCAAATTCATTTGTTGTAATATGTGGGTCAAACTAAGGTGCTTCAGTAGCAAGAGTGGCTTAAAGGATTTTCATTGCACTTGCTTATCCTTTTTATTTTATTCTTTTTTATTTTCCATTTACTTGCAAACTTGTGTAGATGACTTCATAGGTTAAATTACGAAATATTTTCTGTCAAAAAATAAAACTTGATCAGAATGGTTGATCAACTTCTTTGTGGTTGGTTTTTTGGAAATGTTATGAAGGTTTTTCTGTTAGAGGGAATTAATTTGGAAGTGAAGTTCACTATTTTCATACCTGTGTTAAATGATCAAACATTCCGAATTATTCTGTTCTGCTTTTTGAAGATTGCTAATTATTCTGTTCTGCTTACTAAACATTCTGAATTTTTCTGTTCTACATTCATGGCTTTGAAGGACATATGAAATGTTGTTTAATGTAACCTAATAAATTTTCAGGGAAAAGGTGGTAGTCTTGTAGGCATGCGCATATATGTTGGAATGCAAATGATATTTTAATTAGAAGTGTGTTTGTTTAATGCAGTTTTTGGCCTTAATGTTACAGTGGATTGGTCACGGTGTAGCACTCCAGTTCTTGGGAAACAACAGAAAACTGTTGGTGAGGACACCTTGTCTTCACCTTCCCTTGGGCCTTCAGGAACACAACGTTCAACATCCGGTGCCCAGACTCTCCTGGCTGATGACGGCAAGAAGGCCAATCACCCTTCTAATAGTGGAGTATGTTTTTCCTTTTTGCTTTCATGTCTATGTAGTGTAGAAGAGGTTGTATAATGTTGCCAAATATTGATCTTGAGATTTTGCATGAGGAACATGTTTTTTAGAGTCCTTGGTAACTTTTTTCACTTCCAAATATATTTTTCTGTCTTTGAAAACTAGTGCTTAAACTCAACCCAATATTGTTTCCAAAATTGATATTCTTTTAATGTTTTTGGTTGAAGGTGTGAGACCTTGCAAATTTTAATGTGTAGGAGATCTTTAAATAAAGCTATCAACTTTCTTAAAACTGGTTTTATATTGGGGGATTTCAATAATGGGTAACTCTTGAGTAAAAATTTCTCTTACAAATAATGTGTATGTTTCCAGAAGAATATGAAAACACCATTAGAAAATGAGAGAAGGAATACAAACAGCCTTTCATCAGGAAATCTTACAAATTCTGTGAAAGAAAATCAGAAGAATTCATTACAAATCACACCAGTTGCTCCAAAAGCTACGAAAAAAACTTCACCTGTTGATGATACGCCATGGCAAAAAGATTCACCTTTTGTCTCGGTATCATCTCCTGATGATATTATAGATGATGTTTCAGCACTGGAAGAAAAGAGAGAAGAAGATCGAAGGTCTCGGCTAATGGCAATGATGACTGTAATCAGTGGAGGAGGTAAGTGTGAGAAGTTTTTCCAAGTATACCAAGTGGTAGCAATGTAAGAATTTCATTAAAGATTGAGAATATTCTTTGTTTTAATTTAACTTATTTGTGCAATGTTCTAAATAGTAACTGTATTGTTAATATGAAATTAATGGTATGAGTAAGTACACATTTTCCTCGTTTGCAGAACCCCCAGTGAAAAGTGCTGTAAATCCTGATAATGCAACTGGGGCAGCATCAGGCTTCAGTCTTGGTAGTTCTTTTACTGTTCCTCCTGTTTCAAATGCCCACATACTTGGAGTGTCCTCTGAGAAACCTTTACTTGTGTCAGCTTCACCCAGTGGTTGGTCTGCAACTGCTACATGTTCTACTGCTTCAACTGTTGCAAGTATAGCTCCCATTTCCACTTCAAGCACAGAACCCATTGTTAATAAGTCAGTAGTAGAGAACACCGGTTCACCAGGTCTTATAAACAATCTTTCCACGGGCTCTTCCATGTTTGCATTTGGCAATACTACAACGCCTCTTGCAAATACTTCAGTTGCATCTAATAATGATATTCAGAATGCTCCTGTCGCTTCTAGTGCTCAGCTACCAGTAGCTTCTGTTTTTGGATCATCTCCTGCATCAGTGACCAGTCAATCTAGTACACCTGTTTCTTCACCAATAGTTTTTGGCTCTACCCCATTATTATTTGGATCAAAAGTACCTGTGAATACAGAGAATGTCCTTTCTTCAAATAGTCAGAATCAACCAGCAGTCAGTTCCACTGTTCTCACCACGTCTGAAAATATTTCATTTGGCAACAATTCCAATAGACAAGTTTCATTTGGAGTTGCCCCACCCATATCTTCAACTACTTCCACTCTCGTTTCAACTGTAACCTCTCCTGTAACAAGTTCTTCTGTATTTCAGCTGCGTCCTGCAGCAAGTGGTATTGGTCAAGACAATACTGTGTCATCATCTTCTATTGGTTTTAGCTCAGCAGCAACTGTTATAGCTGCTGCTACTACAGCTAGTCAGACAAATGTCTCAAAAACTCTTCCATTTGGAAATGTGGAAAAATCTGCACAGAACTCAACTACGACAGTGTCTTCTGGAACAGCGTTGTTTGGAATGCCAGCAAATCCATCTGCCGCCTCTACTTCACCTCCGACATCATCTTTTGTATTTGGAAGTTCTGGCGTATCTGTACCAACAACTGGATCACAAATAAAGCCAGGGCTTTTCTCTTTTGGCAACACTGCCGTTTCTACCCCTAGCACTCTAACAGCTTTGAACTCCAACTCCAAATCTGTATTTGGTAGTACCTCAGGAAGCTTTGGTCAAGCTGTGGAAACGTCAGGTGCAAATGCTACAGCACCAAATCAGTCTTCAAATTCTCAAATGGCAGGCAATAAGATAGGTGGATTCCCATTTGATTTGGCATCTGAAAAAACTCCTGCGGGCTCAGCACCATCTAGCACAACTGCTAATGTGTTTGGGAACCCCAGTTCTCAACCCATTAGTAGTGAATCGAAACCATTTACATTTGGTTCTACCAAGCCAATAGAGAATCCTTTTGCATTGAATTCATCTCGAACTGATACTTCTGGTAAAGTTTCCCAGGCACAAGCTTCTGCAAATCCCTTTGGAACACCTACTTCATTGCAGAAACCATCTGAGATAGAGAAGCCCAAAGAAAATCTCTTTTCCTTTGGTGGAAGTTCAACTGCTACTTCTGGATTCTCAGCCCCACAGACTGGTTTTTCTTCCCAGCCTGCTGCCACATCATCCACCGCAAATAATGGACTTTCTTTCTCCTCCACTACCCCAAGAGGGTTCGCACAGTCTCAGCCTGGTGGTGGTGGTGGATTTTCCTTACAAACTGCTGCCACACCAGCTGCTGCATTTGGTTCACCAGCCACTACAAATGTTGCAGCTAATTCTGCTTTTAGTTTTGGTAGCAGTGTATCTAATCCAGCTCCACAGTCGAATTTGTTTGCTTTTGGTAGCAATTCAGGGACATCAGATCCTCAGCCTGGTGGTATATTCCCGTTTGGTGGTGGAGGTAGTAGTAATAGTAGTAGTGGTGGCACTGGAGCAGGCACTGGAGGTTTGTTTGGGCAACAAACTGCTCCTGCTGCTCCTATTCAGCCCCAAGCTGTGCAAACACCTGCAGCTGCAGCAGCCCCAACACCGGCCTCAGGTTTCCAGTTTGGAGCATCAAGTGCCTCCCAAGCTCAAGTGTCAGGTGAGAGCCTTTTTTCTATTTACTGTGGGTGTTTATGAAGGGATTCTAATAAAATGACCAAATACATTCCGAAGTCATACAAAACAATTCACAACATGTTGCTATAAACCTTTAGTTTTAAAATTCATGAAATCTGTTGTATGTTATGGATTCCATTTTGTTAGTTCTCAGTTTCCCAACTAAATCTGTTTTTCTACAACTGATGAGCTAGAGAAATATGAGAATAGTTCCAGAAGTACCCAACCTATCAAAGGAAAAAAGAGAAACAAAAAGGAAAAATTTCTTTATTTCTCTACTAGCTTAATAGCAATAACTTCGATACCCAATTTGTAGTGAGAACCGCCAAACGCCTCAAAGCAGCAATTTATCGCACACACTCTTCATAATTGGCAAAATTTTGTACCAAATAGATTTATTTAATTTCTTATGGATCAATTGGTATTTGCAAAAATTTCATCTCAATTTTCGCTACAGATCAAAAGATATTTATTAGAGAGGAAGGTCTTGAATATTGTGGCCTATATTCAGGAAATAAATGTTGATCTCTCTTAGCAATCTTGTGTTATATTTGTTCTTTTAAAATCTAAAATGCTCTGATCAAAAGTAAAAGCATGGCTGCCTCTGCGAGGGCTATGTCCTTCAGTGGGGCAATGCTGTTCTCCACACCTCCAGAAGTCCTTTCACCCTTCACTGTGAAAGACGGACACAGGAGAGGTTCACTTTTTACCTGGACTTTCAGAACATTGACCTTCAGTCTGTTATAGAGGAAGTACTTCATTTGTTCATGTATACCTGCTCTCTGGCATTAAAATAAAGAAAACATGCAATGTCAATACTGAGTATATTTTTTTTTTTATTACATATTATAAGACATTACACACATTTGTGCTCTTTCATTTTATACAGATAAAAACAATTCAATGAAATTACATTATATTGTCAATTTGACAAGTTTTCTTTTCTTTTCATGCTTATGCAATCTTTCCTGCACTTTGCATAATTATTAAGAACAATATTGCACATTACTGAGAGCAGACTGTCCACCAATATTTTTGTGTCATGTGGACAATCATAAATACCATGATTTATCACGTATACTACTATCTGCCTGTAAGACCATTTTAGTTAAATGTTTTACAATCAACTTGTGGTTATTGGAATGGAAAAAATGACTTTCAAAATTCTCGGAACATTAATTTTTGCATACTGCCGAATACATGTTTTCCAATGCTGATTACAATATTTGAAGGAACATATAATTTTCCTCTGTTTATGTGGTTGAAATATTTATCTGTACATTGCCTTTCTACCAGCATTGGGTAGCACAAATTACAGTTAATGATATAGCTTACATGAAACATATCCACATAAAGAAAGGCAGATTCATCAACATCGACATCCAATAAAAATAGTCTTCACTAAGTACATCGTAGAATGATTCTTCAAACCACAATTTCTTTTAAAATCAGTGTCCTCAGGCCTCATGGCCTGAGTCTCGCCACTTAAAATAATGCAAATTCAATTCAATTCAATCCTTTTTCATAGTCCATGTCTGTACCTCTTCTAAAATATCAGCAGAAAACGTAATGTGTCTGTATTTTGCAGAGCGCAAGCCCAAAATACCTTTAATTCTGAGCTTCTTTTCTGCTTCAAGTATCTGGATCACCGAGATCTTGTAGCTAATTGCCTACACTATCCAAACTTGGGTTCTATATTATCTTTCTGAAATTTGCCTGTCAGTACATAGGAAAGTTTGTGAATATTAAAGAAAACAATACAAGTTCTTTTATCATACAAGTGGAATGATACAGAGCATCACAAGTGGTGTTTGCTAATCTATAGAATTGAGGGTTTGCGTTTGTCATGCTTTTTCAATTTTCCAACCATGATAAAAATGTGTCAAGATGCATTAAGTGAATGTCATCAGCATTAGAAAATGGTTTCTTTAAAGGGTTGTTTTGTGCAATGTGCCTAAAGGACCTTTCAATATTAATGACATTCCACCACCGCATTATCTCATTCACCAAAAAGGCTGTGCCTTCATATCCCTGATTACTTAAAGCAGGCACAGTGGTTGCATTAAAAAGATTTATAACAAAATTTACATTTTGTTTTTGAAAATTATTGGGATAGAGACTCGCTTGTTTCAAATGAGCTAATTTTACCAATTTGTTGCTTTCCGATTTATGTAAAGATCACAAATTGTTAAATGATGCCTCAAGGTCAATTTCATTTTGTTGGGTACTTGTTTCTGCTACTGTTAATGGATCTTGAGAGTTTTTCCAGAATAGAATGAGAAACGTTTTTGTCAAATTTTTCACATTAACCCAGCACATTCTTGAATGTATGAACAGTGTCATGTAATACAGATATTTTCAGAGGGATGTTCTCCAAGAAGTAATTTTTTGGTTAATATGTTGAACATAACACAGTTTCCACTGTTGTTGTCTGTTAAAATGCCAAGAGGCTTCAGACCCAATGACTGCATCTCTGTCAATACTTCTTGTCGTTGCTTCCAACTCAGGCCCTTTGAGTTGTTTCGCAGGAATTAATGTTATTACTTCTTTAAATTATCCGGAAGCAGAATTAACTAAAAATGCAACTACACTGTTTACCAAATTGTCTCTCTTGTTGGAAACAACTCCAAATAAATGTCCATTCTTATAATCTACGGTCTGTTTAATGCGAATTTCATCAACCTGCAAACTTGCAATTTTGTCAGTTTTTAAATGTTGAGTAAAATGATTCCAGAAGTGGATGTTTTTGTTTTTGGAGGCCGGAGAAACAGCAAATGATGAACAGTTTTTGCATGTACCTATAATGGAGTAATGATGAGCTGTTATTTAATTTAATAACTAAATAGCTTTTAACTGTCTGTATGTAAATTGAAAACACATTTAAAATTGTATTTACATTATACTTCGGCTTTGTTGAAAACACTAGAGAAAATTCATTACACAGAAAACTTTGTTAATGATGAGCTGATTCAGAATATATGTCTTTATGAGCAAGAATTTCTTTCAATTTTTCAAGAGCTGCAGTCACCTGTTGCTTTAACAATTGTTTCTTATTGTTTGGTACAGCATAGCTTTCACAAAATTCGTTTAGTTTCACAAGTTGACTCCCCTGATTAAGAAATCCATTCCTACGTATATCAATGTTACTACAACTATTTACCAAAATATTGAGTGCAAAAGCCTGCCGTTAAAAAACCCCCCACATGTAAATCATTATTTATTCTTATGCTACAATTTATTTTTGGTGCATTACTGTAATCCAATTTGTACAGAATATAACAAGAATCACTCAAAAATGTCTGGTCTTAACCAGAAATTCATATTTACTTTTGTGCTAATGGAGGATGAAAGATTTTGAAAATCCCTGATTATATCTTCTTCCATGACCTGTTTGTCTGCATCATCTTTCTGCCTCTTCTGTCGATTTATCTGTTCTGGATCTTTCAGTCTTTTACTGGGTCCTTTATCACTTGAGACGCAAAGGTAAATTTGGAAATACCTTCAGTACAGTACTTGGACAAAACACTGGCTGTTGCCGTTTAAATTTCTGGGTTTTGCATTAGTCAATAAAATTTTCAACGTTGCTTAAGTCATACACTCCGAAATGTTTAATGCATGTATATATGAATCCATCCTTTTCGATAGTGTCCAATCTGAATGTGGAATTGCTCTAATCCACTCTTTATGGAAGTATGAAAATGAAAACTATTATATCCTTCTGATTTAATAGCATTATCAAAATTACTATTACAGCCAGGCACAACGCATCTATCTGGCGTTTTGTACTGACAGGAAAAAAAACAGTACACTTAATTAAATCTTTTACATGATTTACCTACATACAGCAGAAGTTTGTCCATTGCACTCAGAGACAGAACTGTTTAGTCAGCGGTGACTCACTGCTATGAACACGGTCTTCCTAGATAGGGCAATGATAAAAGTGATTTTCTTAAAAATGAAAGAGTAGATAAAAGCATTTGTGCATTCCCTCTTATTGTGAATATCGTTATTGTGACTGAGTTTAATAATTTATACTAATTAATTTGGATTAGTAATAACTTGATTATTTATTTTGAAAGTACTAAAATTAATTTTTATCCATTTGATTAAAATTACAGGGGCATTCAGTTTCGGTTCAACTACAAACCCTACCCCTGCGCCTGCACCAGCAGCAGCACCAGCACCTGCATTTCCTTCTGGTGGCTCATTCCAGATGAATGCTGGTGGATTTGGAAGTGGACCTGCAATGTTTAGCATTGGTTCTGGTTCCACTGCTCCTAGGGCACGTAGTGCACGGGCAAGGAGGACCAAGTGATATCTGAGATCCACGTGTACACACTGATCTGTATCAAGTGAATTCTGAGTGTATAAAGAAACTGTGGACAGTGTTGAATGTGCGTGTGGAGAACATATGTTGAAGATTAATAAGGGGTCTCTTGTTTTCAAGTATTCAATTTTTGTATGACTAGACTTGCTTAAAGTGAGTGCATAGAGGATTTGAGTTTATAATCTTACATTATATGTAGATTTTTTAAGCATATTCTCAGAATACTATAATGCTGTTGAATTTGTTTTGTGTGAATGGCTGTTTATGATATTTTTTTATGTTGCTTCTGGATTCATGAATCCTTTAAAAAATTAAAAGAAAAATAATAAATTAGTTATAATAGTTTATCCCAAATGTGGTTTTGCAAGCTGCTAACCTTGCATAATCAAATACCCATGATGCAAATAAAATATATTAAAACTATAGATGCTCTTTTTTTTTTTTTATGAGTAAGTAGAATGAGCATGGGCAGTTTTGTTGAAGAATTAGTTTCTTCCAGGATCTAGCCCAAACCCTGGAACAAACCCCAGAAATAACCTTGAGTCCTAGAAGAAATTTTAAAATGTCTATAATGGAATTAATAATACTAAACTATAAACTATTGTATATTTTTAGTTAGACTTTCCTTTTTTCTATTGTATGATAATCTTTCCTTGGAAAATCCATCCTTAAAAACAAAAATACAAAGTATTTCAATGTATATCATTATTTTTTATCAACAATAAAATTTTCAATGAGGGAGTGAGAATGTTAAGTAACCATTATTTCCAGTAGTTTTTACATTATTCGTGCCCTTTTTGTTACTGAAATAGTGTTTCCTTTGAAACATTGCAATACTCCAAAACTAATTTGCATTGGAATTTGGAGTGCAATGGTACTTCAAAAAACATGCATGTGTTGTGTACATTACACTCGATGTGTTTTGCATTATTGATATTTTTAAGGGTATAATTTTAGCCAATAAGACAACTTGATTGTACTAGCCCAGTGTGTAAAGAGAACTATAACTACACTGAGTTTTAATGCTCCATGTGCCTATAATGATGTGTAAATTCGCTTGTTTGCCAACTCCAAAGTTACAAGTTTTATGTATTTTTTAAAAAATTTATTTATTTCTAAGAAATATAGGCAACAGGAACAAATCGATAATATCCTGGTTCTGTAAATACAAGGTTTCTTAATAATCAATAACAATTTGGATAACCATTATTACAATTACTGTAAAACTCAAAATAATTTTAAGATTAAATCACAAAGTAGTATAAATGTAAAAATTATAAAGGTTTATAAAAGATACAAAATGCTGAAGTTAAAATTTTCAGAATGCCAATCCACAAATCTGTTACCCCAGTCAATTTACCTTGATATTTAGTGGATACTTTACCAATGATACGCTATATTTACCGTAATAGAAGTTTTTCCCCTTAACATCTGATTCGAAATATACTTGGTTATTGAACATCACAGACTTCAAAATTATATTTCCCTGGGGGTTGAAGTAAAGTACACCCAAAATTCAAAGATAAGTTCAAATTCTCAAGGCCTTGTTCAGAAAGATTGGGATTCATTTAGGAGAATTGCCTACGAATGTTATTGTCGTTAGATTTGTAACATGAGCGTTGAATAAAGTGCGTCTCAGATTAACAGTGGTCTTTCACGGTACTGCAAAGCAGTACTTCCGCCTGACCACGCAAATTCCGCTACGCTCCTTTCACCGTTTGGCAGAGAAAGGAGATATCACTCGGGCAATGAAACGCGTTTTGAATTTTGCTGCGAGGTTTCATTTAGGTTTGAGGATCTTTTGCATGCAGTAAATATACTACAACATGGGACAGCCGACTTTACTTCCGCTCCGGAGGAAAGCGTACGAAGGATTTTTTCGCCCTTGAAAAAAAAGCCATAACTGCAATCGGGTTTAAACCCGCAAACTTGAGTATAACAGTTTGATACGTTAACCGTTACTCAGCTGAACATGCCTGGGTGTTGCGGACGTCTTTACTTCACTGGGTCAGTGGCAATCGGGGAATAATGCATAATGCACTGAACTCAGCTCTGGGGATGGATGACGTTTCTTCCCCTCCCGCTGCTTCAAGGTAGTATTGCAGTGTAGTAAAAGTGCTTTTTCTAATCTAATGAGTATTCAGGAATAATTCTATGCAGTATATTTTCCAGTGAGTGTATTATTGATGGTATTTTGAGGACGCCATTTTCAACGAGAATGATCAGGTAATTGAAAATGGTAGGCCTACTCCAGCCTTGGCATTATTATTCAGGGCACATTAATTTGCTTCTAGCAGCTGGGGTACACTAAGTAATAACCGCACTCCTCTGCCTTTCACGAAGAATAGAATCAACTAAAACCGCCTGCCAATCCGCATTGTACAGCTCACGTGCGTTCCGCCCAAACCCTGTCTGCTCGCAACGCAAATCCATAACTCATCACCCACGAAGCTTTACCCGAGTGTACACTTTTCACGGCCCTCGAGCACGAAGTCGCGTGTTGAAGGCAAGAGATAGGTAGGCAACGAAGATACTAAGATAAGTCTTCCTCCGCAAGCATCTTTCTCACGACTTCATTTTGTCCCATTTCATCGCGGCTCTCCTTAAGGCCGTGTGAATCCCCGCAGAAGCCTGCGAATGGTTTAGGGCGGGCGCGGGCAAGGCCATCGTGTGGGGGACGGGGGATGCGTCAGAATATGCTGTGGAACATGATGTAAAGATGAGAAAACATGTAAGGAATCACACGGGGAATATGCGGGAAAACCTTTGGAGGACATAAGCTGGGAGAACGTGAGAGAGCATCTGAGAAATATACCGGGAACGTGCCGGCAACGTGCGGGAAATATGAGAAACATGCGGTGGGCAAAAAGTAGAACCTTGATTTCTACATACATTTATATTGACACGACAATGGGCCCGTCAGGGGCCTATAACAAGCCTATATAAAGTCAATAGGGAGCAATTGTGACAGGGGGGGGTATCAAAAAGCTAGTCTATACAAAAGAAATTAGAAAAGTAACTAGTGCCAGAAAATCTGAACCATCTTATAACACCACTAGTTTCCTTAATGAAGTCTGTTCATAGAAAACATCTTCAAATAATATCACGTATTTTTCGAAAATATGAGTACTTTTGAGTGAAACATATGCAATTATTTTCTCGAAAACCATCACACCTTTTTATTTAAATATTTTCCTCGTATGTAAAAAAGAACGGTAAAGAATGTGGTACAGGTCGTGCTTTTGTTGAACTCGGAAATGGTCATGTTCAACTTTTCGTACTTAGTAGTTTTTGCGTTATTTTGAGTGAAATAGGCAATTTGGAACAATTTTAAATAACTTTTTCTCAAACACGGAACCAAACATTTTCCTTAAATTTGTTACTCGTACACTCGTACAAATTCGAGAATTAAAAATGCGATTCACACAGTTAAAACATCTACCAATAATGAGAAGAAATTATCAGAATTTCACACTGCTGAGATGCGGCGCGGCGTATTATAATCATACATCGTATGAAAGACCAGCAAATGGAACGCGGGAAATTCGAAAATTGCAAACTTACACAAAACTACTCATATCTTTAAAAATCTATCTACCTTTATTTAAAAAAAAGTATTTTTAGAATAGATTTATTTAACGAAAAAATTCTGTCATCAAATATTGTACTTTTGCGATGTTTATTTTTTGTCGTATGCAATTTTCTAAAACCCAGAGTTCGCCGAAAATTGGACCAGCACCTCTCTCTTTGTCGTTCTTTCTTACATACGAGTAGAAATCAAGGTTCTGCTCGTGGCCCACCGCATGTTTCCTTGCGCGTTCCTCATATTCCTCGCACGTTGCCCGCATGCTCCCGACATGTTTCTCAGACGCTCTCTCACGTTCTCCCAGCTCATGTCCTCAAAATTTTTCCCGCATATTCCCCGTGTGATTCCTTACATGTTTACATCATGCTTCACAGCATATTCTGACGCATTCCCCCCCCCCCCCGCTTTCCTTTCATATGTTCTCCTCATAATCACCGCGAGTTCCCGCACGATGGCATTCTCCTGCCAGACGTGCGCAGGCTTCTGCGGGGATTCTCACGGCCACAAGGAGGAGAGCCGAGCTACACATACAGAGGGAGTCGCGAAGAAACAGGTTAAAGAAGCGTCAGATACAACATTCCAAGACCCGAGAAGAAAAATACGCACACCATAGGCTATGACACACGAGGAAAGGCTGGTCCCTGTCCTATCTAACCGTCTCTGCCTCTCTCGACGACCTGACACTCCCCGGCCAGTGCATACACGCGGACGATTTAGAGAGATTGCTCTAAGAAGGGACCACTTTGAAGGCTGCTGTTTGACTACTGCTGGTAAAATATCTGTAGGTTATGTGTATGTGCTCAATTTGTTAATTCGTATAAGTATGCAGATTGCTAACTTGCAAAAGGATTCGACACATCCTCCAAAGCCATCAACCATCATGACTTTCATTTGTTTTTCGATCTGTCAACTTGGTCCCTTAGAGTAATTTCTCTATAACACAAAAAGCGTGAACACCCAGGACGAAGCTGATGTAACTGCCCCCATCCTCATCCCCACCCCCACCAGAGTACTTTCCTGACCCTACCTGAGCGGCGCCTAATGGCGAACAATGCCGCCACCAACTCACTGCCCACCACAACAGAAGAGGAGGACCAGCGCAACTGGACACAGAAAGCGCGACACAATAGAAGGCCACGAAACCGGAGAGGTCGGGCAGTGGCACGAAACGTGGGCAGCTCGTCACTGGAGGCCGCTGAAACGAGATGTGTACAAGTCAGACAGGCCGTTGACGTATTTACCTTCTCCACCCACCCCACCCCGTTTGGTGCCCGGAAACAATCCCCATGTCAACCTGGAGGACGTATTTGAGGAGGCGCAAGGGCGGTCCCACGTGAACCATCACCCTAAGCCAGGAGCAGGTCCGCATCACGGACGTCGTAGCCTTGTCACACCTGCACAACCAACAGAAGCTTGATGCGGTGTGCCAGTTGGTGCAGCCCGCCACGATGTTTCCGCCCAGCATGGGCCGGAACACAAAAAGTATGCTTGGCTCGTTAGACCTTTCGGTCCGTTCAAGAGTCTGGTAGTTCTTGACTCTCCCCTCCGGCGCCTCGATGGCTTTCTTACATGCCGCCAGGGACATGGGAGGTGACCGGCCGCTGGAAGCGACCACGAAAACAAACATCTGGGCGGCAATCAACGCATACCTGATCAGCCATGACCAGGTTGTTCGGCAGCGTGCAATGGCCACCCTGGTCGAGGAGGATGTGCACTGCCAGCGAGTTTGTGCCAGCGACGCACACAGCTACCTGAACGGCGCTGAAGAAGCCCGCGATACCCCGCACCACTCGTTCTTTGGGTTGATTGATTGATTGATAGTGATTCCGGGCGCGTCAACAACTGATATCATTACTACCGTAAGTGTAGTGCATGTTTTCCATCAGGTGGTGATCTTCCCCCCTGAATGGCGAGATCCGACCTACCGTCGACTAGCGAGGTTTTCCCCAAACAGGTATCTCCCACCAGCGGGGCACCGCCCCAGCCGGGAAAAATTCTAAATCCCTGACTCCCAGGATGTGTGGTAGTGTAGTGCATGTCAGTTCCCAGAACTTTAAGTGTGTGTATAAGGGGTGAGGATAGGACAAGGAAGAGGAAGAAAAGATCGCGCTTGGTCCGTGGCCCGTTTATTAGGGTACCGCTCCGGCATTCGCCTGGTGTTGATCGGAGACATCACAGAAAACTACTGATCACAGCAGCCGGTCGCTAGAATTCTCCTCCAGACAGCGACTAAATTAGACCTAGTTCCGTTCTTTGGGTCCGTCCATAAGTTACGTAAAGTGATATTTGAGTAGTTTGAATACCCCCTCTCCCCCTGTAACGCATCCATAATGCGGGATTGACCCCCCCCCCCCTTAATAAATTACGTAACGCTTGCGACAACACTCCTCCCTTGTAAATGCAAGATGTAAAAGTAAATTATAGCACAGTAAAATCAATTTGCATTCATTTTAATTATGTTGTGATATGATAATTGAAGTTGGAATTATTTGGCGATATTGACTACACCTAACAATAAGATTGGTGCAAGTTGTGAATGAAGGAAAGACGCATAAACGAGAGAATTTTGAATCACAAGCCGTGCACACGCCGTCCTGAATGATCCATGGGCGAAAGTCTACTGTCTGTACTTGGCGAGACAGCACGCGTACGGGCCATGGCCTACCAGCAGCGTCCTGGCCTGGCGGCCATGGATTAAGAGGGTACGTGTGGTTAGAACGAAGACATCCCTACGCCGTATTCTGGTCTTTTCAACTTGAAAAGTGAATTTTCATCGTCTCACAGCAACATATACGGGGGCATTGCAACGATAACGCACATTATAAACTTGCCCGACCGGGAATCGATCCCGGGGTCGCGTAATGAAAAGCGAGCACGCTGACCAATGGGCTAAAATCGGGAGCGGTAGCTCAGTGCATCAACTGATGTCACTGCAGCGTCTCTGACCGGGAGGTCCTAGGTTCGAGTCCTGACGGCGGCAGGATTTTCTATACTAGCTTTTCAGCTAGGTCGAATTCAGTCGCTGTCTGGATAATAATTCTAGAGGCCGGCTGCTCTGATCGGTAGTTTTCCGTGGTTTCTCCGATCAACACCAGGCGAATGCCGGAGCAGTACCCTAACAAACGGGCCACGGACCGCGCGTGATCTTTCCTTCCTCTTCCTTGTCCTATCCTCTCCCCTTACACACACACTTACACTAACATGCACTACACTACCATATATTCCGGGAGACCGGTCGGGATCTTAGAGCTTGTCCCGGCTGGGGCGGTGCCCTGCTGGTGGGAGAGTCCTGGTTGGGGGGAAACCCCACTACCCGACGGTAGGTTGGCGCCTGATCTCGCCATCCAGCGGGGGAAGATCACCGCCATCTCCCGAGAAAAATCAGGCACTACACTAACGGGACTAATGATCAAAGCAGTTGACGCGCCCGGAAACACGAAAAAATCAATCAATCAACCAATGGGCTAAACCGTGAGGGCTGCGAGAGTCTACCGCGCCAATTTAAATGGATTCTAGAATATGGCAGTTACATTTTCTTCGTAATCTTACAAATTCAATTAAAATAATGATGAAAAATATTTTATTGTGACAATTTACATTTAATACAAATAATTTGTTTATGTTTTTAAAACAAATTAGTTAGTTAATATTTTAGTATAAGACTCAGAAAACAAATTATTCCAGCAAATGCTGAAAATTGTAAAAGATCAATGTTACGAAATAATAAACTAATACCCCCTACCCCTATGTAACGCATTGTAACGCTACCTCAATTGACCCCTTAGCGTTACGTAATTTACGGACGATTTCCTATACGCAGACCTGTCAAGCGACAAGACGCCTATGACTGCGGTGGCACCCGCCGGAAACGGAGAAAGATCTCTGCTTCCCCTCTCGAGTTCCCGAGAGAGCTGCCGCGCGACACTGCAGGCAGCGGGTTTGCGTTGCGGGGAGGGTGGGAGGACGGCGAGGCAGATCTGGGAGCTGACAGGGAAGTGTTCGGCGCGGTGGAGTACGACGGTGCTGAGGAAAAGAATCCACTCACCCGGCCGCAAGCGGAGGCACAGGTCGACCTTATGCTTGAGAACGTCCTCGGATCAAGAGTAAAGGCGTTTTTCTTTTTCTTTCTTTTTTTTCCCTCCCTTTCCCTCCCTCCTCACCCCCCCCCCCGCCAGTATCTCTGGCGAGGCGGGAATTTATTCAACATACGGATTACAGTATTTGCTCCGGCATTGCTGCTTTTGGAGCTTCGAGTGGGCTGTATCTTAAATTGACTAATTAACCTAACTTATTTCTAACTTAAAAACTAAACATCATGCCTCTTTGGGCGAATTGTTTTTAATAATAATAGTTGATTGAATTTGGAATTTCATAAGTTTGTATTAATGTTCTTGTTTCATATTTTGTTTTTCATGTTTCATTCACACTCTCATTCATACTTAATCTATATTTACAGTCACATTCATTCGTCCATTCATACCACACTGCACTCTATACACTGCACTATATACACTTTACAACACTTTATACGTCACGGCGCCGACTTCACTGAAGCGTCCGTGGCGCCGCGACATCTTCGTCACTAGACGCGTTTCCACGCCTCCCACGCGGATTCTGGCATCTGTGAGCGGTAACCTCCTCCCACGCACTATCTACTCCCCCGCGTCGCACAATTCAGAGAACGTGTGCGGGCGAAGTACGCGGAAGGAGTAAAGGCCACGCACGCGCTCATGAGTTATACTGTACCGCCGAGCGATGGCTTCATTGGCGAGTCGCTCAGCCAATGCATCGTACTTTTCAGTCCCTGGAACACTCAACGCCCTCAGCCGGGCTGAGAGGAGGCTCTCTCCGCCACCACGCCAGCTGCCCGCCAGCGGGCGCCTGACGAACGCAATTCGCAACACACGCCAGTACAGCGGGCCTGCCAGGGGCAGCCGACGAGTTGAAAGGCCACGCGCGGTAGCCTTCCCTATCTATTGCTGGCTATACTACCCCGTAATCGGTGGTGGATTCCGGCAAGGAAAGAGCCACCCGTCACCTGGGGTGCCTTCGACGAGGGCGTGTGGAGCAGACCTACGCCGTTTCTTTCAGAAGGCGTACGTTAAGCTACGGCGGGAACTGCCACAGCACAGCAAGGTATTTTCGCAGCCGCACTTCAACAGGTAGATAAGGAGTCAACGTCTTTTTGTTGCGGTCGAGATAAGGTGAGGTCGCCGATTTAAAAGTTCCTTCATGCAATTGCTCCTCTGACACCGAAAAACTTTTATCCGTCTGTCCATTAGTCCGTCTGTCCATTGGTCCGTCTGTCCATTCGTCCGTCTGTCCATTCGTCCGTCTGTCCATTCGTCCGTCTGTCCATTCGTCCGTCTGTCCATTCGTCCGTCTGTCCATTCGTCCGTCTGTCCATTCGTCCGTCTGTCCATTCGTCCGTCTGTCCATTCGTCCGTCTGTCCGTCCAACTATCCGTCTGTATGTGGTCAACGCTGGCACCGAAACCGTTCGGTCGATTTTCTCCAAAATTGATTCCCCGATCGATTGAAGTGAACTCAATGCCCGCTAACGTAGAAACGGATATTTTGATCTTTGGGGATAGTTTACATAAAGCCTCAACATTTTCAAAATTTTCCTAAAAATGGCTCCAATTTTTTTATTAAACTTTCTTCTCAGACAGCATAAAAGATAATTTATTTAGAGAATGGTGCAGATTTCATTTTCGTTACGTTCATTTTATATATTCTATTATATATATTCTTTCAAACTATTTTCATTTGTTTGTCAACGTTATCAGTATCGTATTATTTATTAGCTTTTAATTATTTTACTTTCTCGCATACTGCTTACGCAGAATATTGTAAGGTTAAAACACTCATCGGATATGTTCGTGAATACACTGCATATCTTAGACGATGAATTAAATGCCAGAAATATATTTTCATTTAAAGTTTTGAATAAAAATATATTGCTTGAACCACTAGTTTTAACGCATTTTTTACATGGAAATTGTTTTCGCGTCACACTCGGATAACCACCTCATTTTAAGATCATTATACTCTAAGTCCACTTTTAAAGGGAAAAGCGGACCCCGTAATCGGTGGTGGATTCCGGCAAGGAAAGAGCCACCCGTCAGAGGGAAAGCATTCAAATAACGTGATTTATTTACTGTGTTGTTTGAACGAATTTTCGGAAGTTATTCTTTTACCCATCTTTAGATTTTAAACTAATTTAAGTAGGGCTTTTATTTCTTTAAAAATTGCGAGAAGAAACGTTGGCCCAGCCATGAATGATAATGGCTTTTTACACCAGTAAGCGTCAGCTTACTTCAGCCAGTAGTGTGTTTGATACAGGGATAAAATCCACAGTCATTCGTGCATAATTTTTGTCTTCATCTGGCAATCCATATTTCGATCTTTAGCGTAACATATATGCATTGTGAATCACTTCTCGCCCATGACGAACTTACACGAAGGACCGCGCCTCTTTTATCTTCACAGAGAAATGGTGAGTCATGTCAGGTAGAAAAAATACACAGCCTTATACTCCTCAAATGGATGAAAAGAGAAATGTTTCAAATTGTGGTTGATGAACATTCTCTTATGTGACGAAATTGGCGATTTTTACATTTTGTTATCAATAATTCAGAATTTGTTTGTTCCTTAGTTTGTGAAGAAAATTTCCGAAGAAAACTAGAAATTGTGATCTTAAAATAGAAAATAAAAAAACATCCTACATGACCTTTACAATTTATTGACGATAGAATAACTCGTATGTGGTAAGAGCCTCATAGGAGGTTTCCGTGAGGTGCTTTCAGAAAAATATTTCAATAAATAAATATTTAATACTATTTTATAGAAAGTGTAAAATGCCTAAACTTAGCCAACGGTATAAGTTATTAACATCAAAAAGTCCTGTAAAATTTGTAGTTTTTTCACGTAGAAGGTTGCCTATCATCAACGACGATATAGTATTTTGCTGAGAAACGCTTCGTTTCTGCGCTGCATTTCCCTGACGATTTCTCTTCTTCTACAATGTACAGAAGTGGCTTAAAGTTCAGGACATGTCGAAGAAAAAATCTACTTCTTAGGATACAAACGAAGCAAAAATGAAAATTTGGGGGTCCATGGAATTTGAGTGCAGATTAAACTCCTGCATCGAGCGAAGCTATGCTATGGTGCAAGATTTTCCGCCCCCAGGACACCTTAGCCCGCCAGCTTCCTGTCAGAATTGCTAAACGTCCAGGTTGTGCTTGTAGTGTGACGATACGTCAGGGATTTTTTAAAGTGTTGGCGAAGAACAAATATCCTATTTTGGATGCAATTGAAGAAAATCGCAGATTTGTGAATTGACTAATGTCACAACAACAGCAGGTACTTTCTCACATTGTTTCAAATTTGTATATATATATATATATATATATATATATATATATATATATATATATATATATATATATATATATACATACACACACACCAGGTGTATCTCCCACTAGAAGGGCACCGACCCTCTCAGAGACAAGCTCTAAGCTCCCAACCGGTCTCCCGGCATGTGTGGTAGTGTAGTGCATGTTAGTGTGTCTCTAAGAAAGAAGTAAGAATAGGACAAGAAGGTGGATAATAAGATCGTGTACGGTCCGTGACCCATTTGTTAGAGTACTGCTCCGCCAATCGCTCGGTGTTGACCGGAGAAACCAAGGAAAACAACCGATCAGAGCAGTCGGCCGCTAGAATTCTCCTCCAGATTCGATCTAGCTGAGAAGTTAGTGTCGAAAATCCTGCCACCCTCGGGACTCGTACCTAGAACCTCCGAGTCAGAGACACTATAGTGCCATCAATTGATACCTTGAGCCACCTCTCCCGGTCATGATTTCTAAATATAGTTTTCGAGTAATTGAGCGGGAAATAAAGGCAATTAAAAAACAACTAGATTTTCTCAAAAATTGCCTCCAACTTTTTCTTTAAACTTTTTGCACGGATAGTGCCACATGAACTGAATAACATGGAATAAATGTCAATTTGATGTACTTTTTAGATTTTTCAACAACTCACAAGTGTAATTTTTGTATTTTGCTGTCGTCGTTAATATTTATATTGCGCATTTTCAATACGAATTTTGCACGATGTTTGAATTACATGACACGGACGTCATTTTCACGTATTCTTTTGATTTTTTAAAAATATTTTCCACGTTGTTAATATTTACGTTACAGAGATGTTCTATACGTAATTGTATTTGTGAATAAAAGTGCTTCGAATGATTTCTAATCAAGTTTCTAGAAAACTCAAAACTTTTGCAGGGAAGAGGGTGGGGCAATTCCGTAAAGCTAGCTTAGGCTAAAAAGATTAGGAAACTAACTAGTAATGCGAGAAAGTCTGTGCTATTCTGCAGCACCCACCTTAGTTTTATATTAAATATAAGGTATATACTCTTTTTTATATCTTTATATCCAGTAACACCATGCTCCATCCATGTGCATTTTCAAATCCGACAAAAAATTTAACATCAGAAAAATTCATATATCTTCTCCACCTTTTGTCCAACGAGAATCGGTTACGCCTACTTCACAAAATACTCCATATTTTTCCTGTTGAGGAAAGTTTTCCCAGAATAAAGTTTTGTTGTTCGTAGAATCATGAATTTCCGCCACGAAGAATACTTGTTCTATTTCCGCCTTGAAAAGAACAGTTGCACATCATCACTAATATCATGGTACCAACATTGATGCAAGAATTACACTCTTTTACCAACTTGATAACTGAACCATACTTAGAGAGTAGATTGCATGTTTATCGCAGTCTATCGATAGCAGATAGGATAATTTACACGTAAAGTCGTACGAAGCAATAGCTATTGCCACCTTTCAGGTGCTGTCATTCTTGGTGCTCCCATTTTTTAAGGAATAGAATCAGAATGGGATTATTTGGAAAGACGCAGGAAAAAAATCCAAAAGATATGGTAAGCGTTTCTGCGAAGTGCGATTTTTCATAGCTGTTCCTTCAAATTGACGGCACGGCAGTGACATGTTTTAATTTTGAATGCAGGTAAACGAATGGACCCACAAAATTCGCAAGGAAGGCTATCAACTCGATCGACAAATTCGAGGTATTTTTCAATATGAGATGTAGGTTTACGTGGATTGCTGTCAGTGCTATTGACCATGTATGTATATACTGTCATTCCTTTTAAGCCATACAGAGAGAAGAAGAGAAAGTGAAGAGATCTTTAAAAGAAGCCGCAAAGAAGGGCGATAAAGATGTTTGTACAATATTGGCAAAGGAAGTTATCAGAGCTAGAAAGGCAATTACTAAAATACATACATCAAAAGCACATCTGAATTCCATTCAGCTACAAATGAAGAATCAACTTGGCAAGTAGAGGTTATGCAATTGTTCTCTAATTCCTATCTTTGGGATTATATTTTGCTTATTAAGAACCAGTTGTCACATTACAAAAAATGTACGCTAAATTTCATCCCCAACTTCTTTAGAAATGGACACATAAATAGCCAAAAAAAGATGAAATTTTAATAAACTTACTTGACTTTTTGCCCAGAAAGTAAAGAAATTTAAAAAATTGAATTTGACACTTGTGAAATGACATATCAGATCTTCGCCAATTACCAGAATGTTCTTTGTAGAGTGTGGTAAATAATATAACAGAAATTGCCACCAAATGATAAATTCAATATAAATATTTGTTGAGTAATAACTAGGGAACAGAATTTATTGATATAAAAAGTGAATGAATATTCTACGTCTATAGAAGTAATCCTAGACTTCACCACGCAATATAAGTTTTGTACTATAAAATACATACATAGTATATGCAGTCCATGTTTACAAGGACCTGGTGAATAGGTGAATTGTTGCACTACATAACCAGTGTTGGTTTGGAGTGGGGAGAGGTTAGACTCCCCACCCCACTTCCTACTGATCTAACAGAGTAAGCTGTGATTCTGATCAACTCTCCTTGGCAAGGAGTGGATACTCCTCATGAGAAGTAGGGGTAAGTTTGGTGATAGATGGCAAAGATCTGTAGGTCACTGAAGCACAACATCACTGCTTTTTTTCCCACAAAAAGCCGACTTCTTCACATGCATCTGGGATGTTCAGTTTTGACATGAAAATATATTCTAATATAACTACAGTTGACTCTGGTTATAGTGAACTTTTGGGGACTAACGTTTGGTTCACTATATCAGAGGTTTACTATATCTGATAATGATAGACTTAAATGGAATTTCTCCACAATAATCGATTTTATTCATATACAGCAAACTTCATTAACAGCACAAACTGAAAATTTCTATATATTTTTACTTAAAATCAATTATTTTTAATTGTTTGTTTCATACATTCTTTTTTAAATTCTTCTCCAGAGTTCGTGCTCTCCCCACACTTGATTCTGCATAGTCCTCTGTGTCTAAGTATCATTATGCAGTCTTGGCACCTTTCAATATCTCTTGCACTGTGGAAACACCATCCTACTCTCCGAAGACCCTTTCAATCACCTAATAACATATGAGATCCAATTATTTTCCAGAATTTATTTCCTATGTTCCCTATAGTGGAGGTTCAGGTTCACTATAACCGAATCTTCTTACGCTTATTTGTAATGTAAGTGAAATGGGACCAGTGACTTAAGTTCACTACAACTGAGGGTTCACCATATCCGAGTTCACTATAACCGGAGTCATCTGAATATGTAAGAAATATGTAATAATAGGTAAAATATGTAAATATACCAAAATACATGTACTAAAAATGATTTTAATTAATTCAGAATAACTTGCAAACTCGAGAAAAAATATTGAAAGCAATATATATTGGAAAAATATGTATTTACATGAAAACCTGTTTGCTAGTAATAACACCATGAGCAGGAAAAGTTTTGGTGTGCTGTGCATTCCCACTATCTTTTCTTATTCAACTAATTATTCACAGTTTGTGAACCAACTTTGAAAGGAGAAGGTTATACAATTCACAGAGAACATACATTATTGTGTCAGTTTTTTCATCAATAACTTTTGCAAATGGATCTCAATGAAAATTACTTTTTTTTATCTTCTTTAAAAGGTTTTAGGTAAGCAGTTTTTGCTTTTTGGATGAATTATTGGAAATATTTCTTTCAGATATTTTCTCTATCTGTGGTGAACATCCTCAGGTGTGGAGCATTCTTGGGAAAAATGATTTGTTCAACAGCTTGCTAGGCACTAAATCATTTCCATAAGACTGTACCACTGCTGATGTTGTCCATTCCAGTTGTGGATAAAATTCATGAAAAATTCTTTCCAACATCCACTAGCCTGAAAAATTGTAATCATTTTGACACAGGGCAAAAAAGTTTTTTAATGCTTCATAAAATTATTGTTGTTTCAGCTACTCTAAGAGTGTCCGGATCATTACAAAAGTCAACAGAAGTGATGCAGGCATTTCAGTCTTTGGTTCGTGTCCCAGAAGTGGCTGCCACAATGAGAGATCTGTCTCGAGAAATGATGCGAGTATGTATTGTTTATGTCACTTTAATATTGGTGTTTAACTACTATCAAATCAATATTAATATTCTAACACAAGCTTAGTGTGGTGTTCTGATGCATTTAAACTCTTAGATTAGGATATGAAAGAAATTGCCAGTTTCCCACCAGCGAACTGACATGTATCAAATGACTCCTCAGTTGTCCCAAACACTCAGTGGCAGACTGAGAAAGTATTTTGGGAGGGGGATTTATGTGTAGGCCCTTGTCAATATCTTTGAATAATTTTTTAATTGTTATGAAATTAAAAAAATGTACCAGCTATTCATAATGTAATGAGATCTTTTTGTGATAATTATTTTGAATAAACTGAGTAAAATTACAGAAAATGATGGATTTGGGCGTTGGAGGATGTATAGCCCCAGTGTACCCCCCTTCCCCTCCCTGCCTCTGATGAGTCACTGCCAATGATGGACCAGAAGGAGTTTAACCCATACTGCACCTTCCTCGCAGTTCCATCTGCTGTCTAATTTTTTTTTAATGTAAATGTAATAACAGTTTGTTAGCTGGCCATTTATGAATCGAATCCATGTTTCACATCCGCTGTTGCCTTACTGACAGTGATGTGCTTAAATGCCTTTACATGCCACCGGATTGCCTTTACATGACATCAAAATGTAGAAAAATGAAAGATTCAACTAATGTTATTTAAAATTTATTGGCATTATGTTTTTAGTAATCTTCAGGGAATGTATTTGTGAATGTTTTTTGTGATTGCAGTAACCAGTGCATTTTCTTGTAGATTTTTATTAGTGAATGTTCCTAAATTCTTCTTCACAGCAAGGGATGATAATACTGCCAGGAATGATATCATCTATGGCTGTACATGTGAGATGTGGCTATATATTTCTATTTGTGTAGATAAAATGATGAACTGAGATTTTGAAAGATTTAACAGAAAAGCCATTTAATTGAGACTGTGAGCAAAACATCCATGTCTCTGTAACCATTTACTCATTTAATGTTTGTTGACCTGCTGCTTATATATTTTAAGAGATCATCAGAATACATAGAATTCTGTGGGGTCCATGCTCCATCAGCCCCTCCAATAAAAGTTCGGAGATTTTCACTTGCTCCCTAAACTGGACAATAATAAATAAAACATAACATTGCAAATTAAACATATGGGATACAGGAAGTGCCTTAATGCTAAATCAGATTGATTAGGATGATATACGAGATGTCTGGAAGCTACTGCGACAAAAATACCTGATTCTATGTTAAACAAGCAGAATTCGGCTGTTGTCCTGCTCTCTTTTTCTCTTTTCCTCCTGTCTCCCTCCCACCCTCCCTCTCTCCCCCTCCCTGTCTCCATCCCTCCTTCTCTCCCCCTTTCCCTCCCTCCTTCCCTCTCCAACTTCCTCTCCCTGCTTCTCTCTCCTCTCTCTCTCTTCTCTTTGTCTTACTGCCTATCCTGTCCTCCTTGGCCTCGCCTGCATCACAGCAACGCTCAGCAGCAAGGAAGTCCAGGTGGATTGAGAATTGCATTCAATTGATGCACTATCTTGTGCTGCAGTGCCATCTAGTGAAGTTGCAACAAAATAAACAGCAAAAGCTTTCCCATGAAAAAACATAGATGTGCCAACTTTCAGATCAGCCAAAGTGTGTTGGAATTTATTGATTTTGAACAATTAAACATCTGTTTTTATATATCGTTGGCTTATTGCAAAAAGTCATTAAGTACATTTCGTAATGTTTCTGTCTCAAGTACAAGTGTTGGTTTTAAAAATCTACAATCATGCTAGGGCTACTTAAAAATGCATTAGAGAGTTCTAAAACCCATAAACCATAATCACCCATAAACTGGCAGGTTGTTCTTCTATGCACATGGGACTGATTTTATTAATAAAGCAAAAATAGTTTAAAGTTTGACTCCCAAAAGTTTGGTAAATGTAACTTGGTGACCTTTTGCAATATGCCGAGGATGTATATATTTCGTGAAGTAAGGTAGACACTACAGAGTCAACAGCACCACTGAGTGTTGCCTTGGTTCATCATTATTGGTGAAACAGACAATTACTTTGTCATTGAGGAAAATGACACTCACTAGAAATGCTTGTTACTCTATAGAATCAAGTTTTTGATATGTACTCCTTAAATCTATTCAATCTACTGGGAGTGCAGTTTTATTAAAAATGGTAACCAGGAGGTTCATGTCTGTGCTTATATTCATTTTAGGCTGCATTGTGGATTGAACTGCTTGCCATGTTTAAATATTTGAAATTTTCTTGTGGAGTACCATGCAGTCTGCCAAAGTGTTGGGTTTCGTTATGGAAGTTACCAAAAATTAAAAGTACGTTCAATTGCAAGTGCTTGTAATGCTTAGATGGCTCAACATATTGGATATTCTTATAGAAATTGAAAAAAATTGAAGACAGTGCAAAGCAGTCAAAAGTATTATGAAAACTCGAGTGTCAAAATGAAGATCAAAAAGTGTCAAAAAAAAGGCTTATCTTCAGCAATTACTGTAGCAGTGAGGCATAGGTATTAAAACAAAGAGCCCAGTCCTATAAAGTTATTTCATTTCTTCAAATTCATTCAAATAACTTGTGAAAGAACTTTTTAACATGCTAATGAAATTAACTTCACAATCACGCGTGTGCGCGCGCACACACACGCACACACTACAACATAATGATTTGGAAGAAAGAGAAGCAAAAAGACGTTTAATCATGAGAAATGGTGATGAAATGTGCAGGCAACAAAGTAATATTGATGACATTATAAGATGAACTTCATCTAGCTATACAGTCTGAACAAAATTGTAAATAAAAACTGACCAAGGATATCCACCATGAAAACTAAAGGAATGGATTTAAAAGGCAAAAAGAACAAGTACAGACAAAATTAGATATTGACAACAACATTGTAGAATAGGTGTCTATCGTTACATATTAAGGAAACAAAATTTCAGTGCAAGAGAAAGAAACCATAGGTATTTAATCAAAGAGCCCAGCCCAAATGAAATGCCTCTGACCAATATTAAACATAACAAGAAAAGATAAATTAAGAAATGAGGAAATAAGGGAGAAACTTAAAACCAAGAATATCATTCAAGATTAGATAAAATATCAAAATAATTGGCGAGACAAAAAAAAGAATGTGACCTACCACCTACCAAAACAGTCCCTGAAATTCAAAACTGAGAGGAAGAAAGAGAAGGAGTTAGTGTATGTACTAAGTGTTTGTACATGTGTGTGCGTGCGTGCGGGCGGGCGGGCGTGCGTGCGTGCGTGCGTGTTGGGAAGAACAGGGACCCTGGAGCATTAACTCAGATAAATACCATTGGATCAAAGAAACAAACCATTAGATCTATCCCTAAACAGTTTATGATGATGTTGATACAAAATATGAGACTGTAAGAATCAAAAATAATTTTTGTTAGCATGTAGATGAAGATGTAGATGGGGATACATGGGATTATGTAGGTAGAAATCATTCAAAAGTATTATATTTTGAGTTACTATCATTTTTTGAAACATCTTATTTCATTTCACACAGGACCCCCTTATTGTCTTACTCTGCTAGTCCCTATACTGTGTACAAAGTGGAAGTTGTTCTTAGTTCTGATGGTTCTTCTTTTCTGTACAATTGAAACTTAGTATTTTCCTTAAGTCTGTTTTGTAAAATAAATAACAAGTTGGTGAGTTTGTTTGTGCTATCTGCATAGGCTGGCATAGTGGAGGAGATGCTGGAGGAGACATTTGAGGGGTTGGAAGATCAGGAGGAGTTGGAGGAGGAGGCGCAGGAGGAGGTGGACAAGGTAAATACTATTCTCATTAGAAAGTAACACCAATATAGCATACCAATAGGAGGCGTGTAAGAAAGTTGACTATGTAGAGTATTTAGAATTAATTTCATCCAAAGAGAATTTGTTGAAAATATGCTGATTGTATAAAGAAGTTTTTTGGTTAGATCATTTTTGAAATAAAATGTTTTCTATTTTATGCATTTAGAGCATACAGCCAAACAGCAATAGTAAAAATAGAAAGTTGTATATAGGTATGCCAATATTTAAAATTTCCTAAAATTTCTCTTAGTTCCAAAGGAATATGAGTATTATCTGAGAAAGTAAGAATATTTTTACTTTGTAGCTACTGCTTACGCAGTATAGAAGAAGTATTTTTGTGTAATCAGAATTCATTTTTGTGAACCCTTAATACCACAAAATCGATTGGTAGCAAAACGTCTGTCTGTCCGTCTGTAGTCAATGCTACTGCCTAAACCGATCAGCCGATATTCTCCAAAATTGACATTCCTCAATTGATGTGGTTGATGTCATGGCCCTTTGAAGTTGAAAATATTTTAATTTTAGAGGGGTATTTTACATGAAACCCTTGGACATTTACAAAATTTTCAAAAAAAGGATTCAAAGTTTTTGATTAAATTTTATGTTGGAAAGTGTAAAGGATGTTCATGGCAGGGTGAGGTGGGGATTCACTACAGGAATAATTAATTTTTTTCCTGTATAATAATTGATTGTTATTAATAAATACATGGGCAACATGAGTTTTCCCACTTCAGCTAGAGTTTTAATAAAATTATTGAAACAGGCATTTATGGTTAAATTTATCTAATTCATTCAACTCCATACCTTTTAAATTGCACAGGTTCTATGGGAACTGACAGCAGGGCAGCTTGGACAAGCTCCTGCTGCTGTCACTGACTCACTACCACCTACTGTAGTGCCTGCTTCTGCTGAGCCTTCAGCCAGCGTGGACGACGTGGAGGATGAGGATGAGTTGGAGGAAATGCAGAGTAGATTGCAGGCACTGCGCAGCTAGCCCCACAACTGCCTCAGTGTCCTTCTTCCTCTTTTTTTGTGTCCCTTGTCTCTCACCCATGCAAATTTCAATTACTCTGGAATTGTTATATTTCTTCTGCTGTTAGAGATGGGAATGTTGGCCACTATTCCAATTAGCTCCTTGAAGCCACTTGTAAAATATATACATAAGAGTAAATAATGTGATGTGAGAACTACTTAAGAGATACAGTTCTGTAACACAATAATTATTCTGAAGTTACTGAAGAACTTAAAGCACATGTGAAAAGGATAAATCTGAATGGTTAGTCTATTTCTAAAATTTTGAATTTTCGAATTTAATGAGACTTAATAAGAAGTCACGATTAACAACATCAGGGCATTTTTTTGCACTGAAATAATTTTGTCATCACTTGTCTACAAGATATCCTCATATATTTTTGTAAACATCGGATAGTAGTGATATCTGTGAGGGGTAAAAACTTACATTTCAATTTCAAAGTCTATATGGATAACATAGAACCTGGTGTTGTAAAACAAGTATACTAATGGGAGAATTGTGCCAATAATTACCTTCAACAAGTTTGCAACCATTACAGATTATTTTGTGAGCACTCATTGGGCACTTGCCTTTATCAGCTTCAGTATTAATTTGACTTATCATTGCTTGCATCTTCATTTAACTGTTAACATATCTTCAGAAACTCCACTACAACTGCGTCATTGTAGAACTTATAATACAATAAGCTTTGCATTATTATGAGAAATACAATAAAGGGAAATTAAGATTGTACAGAAGTATATCAAAAGTTGTACAAAATTTTTAAAATATTTATTTGCTAAACTTGATATGCTTTTGTTGTATATGATCTAAAGATGTATTTTGTACATAGACTGCATAGTGTAATATAAAGACTTAAACACTAAAGTGTTATTATTGATTTTTATTGTATTTTTAGTTATGTGAAATGGGATTATAAAATCTCAACTTAAAAATACATTTTTCCCAATCTCCCACCCTAACCCCTACCTTCATCTCAGCTTCCCCCCTCCCCTCTTTCTCTGTCACAATACATTATTTAAGGATTTGCAAGTATGTTGAACCTTTACATCTCTGAAGTGAAAAGAAAATTTGAGTTTTCTGAGAGGAAAGGTTCACGAGGTATGGTAGAGATGAGAGGAATTTTAACCTTCTGCTACATGTTCTCTTGACTGTAACATGACTTTACATGTAGCTGTTTGGCTGTCCAGGAGACGCCACATCCTAGCCATAAGTGCCAACATTTCGACCGCCATTCTGCGACCTTCGTCAGGGCGAAATGCGAGGAAGATTGCAGAAAGGCTACCATTCTTGGCCCGTTTGCCTAGAATGCGCCATGTCCCACACAGCCAAGCAGTTACTGACTCCAGCAATGGAAGCCTAGGCTCTCATTTGACATTGCATGTGAAGTGGACAATCTATGGACCCCTTGAAAGGATACGTAATCATTTCAGTTTCCTTAGTCTGTGAAGGCAAGGTATCCCAAATATGTAAAAATAAAAAAAAATTAAAACTGACCGTTTATCCAGAAGGTCATGAAGAATATATTGAATATCATAAATATGACGATGCCGGTGGTGGGGCATCCAGTCATAGGTTTGACTACGACCAAGCAAAGTATTAAAAATCCTGTTTTGAAATATTTGACGATAATTGGATCAATACATAATCATATTTAAACAAATTCTGAAACAGACAAGAAATAGTCTTAAAACAACAAGAAAATGGCAAAGTATTTGCTAATATTAGTATTTCAGATTGAGAGCTTGCTGCCTGCTCTCTGTAACTCTACTGTCTGCAGTGGTTCATATCCTATTGCATGGTGATAAGCATTCCTATTCATCTCCGCATTTGGAGAGTCTCTACTGACCATACCTGCAAAACACACCATTCAAATTCTCAGTACAAACTTGTAACTGAAACAGTGTAGCGGTTTTTGAATGTGTCCTGATTCTTGAGCGCATTAACTAAGTTTTGGTTATCAGGTTTCTATTAATTGCTATGAATTAAGGAAAAACATTAAGAAGTTATCTATTTTGGTTGAAACAAAAAATCTTTGGTTCCCATAAATTCGATAGAAGCTGTTGACAGTGCAGGAAGGCCGACCAAACCCTTCATTATTAAATTTGGCAACTAAAATTTACCAAAAGAAACCAAGTTTACACCAAGCACTTAATGGTGACTAGTTTCAAGATTTACAAGTGGCTGTGTGGAAGTAAGTGTCAACTTTTGTCAATAAAAGGCAATGCAAACAACAGCGGCCAGCAAATATGTTTGGGTTTCTGCTGGATTTTGTAATTTAAGTGCCTTTATTATATCAATTAAAGCTCGTGAAAAGTCAGAATATTTCCTGTCGTACTGATCGCAATGTAATGAATTTTAGTTTTGCCCCCAAATCAGACTTCATTTCATCATACATCTGTGGTTACAGGAACATCGAACCAAAGAATTCCAAGCAATTTCAATGTAGGTTTGTACATACTTGACTGTCCGGAGTCATCATGCCCTAAGCACAGATACCAATGTTTTTGACCATCATTCTGTGACCTTCCTCAGGACAAAATGTGCTAGCTGATCTGCGCAATGATTTATAAATAATTATATATTTGGAAGACAGAACATTGTATGAAAAATATTCAAATACCTCCTCTCCCAGTAGTTTCAGATAGATAGGCCAGGATATTGTACTAACTGATCTGCGCAGTGATGTATAAAGATTGAAGTTCCTCTTCACTCCCCCAACTGTGCTGAGGATGTAGTGTCTCCCAGAGAGCTTCTCTCTGGGTACGGAAAGAAAGTTCTCTCTCTGTACGAAAAGATTGAAGTTCCTCTTCACTCTCCCAACTGTGCTGAGGATGTAGTGTCTCCCAGAGAGCTTCTCGCTGGGTACGGAAACCTACGCTTTCATACGTTTAATGTATTCAGAAGATTTATCAAAGCAAATGTGGGGAAATGATACCAGAAAAAGAGTGTGGTTTGGAAGACAGAGCATTGTATGAAAAATATTCGAATACTTCTTCTCCCAGTTGTTTCAGATAGATAGGCCAGGATATTCAATATATCTTGCGACGATAGGCAAAAATTCCTCATGTTGCCACTGAACTATGCCATCCCCCTTTGCTTGTAAAGCCACTATCCTAAATGTGACAATACCATACTTACACCTTTTCATTTGCAAAGGAATTGAGAAATGACTGATGTACAATACTTGATTAAATTTGGGCGACAACATCCTATTTGTTAACATTTGGTCTTTTAAAAGCTGTGTTCTTCCTGTCTGTTTTTTGGTCTGAAGGGGATCATCACATTATACTACAGAGGTTTGAGACATTGAATAATATATAATGTGAAATGGGACCGTATAGAAGATAATATTGTGTAAATAAGATTGTTTCACCAATCATCTACAATGTTGTACCATGTTTGGTTTTCAGAATAAAGCAGGCCTGGTATCCTTTATTTCAGAAAAACAAGTTGTGTAAGTAATATATACCATGTGCAAGTGACACTTCCATTATACTTCTTCCAGAGACAAGGAAAAGTCTTTAGTTTTGACTTTTTGTAAAAACAACAAAGAGGACAAATGAGTAATCCGAAGAACAGATATTCAAGATTGTAAAACAAAATATTCCTCCTTTTTTGTTCAATACCAAATATTGTAGTTATAAACAGCTATTCTAAAATATATTAGGGAGAAAATAGAATTTTCTAAAATTAATTAGCATGTCAGTGCATAATTTTGCTCACTGAGGATACCCACTATGCCTAATAACTCGCCTGAATAATAACTTCACTGATGATTGAAAAATTAAGTTGAACAGAGGCAACTCTTATTTTCAAATTACTTTACATAACATTATTTAAAGATCTAATTTTGAAGAACAGATCTTGTTAAGAAAACAATCCCTACCTTCCATATTGTAGTTATAGGGAGATGCCAAACAAACTTTTAACTTCAACACTTTGAAAATTCAGACACTAATGATAATCGGACCTGAGCCATACAAGCATATGTTTCTCTATCTGAGAGAGATAAAAAAGATTTTAAAAAATGGAGCCTTTTTTATAAATTCTTGTTTCTACAATTGCCTAAATTTCTTACTAAATTACACAAAAATTAAGTGCATTTTGAAAAAAATTCTTTAATAATCTTACTTTGAAAAACAAAGAATTATGTCTTCTATTATGTAATTAAGAAAGAAATATCGGTCTTCAATATTGTTTTTGTAGGAAGGCTGCAAAAAAATTAACTTTATCAATTAAAAAAAAAAAAAAAAGAATTTGAAGAAAGTCAGACCTTCACTATTTTTAAAAGAGTTCTCTATTAGAAATGTATTCTATTCTGGATAAAAATTTGAAGAAAAAACTTGGATTCGTTTTTAAGAAAACTTTCAAAATTATGTTGATGCTTCATGTCACCAAAAACTCAAATATCCATTAAATTTAAGGGACCGCAACATCAGCCGCATCAATCTGAGAATTTCACTGCCTACGGTTTAGCTGCTAGCGTTGGCGGAAAGACTCGACATATTAGAACAAAAAATGTACTACATTTTTGTGCAAGCTTTATTCACCATTTCGGACCGGCTTAGGTTACTCAAGGGATCAATTGTTGTCATTGCAGTGTCTCTGACCGGAAGGTTCTTGGGTTCGAGCCCCGACGGTGGCAGGATTTCCGACATCAGCTGGACAGCTATGTCGAATTCAGCCGCTGTCTGGAGGAGAGTTCTAGCGGCCGGCTAATCTGATCGGTAGTTTTCCGTGGTTTCTCGGAACAACAATGCTGAAGCAATACTACAGTATAGCGGAATATACGGACCACGCGCGATCTTAGATCGACGCCGGATCTCACCCCCCAGCGGGAGATCACCGCCACTTCTCTCGATTAAAATAGCATGAACTACACTTTGGGGACAAGTTACTTTAGAAGTTGACGCGCCCGGAAACACTAATCAATCAATCAATCCACTATTTCGGTGTCATGGACCCATAATAAGAGTTTCACTGTCGAAAAATCGCCCCTTTTGCAATATTATACGTATGCAGTAATTCTTTTTACAGCATAAGTTCGTAATAGGCGAGGAAGTAAAATCGTATATTTGTCATCATCGGTTAATAAAACTTCATCCCAGAACTCTGAAGACCATGTCTTATTATGATAAGCTCATTGTACTTTTTTGCGTTCTCGCATACTACATACTTACATAGTAAAGATTACGTATTGTAAAGCTGCAGTAACATGGCGATTTCTCGACGAAAATTCATTTTGTGTTCCCAATTCCTAAAAACTGAGTAAAATACTTCTAATACATTCTGCAGTCAGAATCTATGTTTTGTAGGTCCTTGATACTGAAAAATTGATTGACGGCAAGACCGTCCGACGTTCTGTCCAACCGTCTGTGGTCAGCGCTATTTGTTCCAAAATTGATATTCCCCGTTCGATTTAAATGAACTCGTGGCCCTCTGATTTTTAGTTTTTTGGGGGGGGGGGGGGTACTTTACACAAAGCCTCAACATTTTCCAAATTTTCTGAAAAATGGCTCCATTTTAAAAAATGTCATCGTATGGGGCAAAGGACACTTAAGTGAATGGCACAGCTCTCATTGCACTCTGTTCTCATTGATTTTCGGAAAATTGTTCAATGTTTTTCGGCGCCTTCCTACCACTACAATGTTGAAGTTAGAGATTGTTTTCAGTAATGGACAGATCGTGAAATTTGAACAATGTTTGAATCATCAATTTGAAATCATGTACAATTTTTTGAAAATATGAGCAGTGGCGTTTTTTTGGGCGGGGTGTGTGTGTGTGTGCAAGTCGTGTGCCTACGCTGAAGGAAAGAAAAAAAGAATATTTTTTTACCTTTGAGTTTATTTATTTTTTTTAATTTATTCGGTGTACCGTGTGATCGGCGTCACATATCGGTACCAACGCGTCCATGCAACGCAGGCAGTGTGCGAGCGCATTTCAGTCCGTTGGCGATTGTTTCCAGCATCTTGACTGATCGAGTGGCGGCAGCGCATTCGCGTGACATCACCCCACCCACAGACGAAGCGTGTCAAGGCGTTGGATCTCGATTCAACAGCCTACTGTGGAGCGGGTGGTGAGCGAGCGTCCGTGATAGTGATATTCTCCTGTGCGTGTTGAGCGATACTCATGAAATTAGTGTTATGTTTTGATATGGATAGTGAGAAAGTGGTTCAAAAGTGTTTAACTAATTGCTTTTCTTTCCTTTCGTATGAAGAAAAGAAACGAGTAATTGATGATGGGCGACCATGTCCTAACCCAATAATATTTCAGAATTTAATTTTTAAAACGACTACTGAAGAATAGGAAAAACGTCGAGCATGTATTTTTAAATACTTTAAAATGTATTATTACAATCTTTGTAATATAATCTACAATAGCCTCCCCATAGCACGTCACACACTTTTTTAACTGTTTTGACGTTAAATAAATAAATAAATAAATAATTAAAGTTTTTTAAATCTACAACATCCTCATTGTCATTATATTACGACTACCTTTCCCTCATTCTTCCAATATTATAATTTAAAATAAACAAGGATTTTGTTTATATAATTCAATTTTACTCTAAATATGTTTGCGAAAAGAGTAGTGTGGAGATACACACTTTCCTTCACTGCCAACGCCCGAAGTCGAGATGAGGAGACGCCACTGAATACGAGTAGTTTTCTTGAAATATAGGCAATTTTTAATCTTTTTAAACATTTTTTCTTTTAAAAAATGGCTGCCATTTTTTCTTCATATTGTCTCTTTATATGTATCAAAAAAGGTTGCTAGTCTCATCTCTGGCGAACACTATATTTTCGAAAATTGCAAAATTTTCACATTTTCAAACAACAAAATTGAAGATATAGATGATTGCTGTAAACAAAATCAGTTCTGCTCAGCTTTTCAGTTCAAACTCAGCTCTTTAAAAAGGCGTTTTTTGCGGACTCCGATTGGTACTCGGAAGGTTAAAAGAACAATGCTAGACAGGATTTCGACGTCGATGTACATAGTAATTTGTGTGCAATTTGCAAAAGTTTATTTAAAATTGATATTATTATAAAATAATTGAAGATAATATTAAACTATATATCAAATTTTAACAATTATTTTTCTCGACTTTGAGTACAGTAAATTAAATTACTGTTCAAATTAAAAATTTAATTATTTAAAAAAAATTGGGGGGGTTGTCTCCCCCTCAGTCTTCGCCACTGAACGAAACCATAAATACCTCTCACAAGGCAGGAGGCTGCCTAATGATCTTTCAATTTTTGCGCTCATTGTAAATTAATATAATATAGTTATTACATAACCGTTACAAATAATAAGAGAAAGTATGTGAAAGTAATTTCCTCCTAATAGTTTTTTAGTGAAATTTATTATTAGGTACACTATTCAATAGTAGTTATTCTGATATTACGTTTGTAATTCAATACTAATGTTTGCCAAATATAGTTTTTTGTGTATTTTCTCAGACCTTGTGTTTTAATTAAAAGGAATCTAGCGCCTCTTCTAATTTTTCACCCATTTTCTTTCTCCAAACTTACCAATAGTCATCCAATTAAGACCAACCTCAATCCTACCATTTTAGATATTTTAAAGAGCAAGAAACAAGAATTTCAAGAATTACCGAATGATAATCATTCTTTCTTTCCATTTTTAATTTTTTTAAATTTTATGCACACTTTTATGGAGTAGTTTGTTACGTTCTCCACAATGAGTGAACGGAAGATACATAACTTCTCAAATACGGATAGGATTCTTAGATTATATTTTAGGTGAAAGATTCGCGATCATTAGTATTAAGATAAACATGAGAAGAAATACACTTTTACGAAAACTGTATAAGCATATATCTGAAATACTCTTGACAACCGTTTACTTTTATACCGATTTGCTTTGAGGTGAATATTCAAAAAAAGGTCTATCCTGTTTTCATTTTGATTGAATTTTAAGTCGTTCTTTTGAACTTTATAACTCATAAAACTTTAATAATATTTAAACTAGCTGAAAGAGGCGTCGCCGACACTGAAAACTGTTTTAAAAGTATTTTCATGTGTTGAAAATTTCTTTCGTACCTCATTTCTTTCATGCGTAGCTTTGTTCAAATATGTTCTTACCGTATCTGGCTTTGGACTTACCAATGAATCGTAGTAGTTGATTATGTTTTACTCATCTTTAGAAATTTCCAACATCCAATGGCCTTGTATATTTCCTCCATACGGGATATCAACTGATAATATTGCAATTTCAAAATTATAATCGCCGTAAAAAATACTTGAAGAAATTGATGATGCAAATGGTTGGAGTTTAGTACATCTACACTTTTTACGATTTTTGCTAATATGCACAATAATGCACAAACATCACCTGGAAGCTGTTCTTCTGGGTTATTCTCTAATCCTAATATAAAGTCATTCTCAATTAGCTTCGAAAATTCTGTCACAAAATTTTCTACAAATACATTTAATTCTTCCCCGAATTTTCTTAATACTTCCATATTTTTATCCCCTAACTTTTGAAGAGATTAAAACTTCACAAACTCCATTCCACTTCTGCAATTGCTCTATTAATTGTTTTCTATGCGAATCTATATAACCATTAAAATGCGACTGTTTTGTATGTTTATGTGAATAAGGTGTTATATTTAGGTGGTGTTGGTTTAAGTCCCGGCACACTCGCTAAATCGCAGCGCCAAAATACGCAAGAACAAGTTTTTTGAAATTTATTTCAATCTTCTGACCGTATCCAAAAACACATTATCAGTTCCCCATCAGGAGACCGAGACTCGTCGAATGACAGCTCATGTGTCGATTGGTGCACGGGAAGTGATCTAGCCGTGAGTGACGGAACCGCACATCCGCACACTCGGGAGTTACTCAAATACTGTGTAGGGATATAGAGGTGAACGGTTACTTTCTTTTAGTAAGTGATGGATGCTTGTTTTTACATCAGAGGGGCTATTTCTACTAACATTTTTACCTTAAATTATTGTTTCAAGGAAAATATATCGGATCCTTATTGTCTAAAGAACATTACTATGAAATCAAACAATCTACCTGCATATCTAATTTCGCCCCTCTCTGCCCCAGACACCTAGACTTGAACAAGTTGAACACCTAGAGCACAGCCGATTAGGGCCTAGAGTATTTATTCTGAACTTGAAGAAACTTTGATATTTTGAGCACAATAGTCTTGATGTTGAAATATGTTTATTTGTTTGAACTTAAGTGGCTTTAGTGTACGTTTTATACACAGAACAACGTCCGCGTGCGAGGCGAGGGCGCCTTGGTCCGGGGGAAAAGCCCGCCTTCGAGATAAGACGCGGAAGGCAAACAGGGACGCAGCGGCGATAGACGCAGGAGGCCCCGGACGTCCGGCGGCGGCGGTGGCAGTGGCGGCGGTGGTGGCGGCGGCGACGACGGTGGCGGCGGAGCCCTGTTGCTGGCGCAGTGCTGACCGCCACTGCCTGCAACACCACACGGGATCGACGCTACATTCTCCGAGGCGAACGCAATGGGTGCACCTTCCTGGGGCCACTCCATTCCAATGTTTTGTCACCAGAATATCGTAGAAGTCGATATTTTAATTTTCATTTGACAAGAAATTCTTCAGAATTCGTGTGGTGGTGTTCATTGTATGAAGATGTACTATGGCTAGAAAATAACTGAAGTAGTAGGAGTAATTCGTGAACTGAACGAGTGATTCCGCTTCCTTTGGCCATCTTCACCAATCAATCTTCTTTTTCATTCAGTCGATTGATTGATTAGTTGGTTCGTGATTTCTGGCGCGTCAACTGCTAAGATCATTAGTGCTGTAACTGTTGTGCATGTTTTTTCCGCGGGAGGTGGCGGCGATCTTCCCCTGTTATATGGCGAGATCCGGCCCCGACTTGAGGGTCTTTTCCCCTACCGGGTAGACTCCAACCAACGGGACACCGACTCAGCTGGGACAAGGTCTAAGCTCCCGACAGGCCTGCCGACATGTGTGGTAGTGTAGTGCACATCCCTGTGTATGTGTAGGTAAGGGATGAGGATAGGACAAGAGAGTGTTAGGAAAGATCGCGCGCGGTCCATGGCCCATGTGTTAGGGTACTGCTCCGACATTTGCCTGGTGTTGATCGGAAAAACCACGGAAGATTACCGATCAGAGCAGCCGGCCGCTAGAATTCTCCTTCCAACAGCGGTTGGCATTCAGTCGAAAAGTGATTCATAACAATAAGAAACATTTTGCAGAAAATGCTAAGTTTTGTGGACAAAATGCTTATTTTCATCCTGCAATGTGTATGTAAGGAAACCAAGGTACTACATCTCAAACTTCCTGCTGTGTCACTGAATGAATATTTTTTTCTCAGATGTGATTCGCAATTATTTGAAAATGAAGGTGTCTTTTTTTGCCAGGAACATCGAAGACAGTGCTGCCAAAGGAAAAACGAAGAGAAGAGCCGACAAGGTTAAGGCATCCTTACTGTGCCAAGGGCCACTAGCGCACTAGCACTCGTTCTCCTCTTCGGGGCCCTGATGTACCTGATGTACTTTTGGACCAATAAGGTAAAAAACGCAGATGCCACAGTCGGGGTGGAAATGTGGCGTGTTTATAAGATGTGTTCCGAAGTGCGGTCTGTTTGTATTGTGTTTCCATGCATGTAAATGTTCTTTAACTCTGGCATTGAAGCTTCTGGCCTATGTATTTAGCTTCGCAATTGTGGCAGTGGAGTTCATAAACTCCTGACTTTGCCATGAGTGGGGTGATGTTGCGAAGAGAGAGTAGGTGTTTGAGGGATTCGTGTGCGGTAAAAGAAATGTGAAAATTGTATTTGTGAAGAATGTGAGCTACCTTTTGTGATATTTTTCCAAAGAACGAACGAGAAGAAAAATTGATTGTTTCTGGGTGAGTACAGCGATGCTTCTAAACATTTTCAGTTTTTTCTTATTTAATTTGCGGCGTAGTATGTTGACAGCGAGAGTGGTACTGTATCAATTAGGGGTAGTTCTATATTTAATGGCGTGCGTTTCTTTTTGAAAATTGTCTTGTGATAATGGAGGGCTGATAAGTCTGTGAATCATGGCATGGAATGCCGCGTATTTGTGAGCAGATGGATATTGGGATGTGTTGTGGATGACAGTGTCTGTGAGAGTGGGTTTTCTAAATACATTGAAGATGTTTTTGTTGTCTACCCTAGAAATGGTTAGGTCTAAGAAATTAATTGATAGGTTTTCATTTTCTAGTTCCGTAGTGAATTTTATAGATGGGTGTCTGGAGTACGGAAACTCGTCGAAGATGTCGAGTTGTCTTGTTGTACCTGTCTATAGAGCTAAAATGTCATTGACGTAGCGGTACCAGTACTTAGGGGTTTATTGTCTGATGATTGGTTTGAAAAACTGGTCGCTTTAAAAGGATATTGCGCTTATTAGAGTTAGACTTACAAGTTATTGTTCAGAAATTTATGACTTTCAATTAGTAATTTATTGTAATTGACAATTACAATAAATTGATGCAATAAAAAAGTAATAATAAAAACATATTGTACTTACTGTATTTTGATTCTCTGAAGTATTTTAAATACGTATGTATTAAGCTAATAAAAACCTAATGTATTTTAAGTATTATTTAAAAACTTATTTTCAAAGTATTTTGGAGAAGTATTTACATATTCCATTTAAAGTGTTTTGCCCAACCCTGGTGATAGTGTTGGTGTAGGACACAATAGGCCTAATTAGTATTCTAATTGGTTTTCTTTGTGGATTTTAGGGAGGCCATAGAGGCAAGGGGGCAGGATTGGAGGAAATAAAATATCTGGATTTAGTTAATAGGGCGGGGGAGTCCTTGAGTTCAGTTCCCAACTTAAGAAGTTAACTCGTGGGGTCCTAAGGAATGTTTTCGGTCTTTTCATCATTCAAAAATTCATTTATTACTTTCTCGTATACATACGTATATACGGAGTAATATACGTAGTATAGAGAAATGCTACGGACAATCGATTTCGAGATTTCAAAGGAAATGTTTTGGGGTCCTCTGATACCGTAAAAAGGACTTTTTTAAAACGTCCGTCCGTCTGTGAACTCTACTAGCGCCTAAACCATGCATAGGATTTTTTCAAAATTGAAGAAGCCTCTGTCCATCTGGCTCTAGTTGAAGATTTGAAATTTTGAAAAATATTTTTTTTAAATGTGTGGGTACTTTACATGAAGCTCCTCGGACATTTTCAAAATGTCCTCAAATACAGCTCCAATTTTTTTCTATAGATTTCTTGTAGAAATAGAGTAAAATACACTTATAAAGGTGGGATATGTCCGATTTTCACAGTTAACTCTGAATTTTCGATAATTGCAAAAGTTTGAATTTTTTGGTGTCTTCCTACAACTGTAAAATTGAAGAGTGATTTTTCCTTCGAATCAAATTTGTTGTCTATAAATAATTATTTCATTAAGGTTATGTAGATTTTTCGAAAATTTGAGAAGTTTTCGTGCAATAGTGCGTGCAATAGTTGCAATTTTCCATAATAACAAAAACAAGATTTTCTCAAAAAACGGCTCCAAATATTTTCTTTAAATTTTTACAAAAATGTAATTTTTTTGACTTGTCTCTCACGTCGGTAATATTTACATTAGAGGCGATTTCTTCACATTATTGTATTTATGAGTATATATGCTTTAAATAATGTCATATAAAGTTTCTCGAAAACTCAACAGTTTCCAAAGGAAAGGAGCTCAAAATTCCACATTTTCAGAAACGCTGAAACGCTATTTTCTTAAAAATGGCTCCAAATGTTTCTTGAAACTTTTACAATGGATAGTGCTAATTGCACTGGTTAATATGGCGTAAAGTTCATTTTGGTGTATTCTTTTATTTTTCAAAAATTACACAAATGTATTTTTTTAAATATTTTTCACACAGTTATTATGCACATTTCCATTGAATTGTATTCATTGTTGGATTTGTGAGTGGGAGTGCTTCAAATGAATTTAATTGAAGTTTTTCGAAAACTAAACAGACGCCTGTAAAAAAGAACTTTAAATTTCGCATTTACGATAATGATTAATCGCCATTTTCTGAAAAAGGCTCCAAATTTTTCAATGAAAATTTCTATTTAGGACGAGGTTTTACTCTTCTGTAATGTTCTTGAAGCACTATTTCGATTATACTATTAGGAAAGCGAAATGTTGACAAAATGTTAATAAAATGTTTGGGCTACGATAGATGGCAGCTGGCAAGAGGATTGGGCAAGACCATAAAGCCAGTCCTCAGCAAGGAAATTAGAAAACTTTACTTCGAGAAAGTCTGTGCCATTCTGTAGCACCACTAGTTTTGTCATTGTAATCTTGGGTGTTGAGTGTGACGACCGTGTTCCCTTTGTCAGCTTTTGTAGTCGTCAAGTTGTATTCTGTGACTTTTTTGAGAAGCTGTTTGGCAGAAGTCACTTCATGGTGTGTGGTTTTGCTATGGGAGGTTATGGTTTTGTCGCACGAAAAATCGCTGGCAATACATTTTGCTTCAAGCATGTTGTCTGAATGCGTAATTGTTTAAGTTTAGTGCTAGTGACTAGCATTGTTGTGCATTTTGATAAAAACCTGAAAACTTAGCCCGTAGAAAGTAAATATGTTTGGACAGAGACAAGAGGGAGTTCATCAGATGCGCTAGATTTGCGTCCATGAATTGTGGGAATTGTGATGTGGTGTTATTGACGTTATTACATGAAGAAACTAGAGGTGCTATAGAGTGGAACAGACTTTCTCGTAACATTTTTTTTTTTTAATTTCCTCGGGTTGGACTCGCTTTAAGTTCTTGCTCCATTCTCTGGCCAGCTGCCATCTATCGTCACCGAAAGTACATTTTCTCAACTTTTTCATGTCTTAATAGTAGAACCAAAATATGACTTCAAGAATATTAATGAAGAGTAAAACCTTGTCGTAAATAGAAATTTTCATTGAAAGATTTAAAGCCGTTTTTAAGAAAATGGCGACTAAGCATTACTGTAAATGCGAAATTTGAAGCTCTTTTTCACAGGAATCTATTGAGTTTGTGAAAAACTTCATTTCAAGTAATTTGAAGCTCTTCCACTCCAAATGTAATAATGTACACAACTTGATGGAAATGTGCATATTAACGGCGTGAGATATTAAAAAAAAAATACATTTGTATAATTTTTGAAAAAACAAAAGAATATACCAAATGAACTTTACGTCATAAGAATACACCGAATGAACTTTACGTAGTATTAACCAGTGCAATTAGCACTATCCATTGGAAAAGTTTGAAGAAACATTTGGAGCCATTTTTGAGAAAATGGCGATTAAGCGTTTCTGAAAATGCCGAAATTTGAGTTCTTTTTTACAGAATACTGTTGAGTTTCCGAGTATTTGACATTATTTAAAGCACATGTACTCATAAATCTAATAATGTCAAGATATCGCCTGTAATGTAAATATTACCGACGTGAGAGACAAGTAAAAAAATTACATTTTTGTAATTTTTGAAAAAACAAAAGAATAGAGCAATACGGCGTTTACGTCATTGGATAGGGTAGTCATCGGTACTATTGGTATTATCCCTACCAAAAATTAAAGGAAAAATTTGGAACTGTTTTCGAGAAAATCTTGCTTTTATAATTTTTTAAAATTGCAAATCAACAAATACGCTCGGTTGAACGAAAACTACTAAAGTAAAAAAAAATGTACATGACCTTATTGGAAGAACTACTTATGGACAGCAAATTGCATTTGAAGGAAAAATCCTTGTCTTCAGTTTTATGGTTGTAGGAAGACGCGAAAAAGATTCAAGCACTTGCAATATTTGAAACTTCAGAGTTAACGGTGAAAATAGGACCTATGCCACATTTACAAGTGAATTTTACTCTATTCTATCAAGAAATTTAAAGAAAAGAATGTGGAGCCGTTTTTGAGAAATTCTTGAAAATGTCCGGGGGGGCTTCACGTAAAGTATCCTCAATTTTAAAGAATGTTTTTCAAAATTTCAATACTTCAACTAGAGCCAGATGGACAGGGGTTTCTTCGATTTGGAAAAGATCGTACGTGTGGTTTAGGGACTAGGTTTGTTCGCATACGACAGACGGACAGATGGACGCACGGACGGACGGACGTTTTGCTTTCAATTGATTTTTCGACATCAAGGACCTGGCACAACAGGGATTCTGGCTACTCCACGTGTTAGGGGATTTGTTTCTTAATTTAGCAACTGGATTTATCCACTTTTTCGTTGTCAGGGCCTGGCAATTATTTTTTTTTTTTTTTGGTGCCAAAAATTCGCCGTTCTTTCGCGCAGCATTACATAACTTTTTCTATACTTCGTATATCGCTCCATATAATACGTACGTATACGAGAAAGTAATAAAGGAAGTCATTTCCATCAGCTAAATATATTTATTTAGAGAGCCGGCGTTCGACGGCTTTGCCGTCATCAGTCTACAGATATAAGCAAAATAAAATATAAAAAATACCAAGTAAATAGAAAATAAGCCAAAGCCAGGGATTAATATGAATAATAGTTACATATAACATTATAATAATTAGCAAATTAAATTACAAAATATTAAATGCAAAGGCAGAAATGCAAATATGAAATACAAGAGACTTATTCGTACAAGACAAGACTTATTCGTACAAGTTTGTTTTTCATTATTTATCTTTTCCAATAAACATAAAACAGAAAAATACGAAAATTAATAAAACAAAACCTAATTTTAAGAAAATAAATAAGAAACTATTAAATTACTCTTTTATTTTTATTGGACTGTCGAATGCAAAGAATAAGATAAAAGGTTGAAATTGTGGGAAACGGTAGAGAATTTACAGTGCTATTATTTCTATTTCGCCCTTTTTAAGATCTGCGTCAGAAAATGACATATTCTTAAAATACAAAGGAAAAATGTACTTTTTTTCTATTTTCCCCTTCTTTTTTGTTGATTGTAATGGTCAAAATCGGATCTAAATGCGTGAAAAAATTCTCAAAACATCCTTATCATCTATAGAATGTCATAAGGATAATTAAAGTTAATATTTGTAGGTGTAATGTAGGTTAAAACTTTTTAACTTATTTAAGAAGTTAAAAAACGCCTTTTTTCATTTGTAAGAAGTACTCAGGGTAAATCGATTTAAATCCGACGAAACACTTGTTTACGATTTTCAACATACGAAATGTTTATCCTCTGGGGGGAGATCTTATTCCACTATCCCCTTTGAAAACTCGCTCCTAACGTTGCTCGTTTTCAAAATATGTACTCGTGCAAGAAAGGTTAACATTATAAACTAATTGCAAAAACTACTACATCAACATGCCATTATCTTGAAATTCAACCTATCAAGTTGTTTAGTTCAAGAAAGGGTCAGAATAGATGTTAATAGCATTGGTAATAGTATTCTATTCAGTTTGTCTTCACTTTTCTTATCCTTCGGGAATACATGAAAGTCGCGTTTATGTCATGTTATACATTGCATCCATTCAAAAATAGTAAAGAAAAAATTTGAGCGTTTTTGAAAATACGGAATTTCGGACTCATCTCCACAGAAAACTGTTGAGTTTTCGAGAAATTTCTTGCATAATTTCAAGCGCATGCACTCACAAATGCAATAATGTATACAGTTTGCCGGTAATGTAAATATTAATGACGTGAGAGAGATGTAGAACTAGTAGTGCTAAAACAACACGTACGTTCTACTTCGTACTTTCATCTACTTTCACGAAAAATTGTACATGACCTTATTTCAAAACCTATCTTTAAGGGACAGATTTCATTGAGGGAACTCTCTCTCTCTCTCTCTCTCTCTCTCTCTCTCTCTCTCTCTCTCTCTCTCTCTCTCTCTCTCTCTCTCTCTCTCTCTCTCTCTCTCTTGCTCTCTCTCGCTCTCGCTCTCTCGTGTTCTTGGCCCTCGTCCCACAAACCACATCCTCTATAGCGAGAAACGTGTTTTTTTTATTTTAATTTTTTTGGTCAACTTAGCACTATTTTATCTGATTGGAAAAATATGATTTATAATACCAGAAAAGCATTTTTACTTTCTCACTATCACTTACGCAGTAGAGATAGTAATACGCAGTAGAGATAGTAGAAGAATGTAATGCTGCGCGAAGAAACTGGGAATTTTCGACAAAAAACTCTTATTGCCGGGCCCTCATAACGAAAAAGTGCATAAATCTAATTGCTAAATCTAGGGGGAAAAATCGTCTAACACGTGGTGTAGCCAGAATCCCTGTTTTGTGGGTCCCTGATACCGAAAAATTGATTGGTAAATCGTCCTTTCGTCTGGTGTATATAAACAACACTGGCACCTAAATCATGCGTAGGGTATTTCTCAAATTGAAGAACCCCTGACGAGCTGGCCTGAGTCGAAGCTGTGCACTTTTGAAAAATATTAATTAATTTTTGCGGGTACTATACATGAAGCTCGATGGCGATGGATTGCAGCTGGCAAGAGGATGGGGGCAAGATTGTAAAGCTGACCCAGATCAAAGAAATTAGAAAACTAACAAGTAGGGGAAGGTCTATGTCATTCTGTGACGCCACTAGTTTCGATTGCTAAGCTGTAGTTAAAGAAATAAAAACCATTTTTACTACTTACCCGTCTTTAAATCACATTTGCTTTAAAAACCCTATGAAAATGTCTTCAACAGTTCTGTGTATTTATTTTAGTGTTTATTGTAAATTTGTAATGAAAATTCTTCTGTTGTCAAAAACATTTTATTTATTAAAATATGGAATTGACGTTATGATTAAAACAGATTTGCGTTTATAATAACAGAAAAATGAAATTATTATAATAACTTAGAATATAATAGAAAATATTCAGTTGAGATAATAGGTTCGCTTTTCCTCAGTGTACATTTGGCATCAAATAAATATCATGCATTAGTTACACTATATCTCACATTATAATGAAATAACGTACTTACAATATATAATAAAATAAACCGTTTTACTCATCATCTTTCGTGTATTTTAACTTTCTCACTTTTCCAAAAATTGTAAACGGGCAGTTTTCGGTCTCTAAACACTGTATGTTTACTCTAGAACGGCCGAATCTCAGAAAAGTTAGTCAGTCGGTACCTTGTTTGAGTCGGTACGTTTCGCACCCCATACTTGCCCCCCCCCCTGAATCCCTCAGGACGGGAAGATGTTTTCCAATTTTTTTAATTTGACTTCCCGAGGCCCCTGCTGTTTATTGCTTCGTTTAAAGTTGGGCAACTGAAGCGTCTGTGTCCTACTAGGTGGTTCCAGCAGAAATTATTTCCTTTTGGCGATTCGGATAAAAAATTGCTGATATTTTCCATGATTTATCAGAATTAGCAAGCTAAAATTCATCTGAGTGAGTAGATGCGTGAAATATGGAAAAGAAAGAAAGACAGAAAAACAATGGAGACATTCAAGTTTGTATTCCAAGTGTATTGCATTCAAAAATTTTAATCGCGACCAACAATGTGTTTCAAAATTAACAAAAATCTGATTTTGACCTTTGCTAAGGACGGAATTTGATTGAAGAAGCTCGCACGGATCTTAAAGATTTTAGAGGTGACTTTGACAAAGCCAAATCCGATGTAATTGAGTTGGCGACATCTTCGGGCGTAAAAGTCGAATTTGCGAGAAAAAATAAAAACCAAAAACAAAACGTCATTTCGATGAACAGCGAATATAATCGTTTATCTGATTGCGAAAAACGATTCACAGTTAATGTTTACTTCGCTTGTTTAGGTATTATGATTAGTCGGCTGAGCCAACTATTTATTGACTTGAATCAAATAATCGATTCGTTTGCGATCATTTAGTCACAAACTTTGTTGTAGCTTTCTTGCGAATCAATGCGAAAAAATTCAGGTAGAATTACTACGACGATGTAACTGATCAGTAGTTCACCCAGCTATATACAGTTGTGTCATCCTTTCGCAGTTGTCTTTTGAGATTGAGTTTAGAAGATTTATTCAATCAGAGAGTTGGCTTTCTTGGTCCTGAGTATTAACACGTCACTCTTTCAGCTAGCTTCCGTACTTCTACTCAGTCATCTTGCTGTGACAGTTGCGACTTCAAAGCAAACTTTTTCAAAATTGAAAATTATCAAAAGTTATCCGCGAAATTCGATGGGACAGGAGAGACTGGCGAACCTTAGGACCTTATATTTTATTGTCTATAGAGAGTGACCGAGAGTGACGAACTCGAATGTGACGAATGAATCGTTAAAAGAGAACCTCGGCGACGTTATACATAAGTTCGACAAAGCGGAAGTCCGCAGGGCTTCTGAATTTTGTGATTCTGATTAATAAAGTTTCTTTCGATTAGTTTTCAGCATGCCCCGTTTTTAGTTGGACAACATTTTATGAGGGGATCCCAATTTAGTTTTTGAACCGAGGCCCCGGAAGGGCTCGTTATGCCCCTGCTCTAATTACAATTTTCTAAAGGGTACAATGGATTTTTCATTGAGATAACATGTACCAAAGACATAAATTACAACAAAAAAAGATGCAGAATGAATAACTTACCCCAAATATAAGTTAAATCTATTGAAAGACAACTCCATCAAATTTCTGTACAATTAGTTAAGACTGACAAATAAATTAAAAATACAACTTGATGGGACAACTTATGGCATGTACAAAAAAAAACTAAAAGCAGCAATACATGAGGAAGATTTAGGCAGCGGTGTAAGTTCCATAGGGACTGAGAGGACTATATCCAGGGTCCATGAGGGTCTAAGGGCCCTGTGCTATTTAAGTCTCCAAATTCAAAAGGAAATAAATCTTTTATCTAAATTAATATCTGATAAAATCATAGAAACAGTAAATGAAGCTGTGTTCTTCTATGATAATGATCACAACACAAAACTTATCAAAAGTTGACCAGTTAAGTCAAATTTTACGATATGTATCCATAGAGAAAAATGAATTCAGCAAATCGATTAACATAAAAATTCATGAATCTTTCACAGGGTTTGAGAAAGTCAAAGTGCAATTAGTACAAGGGTTGCATTTTGATATTGTTGAGAGCATAAAAGAACAAGGCATTTATCTATCCAATTGATATATGTCAAGGATATGATGGCGCAGCCGTTATGAGTGGAATTTACAATTGTGTTCAGAAAAAAATAAATGAAATTGACAATGCTTTGTTTGAGCATTGTGTTGCTCATTTAAATCTTGTGCTTAATGATGCCATAAATGGGACATTAAAAGTTTGGGCATTTTACTGTTTGCTGGAATGAATTTATGTTCTTTGGTTGTAGCTGGAATATATTAATCACTGTCATGGATGTAGATAAAAAGTTTAATAATCTTACATTAAAATGACTTTGTCCTACAAGATGATCATTGCAGAATGATTCCTTAATTGCTATTTTAGGATATTTTAATATTTTGCAAGCTTTAACAAAAATTACATTTTCTAACAAATATCTGAAGCAAATGAAGCCTGTAACTTGAAAAAAGAAAAGGAAAATTTTGAATTTGTTTTCCATGTAGCACTTCATTCCAAAATAGTAACATCAGCTTACACTGTTTCAAAATACCTTCAAATCCCTGATTTGAATTTGCAAAGGGCACAGAATTTACTCAATAGAACTTATAAAGAATTGAAGACTGTTGGGAATCACTATTTTGATTTGAAAAATGATACAATATCTAAGGTCTGGAAAGTAGAAGTGAAATTTAGCGATAAATGAGTGGAGAAAATAAAATATTTTGACAAACTTGGCAAGGATCAATGATTCACTGATAATGAATAAAGATACAAACCTAATGTTTTCTGTGAATGCCTAGGTATTGTCATTGAGTAGTTGGAGCAATGATTTGTTGTATTGAAAAATAACATACAGTAGCAATTTTCAGTGATTCAGCCACAATGATGTTTGATAGCTCTTTCAGACGAAGCACAAAAACTTCAATCAAGGTACCCTGCAGACGTTACAAAAAACTTGGGTCAGTTATTGTCTTTGACCATTTGATGAAATTTACGAAGCACAAAAACTTCAATCAAGGTACCCTGCAGATGTTACGAAAAACTTGTCTCAGTTATTGTCTTTGGGTAAGTCAAATTTCAAAAGATCTTGCAAACTTATTAATAATTGAACATTGCTTATTATTAACAAGTTTTTTCAATGTGTGTACAGTATTGACATTATTTTTTACACTTCCTGTCCCAGTCGCTAGTGCTGAAAGAACCTTTTTTAAAATCAAAGGTGATTAAAAAATATTTATGAAATATGCACAAAGAGCTCTAATTAATTTAAATTTTTTTATCAATTGAGCACAAAAAAAGATATGTTTGAAAAAATAGTATTTTGACTGTAATCTATAAATTTGTAATGAATAGAAAAAAATGAAAATTAAAATATTAAATTATATAATTTGCAAAAACGATAATTTATTTTCTTTAATAATTTATTGTAATAAATGTTTTCACTCCTCAAATGTAGTTTTCAATTATAAAATTAAATTAAGGACATGTTTTTCACTAGGGGGCCCCCATATTGTGTTGGTCCTAGGGCCTCCTTTGTTGAACTTATGCCACTGGCTTTAGGTGAGGAGAATAGTGATAAAGCTAAGCAATATTGGTGGAATTATGAAGAAGAAACTAAGATACAGGAGAAAAGAAAATGTTATAACAAATGGCTGGTACTCAAAATCTGGGCAGCAGGAAAGGATATGCATGGTTGAGTAGAGAGTTGAAAAATCTAGTGAAGCAATCAAAAGATGAATGATGGAATAAAAAAGATACAGAAGTGGAAGAGAACATAGATGGGACACAGATCAAAGAATCATGGAAACTTATAAATAGCTTAAGACAAGATAATAAGCATAAAGTATTTTTCAAATTATAAAATTGGATGAATGGGTTAAATATTACTCAGGTATGTTTGAAGAGAATAGACATGAATTCAAGGAAGCACAGGAAGAAATTAACAGAAAACTGAATATTCCACCTGCCCATAAATAGAAGAATTAATTTTAAATGTGGTAAAGAACTCCATCAAAATGGTGAAAAATGGTAAATCTCATGGTCGGGGGGGAATTCCTATAGAACTTTTTAAAAATGCTCCAACCAATGTAGTAAAAAACAATTTTTAATAAGGGTTTGAGAGGAGAAAAGTTGCCTAGGAAGTGAAAAAAGCTTATTTAACATAAATGCACAAAAAAGGAAAAGATTTGGAGGGTAAAAAGTATAGAAGAATAATTGTAACTTCATATACAGGGAGACTGTATGGGTGAATTTTAAAACAGAGAATTGAAAGGGAGTTTGAAACAGAAAAGAAACAAAGTGGTTTTACAGCTCTCAGAAGTCACATCAACAGCATCTTACAATCAGCGGGTGTTGCACAAGGGATAAAAAAAAATGAAGAGATTGACCTTGTATATATCAACTTATTTACAAGCTTACAAACAATTATGAACTTATTAATTAAAGCAATAATTGACTGATATCACTGGCAGAGAAACATGTTTTTCTAGCTTTGTTTCCATCGCCATCAATGAGATGTTAGGGGTATTTTAATAGGATGACTTTTTAACAGGAAAACATAAGTTCATTTTGATTTAAAGTGTGAGAAAATATCTCCACCATTTATGAAATTGTTTATTTTAAATAAACTAATGAAATTTTTTGAAATTCCAAGGAATGCAAAACACAAATTTAGGCAAAAAGAGGCATTTATCTTAAAAAAATAAGAAAGAAAGAAAGTAAGAAAGAAAGAAAAAATTGTCTAAATTCCGTCTCTATCAGCAATCTGCCAATATATGAGTAAATGTAATTTTAAGGAAAAAGTTTACTACTTACTTATCTCTTAATTTGTAATACTGCTAGCCATTAAAATGTTTGTATTGGTATCAAATAATTACAAATAGAGAAAATGTGTGAAAACTATTTATTATAAAATGAACAATTTGAAAGAAGTTCTTTTAACAAGTACTCTTCAAACATTTCTTGGAAGTGCCAAAGCAGATGCTGTCCTGTGAGAGCCATGCTTGTCATTGAGCAGACAGGGGGGGGGGTAACATTTTGACCTTTGGATGGTGACTGTTCTACTCAAGAAGATGTGTTTTGCACAGAGAATAAACTACTCACCACATACCTGAAGATACTTTCTTTGATACATGGAGGATGTGAAATACTAGTAAATATACCCTTTTTGAGAATTTTCTGCATGGAGCATGCAAAAAATTCCTTCACTTTGTATTCATTAAATCAACTTTTTTATTGCCTCCCCCTAAAAAAAATCAAAGCAAAATTAAATTATTGTATATTTTTTAAATGTAAATATTTCTTTCCTTTCTTGCATTTTAAAGACTTGATTCAAGATTTTTTGGGCCAAAATGGTGTATTACTGATGGAACATTTTATTTGGCCTTGAGTGCCACAATTGTTACTTTTTCTTCAATTTTCCTTTCAGTCTACCAATTTATACGGAATGTGATATTGAAAGCTTGTGCAGCCAGTGATGTGAATGATCTTGGCTATCCACAAGATGCTACGTCAAAAGCTGTGATGCCAAAGTTTCAACCATCTTATCATGGTATTCCTCAGTTATTGGGCGTATTTTTTGATGTTGTTGTATGTGTAGGAAATTATTTCATATAACAGTTCTATTAACTATTACAAAACAGGGGCCCAGAACTGAATTTATAAAATCTTTAAAAAAATTTAGAAGCAACAAAATAAAACAAACAAAAGAAAAATGAACAAAAAATAAAATGTATTTAAGATTTAATTTACAACTTTTAGAAAATGACATTCAAAAATATTAACTCTAAAAGTTTGGTCCAATTAACCACCATAGAAAGAAGTGGAGCAGTCACTTGAACATCTCTAAAGAAGTAATTCTAAGAATGCATCAAATAAATTCATGTTTATAAAGTCCCTTTTTTTTGTTCATTCAATAATAAGTTACAAACATATTTTATAAAACTTGTTTATGAAAATATTACATTTTATTAAGTTCCAAAGTTAAGTCTATATAATATGTACAATAGACTCATTAAATTCATTATGATATATTTTATGTATTTGAGGCTCAAGAAATTTTTCTCACCAACACAGGGCCCACAAAGTAGCTTTTCACTCTTGCTACAATTGATGTTATCTCTGCGTTATATAGATTTCTACCAGTTTTTCTTTTTAGTTTTGTGCTTATTACATGCTTGTTAGTTTGGTTTCAAATATAGTAAGTGTGTATGTCTTTGCTCTCTATTGCATCCATATTATATTTTCTGTGCAGTGTTGTACAGTATTGCACTATATATTGTATTGCAGTGAAGTCCATAAATTGTGGGAAGGTTTGCATTTTGGAATATCATTTTACAACTATCAATTCTTCTCATTTTAAATATTGCTCTTATAGTTGGTTTTTGTGGAGTAAATAATTTAGATGTGTGGAAGTACCTTCCCAAATGGGAATCCTGTATTTGAGATGTTGATAAATCATTTCATGATATATAGTTTTGAGGTCGGGTGTGAGTAGCAATCTATTGAGTGATCTCAATATAAATATTCATGAACAGAATTTATTGCAGATTTGTCTATCTGTTTGTTCCATTTTAAGTATTTATGTTTGAATTCCTAAGAACTTTACTTGCTCAACACTTGTATTCTTGTATTGGTGTATTCTCCATTTTCTCTCTTTGTATTGATTTATCTCTGGTGTTGTTTTTTAGTGTAATGAAATTAGTTTAATTTGTGTTTAGTTCTAAATCACAGTATTGTGCTGTACACCACTGCCAATGATTTTGTTCAGTTTACTCAATAATTTCTGCCAACAAAAGTATCACAGTGTTGTCTGCATACTTGATTAATTTAGAGTTCTTCTACTTTAGTATTTCTTCTGTGTTGTTTGAGAAGATGACTCTGCTTCTCTGCCAACTTCAGAAGTTAATTGCTGAAGCTGAAGTTGATTCATGTTATCTTTCATGTTTTACGTGTAAAATTATATTTTGTGATCTTTATCACATTTTTTTAAAGTAGTTTCATAATTTGTGGGTGGGACAAATGTTTAACAGTCAAATATTTTTGTAAATGATGGACTTAACAGTGAATTTCTTAAATATTTAAAATACAAATAATTATTATTGAATGCAATGATTGAAAATATTAATATGATGCCCATAAGCGGTTTTCAATGTAAAAAAAATAAATACTATTCATAATGAAAATAATCCACAATTTATTGTGATATTGTCAGTCCCTTAGTGGAGGAAGGGTTTGGTTACCTGGTAGTATCAAGTTTGTTTCATTAATTTATAAAATTTACTCAAAAAACAGAGAGAATAAACATGACATAACATAAACATAAACAATAAGCTGGATTAAAAATCTGTACTACTTAGATTTTATTAAGGTACGGCTGAAGATTACAAATACTCAGGCTGCAGGTTATGGACATTTTAAAATATCAGGGAGGAATTTAAAAGGAATAATTTGAAGCAGTTTGTGTAAATACAGTTATCATGAATTTTTAGGAATTTAAGAACATACTTTACTCATTTAATAGTTTAGAATATCATTATAATAAAGAAATAATTGTACTAAATAATGAGTTAGCTCCTTGTTCGTATCGTACGTTAAGTATATGAGTTTGTGTAAAATTGTCTTAACATAACCTGACCGTATTTGGCGCCATCGAAAGTGAACTGAAAGGAATCGGATCACTTGTGCAGCTTCTGTCCTCCATTTCTCTCCCCGATTCTCTCGTATCTTGGTTCCTTATTCGGGGCGAACGGATCGTTTGCGTAATATGCAGTGGTTCTCGTACACATTTATTTGTTGAAGGATTTTAATAGTGTTGCATAATATTAATTTACTGTTTATTACCTTGAGATAATCGCAGTATCCGTGTGGTTTTAGTGGGGTTGTGACTATTTCTAATACCTCTGTACGTACGTGACTTAGAGAGACTTTAAATCGTGCAAGGGCCCCTCCCCCGTATTTGATGAACTCTTCCTTTCTTTAATGGTGTGGCGAGTGTGACAAGCATTTACATGAGGCAATTTGAATTCGACATAGTTGTTTCGGCTCTTTATTAGTAGTGTGGCGTAATATGAGAAGAAGGTGACGTTTCTTCGATTTCCAACTTATCTCACCAGAAGTTTCGAAGACCTCTTTGGGAAAATGGGTGAGTTTGATGAATGCCGGCAATACCATAAGAAGGCTAATTTAATTAATTCGACCTTGATGTTATTTAGTTTAAATGAAAGAATTAAATTTCTTGTATATAAATTGAATGAAATGAATGCTTTTATAAAACTTGGTTTCTGTTGTCGAAATTTTTCAAGTCAGGAAAGGATGTCTTGCATAATTCTAATTGTTGTGGAAATTTAACATTCCTAAACGTATTGCTCGTGAGACCGTCAAATCAAATCATTTAGTTTTAGTCGGCAGTTAAAATTATTTGTGAAATTCGTATTAAAGATGATGGGACCATTGAATAAACATGTCATTATTAGTCATTTAAATTCCTGTATTCTAAGAAGTAATGTGCTCTTTGGTGTGAAATATTGCCAAATTATTAATATGACATGCAAATAGTGTCATGACATATGACTTATTTGTGACATATGTGTTATTGATGTTGATATTAGATGTGCTTCTTCTTGGTAATGTGTACATTTGTGCTCTTCCTGACATTTCTTAATGCTGTGTATACTTTTGCTTTATTGTATTTTTTTTTTAAAATTTCATGTAATGGAGAATAATAAATTCAGAATTTGTAATATTATGGAATAAAATGTCAGAAGTACATTAAGATGCTGATTAATTTTCAAATGAATTTTCTTGCTTCATGTCTTTTAATGAACTTGTTTTAGTCCTGCGGCTATTTTAGCCATGTAGCCTATGTTCATAAAAAAATTTAAAATAATGGCAAAGTACGAATTGAAAATTTAAAAAGTAAAGTTCCTGAAACTTTCATTCTGCAGGAAAATTGTAAATTAATTTGCTACCTTAAAATTCATGAACTGTATTCTGTTTATGTGAGAATGGTTTTTAAAAGAAATTCTATTAATACCATAGAATTGCAAATTATAGATATTGAATAATTGGTTACTGTAAATTATTTGGACATGCATTTTCAACACTTTGGAAATTACTGTTGGGGAGTTTTTATGAGTTAAGGCTATAATATTTATTGAAACTAACATGAACTTACTTTATAACTTTCCGAATTGCTAATTATTTCCACTCTTAATAACGTGTGTACAGCTTAATTCAGGACCTCTAGTTAATGCACTGCATTGCAGCTATTGTAACAAGATACATGTATCATGTTACTGTTTCTTAAAAGACAATTAAATCCAATGGATTGGCTACGGATTTAAGTGGTTTTTACAGTATTCTAATTTCTGGAAATTAAAACCACTTTAGAATGTGTGCCCGGAAGATATGTACTGTTTTATTTTATACGTTTTATTCAAGTTGTCATGCATTGAACTGAAATTTCGTACTTGCTGGTGTGCGAAAGAGAATGAACAAATGACTGAACGGACCTTCAACCGCTAATACAGAGGGGAGATGGAATGGAACGTCTGAAAAGCCGTCTGAAAAGCGCAGCAGACATGCAAAATAGTTGTCAGGAATGCTGGGAGGCGCTTTCGCTGACCAAAAAGCTGGGAATGGGTACATTTTGGATGAGCACTGTTGCCGAAGCCAGCTTTATTTGAACCATTGCGGACGTTATTGAAATTTACATTGGGAAAGTCTGATACGTTAAATTTAAATTGGTGCTCAGAACGTGGATTTTTAGAATTCGTATTCGAGAAATCGGAAATTTCTAAAGATCAAGGAGATGTCGGACCTTCGTTGGCATGTGGGCCGAACGCGTTTTGAAAGTTGGAAAGGAGCAGCACTCTAGAAAACGGAAGTCACTACACAGTGATACAGCATGTTGCAAAACACTTCTCGAGCCTTCTCTAATAGGTAGCACATTGGTCAGCGTGGTACGAGTCAGCAGCAAGCAAGGTTAAATAATTTGTGTGCCAGTATTTGGTGTAGTTCGAAGTTACCATGACAGATATGTTTTTATCGTAGCTAATCGTTTCACAATTGAAACTGCTGACTTTTAATCTTACGTAAAGTCTAATTAGTGGTGTGAATGTAGAGATTTCTGATATGAGGAGAGAAAATCAAGTTTAGATGTTACATAATTCGGGGGAAAGTGAACTAACTGCCCGTGGCATCGCGGCAGACGCTTCGCGCTGTTATGCTGCCCCCGGGCGTGTATAGTCCAGTCGACAAGTAAATTTGTACTCGGGAAAGGTCATTCTCATTACAAGTTTTCTTTTGGTGTGTTTTGTGTTTCCAGACGCCAATTCTCAAGTTTCCGACCTCTCAGACTCTCTGCTTACTCCAGAAGTCCCGAAAAACGTATTTCCCCCCCCAAGTTTTCTCGTTATTTTCTCTTACTTTTTAATTTTAAGTCCTGTAGAAAAATTTTTCAAATCATTTACAAGATAATGAAATTTCCCACAACTTTTGTGTGAAACCCTATTTCTAAACCATTTACCAAGCGAGGTACCATTTAATAACAACCCCTATATTTTTTTCATTTCTCCAGAATGCGTTCAAAATTACCCATGTTAATGATATTGAATTATAATTATTATTACGTATAATACCATTATTTATCTCAGTGAAAACATTCCCCTAGAAATGCATACATTTCCGAAAATGTAATATGTAAAAAAATGATGAATGTGTTCGTGTAAATCTTCCAGCTCAACTATTTCATTTCAACAAAACCGTATACATTATTACTACAACAGGGAAATGAATGCAGTGGGGATGACCCCTCAAGAACTAGCAGGGATGGGGGTGGGGAGTGGCGGGTATAAACAATTTTTATGCAGCTTGCAATGTACATAATGCGTACTGGACAGGCATTTTAATCAGGCACTTTTTGCGAGATTAATCGTGCCTCAATCCTAAGGATACTTTTCTTTTCCCAAACTCGACGTGATATTAGGTGAGAAATACAATTTAGCGGGCTACGCCATGTATAGATTGGCTGTCTAGCCAAGGGAAACTTGCCTCGTACCAGCCATAAGATTTTAGCACCGATTTTGAAAATACTTGGTAGTGGAAGTCGGCCAGTTCATCATCTCTCTGCCGTACAAAGGAACAAAAACATATTTCACCTACAATATGTTCTGCTGTAGCTTCTGTCTGATTACGCTGATTATTTCAGACACGCCGCCCTTTTTTCTGATAAAAACTTCAGAAGTTCACAGGGGGAAACCGGGCCCCACCTCCGCAAACCAATCGTGAAATTATAGCTCTTTTTGTAAGGGCAGGTTGTAGCTCGCTTTGTGTTAGGTATAGAAAAACAGGCTTTATTCAAAAGTGTAAGAAAGTTTATCCTCTTTAAAATTGATCAGAATGGTTTTTTACGGGACTTGAGATTCAAGTGTTCTAGAAAAAACAAATAAATAAAAATCGAAAGTCAGAAAATCCCGATTTTTGGAGACCCCAGTGTCTCGAATACTTGGGATTTTATCTAGTGCCTGGGAACATCCAACATTCACCAAGAGAAAAAAATCATGGCATTTTTTCAGGTAACCCTTCTTTTTGAGCACTTGGCGACTGTACTACTATGGTTCCTTACGCTTACATGAACAATTCGAATTTGTATTTGCATTTCATATTCGTGCGGCCCCCAAGGTTTCGTTAATTGGCGTGATTCATGAATTTTTTCCTATGAAATTCGATTTCACCAACGGTGCTTTCCTATTAGATCAAGGGAACAGTTTTAATAAATAGAATTACTAGCCGTATTTTTTTTAAAGAAATAGTAACTTAATAGCGGAAATCGGTCGAAAAGACAAATAATACGTTAATTTTACAAAGGGGATTTTGATAAATTCATTCCGGCGTATGAGATTTTTCTGATGTTGACTGAAAGGGACTTTTTTGTTTTTGGTGTCGAAATCAACTTCGCTACTTCTGCGAGCGCCAAATAGCGTGTGCCGTTCGCGCGAAAAGGTGCGACCAGCGCCTCTGGGTTGGAATTTGCCTTTGAAACATGGAGGTTGGAGTAGTGAGAAACGAAATGTAAGTTTAAATGGTCGATGCAAGGAATCCGCGGTGTTGTTGTTTTGGAGATGGAGGTGTAGACGGCAGCGCCCCAGCAACGCGGAACCGACTAGAGAAAGTGCGCTAGTGCCGGATCTGCCGCTTTCGCCGCAGCGTCCGCCGGTTCCCCTCGCCCCCTCCCCCGGCACCGCCCCCTGCCCCCTCCCCCTTGCCAGCTAGCCATTCTTGCCTCTTCCCCTCTCGTTCCCTGATTTTGTTCCCCCCATGCCCCCCAAACCCTCCACGCCCCCTGCCCACTCCCCACTCCCCTCGCCCATTGCACTCTGGTCCCTCTCGCCCCCGCGCCCTCTAGCCCCTCGCGCCATTTTGCCCCTCGCCACCACCCCCCACAACCAGCACTGCCTCCCCGACCCATCCCCATCCCTCTGCTATGCTCGCGCACAGTCCCGCACAAGACGGATCTCCCGCGAGATCCGCCTTTAATGCAGGCGATGCCGGAGGTTGAGAGAACGTTTTTTCAGATAGTGTTGCGTTGTTGAGCCATGGACTGGACGTATGTGAAGGGTTAGGGGAATTTCTGGCCTTTAAAGCCGTCTGACATCGAAGATCTTATCACATATCCTAGGGAAATCTTCTTGGTGCGAGTTGTGAACTCGCTGGTGGAGGTGATTCCTAAATAGATGAATGATCCGTGAGTCAGGCGTATTTACATCGAAAACTCTGTCACTATAAAAACTTGTTTCTTTTATGAGGTGAATTTGGTATCAATTAAGAAAGCCTATGTCCCTTTATCAGTCATGATTTAGAATCGCTGAATCACGGACGAAAGCTTATCGGGGGAGACTTTCCTTAAGATAATTTTAAGAAATTGAAACGAGTGGCGAGGGTTATCCGAAGAAAGCCGGTTTCAACAAGGTGGCGGTTAGCAAAGAATACTGGCAGACTGCTATGAGTAGGTATTCCTTTAGACAGAAGCACCTTTGTTTAGTGCGGCCTTTCGCGTGCAGTTTGCCATGTCACTGCGATTTATAAACAAGGTTTCACTGTGAATATTAAGCGAACCGTGCCTGGCAGTGAAGACGTTGAACACGAAATACACCCTGTAGTTAGATCTGCTCGCGGTTTTTTTTGTCCGTCTCTGACGTGTGCAACATGTGAAGCTGGGTGGTAGGTTCGGGTACACGTGATGACATTCAGGATCCGATGCCGTCCGATGATGTGGAGGAGAGACCGCAACGTCGGCCCTGTACAACGGACGAGGGAGGCTTCGGGCGCGGTGCGGCGTGGCCTCCGCTCGAGAAACGTTCGTTTGCACAACATCGAAGTGCGTCGCGTCAAGGGAAGGGGCTTGGTGGGCAGCGGCTGATCGACACCGATGCCGTTGTTCAACATTGATGTTAGCGGATTCGGTGGTATAATGGTCAGCGTACCGGACTGTTGTACCCGAGTTTGCGGGTTCAAACCCGATCGAAGCCGTGGATTTTTAAGGGCGAAAAAATCCTTCGTACGCCTTCCTTCGGAGGGGAAGTAAAGCCGGCTGTCCCATGTTAGTAGATTTACTGCATGTAAAAGATCCTCAAGCCTAAATAATGCCTCTGAGCAAAATTGAGATCCGCCTGTTTCGTCGCCCAAAATAATACCTTCTTTCTCCGTTAGGTGGTTAAAGGAGCGTAGCGAAATTTGCGTGGTTAGACGGAAGAGCGGGCCTGATGGCCCGAGTCTCGCCACGTAAAATAAGGCATTAACTAACTAACTATGTATTGAAGTCGATGTTTTTTTTGACATCGACGTTTTGTGTTCGATGTTTTCACGTTTTCGATATTTTATGTTTTTGATGTTTTGTTCGTAGACGAAAACCTCCCCATCATCACAATTTTTAAAAGTTAGAAAATGAAAAAGTAAATGATAGTATCACTGTCAGTTACTGCGGTTCTGTCAGTTTGAGCTACACAAACGTGGTTTGTGCTACTTTCATCGAGCAGACTATATATATCACCAAGGTTGATGATACTGATACCTTTTATTTCTATCGTCTTTCCTCATATTTCGTACAGGAGACATTTTTATCTTTGTTTTCAATGAAATTTTAAGTAGAAATTAATGCACACAGCGATTGTCAAATTAAATTTTGTTGATCACAAATTTAGTCTTGCAGGCTACTAAAACATCTTGAAAACTTCGATGTGTAAAAACATCGATATTTTTTAGTCGATGTTCTATTAACATCCATGTTTTCATTTTGAACATCGATTTTGGGCAACATCAATGTTTTGTTATCATTGTCGCATCACTAATCGCGACCGCTAAGTGCGTGCGCCTCACGCTGCCTGGCCGAAGGGGCGTGGGTGAGCACGGGCGCAGCTGCTGCTCCGCTGGGCCTGGAGGCTGCTGGGGTGGGCGGGGCTCCGTCTCTTGCGCTGGAAGCGATCCTCACGCGCTACCGCCACAGCTCGGGTAGCCCCTGGACAGCAATGTGGCCCTTTGCCCTCTGAAATTCAGAGTTTATTACTTCACAGTAAAAATACATCCAAGTGCGAACCTTTTTGGATCTATTAATTTCAATCGCAATCTTCTTTATGAAACCAAAAGTTACAAACAGTTGATCAGTGTTGATGTCATAAGATTTTCATCAACTAACAAAAATTAAACATAGACGTTTGTGGTTGGAATTTTCAGTTTGTGGTTAATTTTGTGTGTTGAAAGCAATAAAGTAGGTCATAGTCCACCTTATTTGTCAGATGATGGTATCACAATGCCTTTATCTCAGTCTTTATCTCAAATTCACCTTGTTCTCGAAGAGGGCATTATTTCATATACTGATTCGTATTCCTTCCCAATTCCTTCAACAAGTGGCACATACAACAAAATAATTTTGCCTTATATTTGACAGAATGCGCGATTTTTAATTTGATTTCGCAATGTACTTATTATTTTGTTTATTCCTTTACCAAATTTTAAGTATTGATTTAGACATCGAACGAGGTAATTTACGTGTAATGCAGTATTTTACAAGAGTCGTGCTGCGTTGAATACAACAATATTTGTTAAGTTTTTACACGATGATAATTACACATACATAGCAGGTCAAGTCTTTAAAGGGGATATCATTGCAAGATTTTGGGTTGTTGCATAGGGTAGTCAAAGCATTACTATATTGAAAAGAAATTTATTTTCTTGGCCAGGTGAATCGATTTCTCAGCGAACTGAGAACAACGTCTGAACGCATTTTGTTCGTTTAATTTAATTTCGTCGCGCCTGCGCCAACGTAAGAAACCTAAAGAATGTCCCGATCACGAGGGTTTACAATTTTACTTGTTCATCAACAGAGGTGGAATGTAAATAAACATTAACTTTCTATATTTAACGTCCAAATTGTTGATGAACGCTCCACTGTTCTTGGGGCGCGGAAGGTGGCGGCGTCACCATCACCGCCGCTCTTGACGCAATGCCGACCCACTGCTCCCCATTCGACCACGCCTTGCCATTCCCTCCGCTCTGCCATCACACGCTCACCCATCTCCGCTAACCCCATTCTCCGCTCTGCCATCCCCCGCTGCCCCTTTCTCCCCCCTGCCTTTCTCCCCTCCGCCCCGGCCCCCGACCGTTCTGCTATCGTCTTCTCCGCCATCCATCCTTCCTTCCGACCTCATCCTCTCCGCCTCCATCCACCTCTCCGCCTCGCCATTCCTCCTCACTCTCCCAGCCCCGACTCCTCCTCTCCCCTGTCGGTCCCGCCATTTCCACCTCGATGCTACCTCGTCCCGCTGTTCGTTCCTGTCCCTCTGTGTCGCATTAACGTACACCTTTTGAATCTTCCAAGTTAAGCAAAGAAAAGGACATTTTTGAGAAGGGTATCACGCAGCTTGGTTCAGCGAGGCGCTTGGCAGATGGCGAGAAGTTCGTCCCCCGGTCCCCGGGTCTCCGTGTGCCCCTGCTATATACCCTCCCGGCTCCCTGCCGCTCCGAACCTACGCCCCCCGATCCCCTTCTGCTCATCACCCCCCCTCGCTTCCTCAGCTCTCCTTTTCCTGCCCTGCTGGCGACAGCGCTCTAGCAAGGGCGAAGGGAGAAATGGAAGTCGGGAGGCTGCACTTCTGACGGAGTCCCATTCGCATTGACTTCGTGAATGGCTCATTGGAGCGCTTGTACGTTGCTGATGTATTTTTAGGAGGCCTGACTGAGTGATCGTTTCCTACAAGGGAATATGAATTGATGCCCTCCAAGACGGTTAATGGGAGGAGAAGAATCGGAGGGTATTTCAGTTTTTGCTTCTGAAATTGGAACAAACGTTTTTTGTAATGTGGTTTAAAAAGCAATTTTAATGAATACTCGCCAACAGCAATGATGTCGATGTCTTGTTGGAGCTTACTGAAAGAAAAAAGGTAATAATGTGAGAAGAAAATACTACAAAAGTTGGGAAAATTAAAATTTATGAAGATGGTTTCTGTAGATGGAATACACATGTTATTCCATGAGTAATTCATTAAATGAATTCATTTTTGTTAATGGATGAGATTGATAAAGTGTCTTATTACCCAATGAACTTCAAAATAACTCGTTTTTCTTATATATGCAGAGCAGGACGTGCCGAGGAAAGGAAAGCGAGAACGCGGGCGAGGGAGAAGAATGCGTAGGAATGCATGAATAGCGTATGAATTGTGCGTGCGTGGGTTGTGTGAGCGAGGCGGAGCGCTCCTCGCAGAGGCGGGTGGTGCAGCGGCAAGGAGCAGCGCGGGCGCCGCCGCCGCCGTCGCCGTCGTCTCCGCCACCTTCGCCGCCGGCGCCACGGGCCGGGCGATCGATGCGCGCGGGCGGCTGCGGGCGCAGGAGCGGCGGCGACGCTGGCGGCGCTGGCCGGGGCTGGGGCGGCGGGGGCGCTGGCGGCGGCGGCGCGGCTGGTGGCGCGCGCGGCGGCGCGGCTGGCGGGGCGCTCGCCGGCGCGGGTGGCGGCGGCGGGGGCGGGGCCGCGGGCGCGGGCGCGCCGGCGGCGGCGGCGGCCGAGGCGGCTGCAGCAGGAGGAGCGCAGGGCGGCGCGGCTGGCGGCGCGGGCGGCGGCGCGGCGCGCGGCCGAGCGGCTGGCGGCGGTGCGGGCGGCGGCGCGCGCGGCCAGCCGCTCCGGGCCCTGCGCCCACGCGCCCGCAGGTGCCGCGCCTTCTCGCTTCCCACACGCGCGCAACACGTTGCATCACGGATAAATATAGAAAACCAGAATGGGGGACGCCGATGGTGTAGGGCCACTCGGGCTTTCCGTTCAGCCGAAACGCAGTCTGGAGGGTTTGATTTGGTCATTAAACATTACCATCAGTATGTGGGAATATGCATGTACGGGGATGTTTCCTATAGTAATCAGTCCGTGTGAAAGGAGTCAAAGACAATACAGATGTTGAAACACTGTTCCACAAATCTCATGGTAATTACTAATTTGTCTTTTCAGAATTCTTGAAGAATGTTCAGTTACATTTCTGACAAACATACGGTACTATTCAGTCGATATGTCTTGGTCTTCGACGAAACCATCTATGTAAATTTTAAGATTTGACTGCAATAGTGCTGAGATACGATTTTGAAGACTATTTTCAGCATGTATTATTTCTAGATTTACTTGGCTGTTACTTTTCAAAGAATCAAATGGTATTTTTGCTTTTAGTGTATCCATTAGGAATACTGGGTTATAGGATATACTCGAGGTTTATCGCTTATTATGTGATTACCGTCGCATTAGTTTGTTGTATGATTAAAAAATGTTCATTCGTGTTGGAAAACCTTGGAAGTATTGCAATGATAGAAGTCATTCGTCTGATAGGTGTGGCTTTGGGTCTCAGTGTTTTAGACAATGATGGCTGCGTATCAAGACATGCGATTTCAATGAGACACATGTTGAACAAGAATACAAGAGCTGCCATGATTGTTTTTATACCTCCAGTCATAAAAGCGTCACTACTGGGTCACCAACTGACTGTCGTTCTCTCTGAGGAAGTCGGACATCGATTTGTGCAGCAATACGTTTCTGTCAGCGCTTGCTCAAAGCACCGGTGTTTGATGATACACTGAACGTGCAGAGAAGTTGACATTAGAGCACAAAAACTGGCTTATACAGCCTGGAGGTTCGTTTTTTGAAAAAGCCATATATTCATTAGCAAGATATTACAATACCACAAGGTGGGACACCTTAAAGACGCAGAGGAAATGGTTCAGAGTGATATTGAAAAATCGTATTACAATATCCATGCTTTTCTAATGGTTTTTCATGCGGTACGATGACTTAGACAGTAACAATGTAATTGCCTTGTGAGCTGGCTCATTCCACGTTAATTCAGTAGAATATGAGACGATTTTGATATCTCAGATTCAATTGTAAATTAAACTGTAGCGCGACAATTTGTAACAAATTTCGTGTTATATTAAAAAAAAGTGTAAGTCTCAATACAAATAGTAGACATTCGTGAGGCTATATTCGGAACATAATCCAGAACTCGGAAAAGTTAATTTTTGTTTTTAAAGTAGACCGTAGTTCCCTCATAAAGATAACATTTTAAAGGAATCAGTGAAATGTTGGAAAAGGGTTTTTGAAGATCGTTTGTTTTTGTTGAACAGGTTCAAAAATATTTTTTGTAACTTCATATGTAACATTCATATTATCATATTTATCTTTATTCGATACTCAAGATGTAGAATGTAGTGAACGCTTACTGGTGAGCAATATGAATGCGGCAGTAAGTGGTGAATCATGTGACAGAGAGTAGGATCATTCTTTCTGTAACGACAGGAATTTGAAACCAAGGGGGCGGGGCTTTATCAAATATCTTATTTCCAAGAAGAAATAAAATAACAGGAGTTGATAAATGCTTGAAGAGTGACTTAAGATAATTTGTTCTGTAATTTATGTAGTTTTTTTTCATGGAACACTAGGCACCATAGGTCCACTAAGTTGCTTGTGAACTATTGTTTCAAGGAGGTTTCTGTGATAAAGCTTACTCTTGTGAGAGTGATTCTGTAGTTTCGCGTGGGTCACATGTTCGCCAACAGGTGTATTGCTTCTGAAGTCAAAGTAAGATTCTTTGAGTATGGTGGAATGGTCTTCTAACATGCATTGGAGATTCTGACCATGTTGATGAGAAACTATTACTTTCGGTTTTTGTTTTGCAAGTAAATTGGACAATATAAACGTGCATGTCAATAGCTACAGTCATTTCCCATTCTGCTTGGATACTCTCTAAATTGACGAAACAGATTTTCAAAAAGTCTAGCAGTGAACTGACACGTCATCCCAACTGGATGGTTTATTTTTCCGACCCGTCTCACCTTACGCGACGTGCAGATGTTCTGTCCCCGCTTAGACCCAGGAGTTGCTGTCAATTAAATGTTAGAGGATCTACAGCACAATGCCCAAGGCCAGCCTTTGTCGAGGAAGTGACTTATATGCTTTCAAGAATTATTCATCATTGCCTCTGCGTCCCCGGGAGATGGAGGGAATATGGCGTGAAGCGCTATTTACATTGTGGTTAGCTTCGTTGGAGACAAACCGAACCTGTTTTTAGTCCCTTGGGGAGCAGAACAATCCTCTCTTACCATGGATGTGATATAATTCAGGGTAATTTGGCGGTCATATATAGGCTTGACAATTCGGCAAATGTTTTGAAACTGTTGTTGAACTATACTTTAGAGCTATAGTCTGAATGAAGGACATGAGTTCAGACTTTTTTCGTAGGGAGATTTGGAGAAAAAGTATCCTAGCTTTTTTTACACGAGGCTTGAAGAGGTGTAAACTGTATTGAACTGAACTTGACTATTGAGAAGAAACATGATATAGCACTTTCTGAGTAGAATAAGGAAAGTTGTTCCTGAATTTGATCAGAGTATATTTGTTGCTGAGATTTTACATTGACGTTTCAAATTTCTTAAGTGCCGCAGCTCCTTGGAATAGCGGCAGACGCGGTATTCATTAAATTTCTCGATTAAAATTGTAGCAAACATTTTCATTAAGGCAGTTTTCTTCTAGGCTCACAGTAAAGCTTTCTTACAAGGAACTGCATCTGACTTTTGCGAATACAAATTTCGAAAGAAAAAATATCATTAGACGGTCCGCAATTGAATGGAGAGAAAACCTAAAAATATATATGAGACTACTGTTTACATCATCTGAAAGATGAATATTTGTAAATGCTGTGTTTTTCTGTCACATCAGCGTGATTGTGACATATGTGGAAGTTACTTTCTTACTCGCTTTTCTGCCAGAATTTTCTTCACATGCCAAAGGAGGCGTAGGGGAGAAGAATGTGAGGGATTCCCTGTTGCGCGTTTTGGATGAGGTCGGCACACTATTACCGGAGATGTCACCGTGCAAAATCATCTTTGAAGTTGAACTCTGGCGACGCAACTTTCTCATTGCCTTATTAATGTGTTTTTTTGAGTACTTTCGACCACTTACAGGATGTGTTGACCCCCATGGATTGAAAATTAATTATGGCCTCGTTTTACTTTATGTATTTGTATTCTCTCTAAGCATTTTAACATGGAGGTAATAATTAAATGAAAGCTGACTTTTAATATTCCAAAAGATATGAGAGTTTAGTTCTTGATAACAAAAGCATTTCTGTAGGTGGAACCATGTACTGTAGTACACGTTACACTGTCAACAACGAAGTTGGAAGAGCTTGTTTTAGATAGAAGTAAAATATCTTCGCAGAAAAAAATGGCTTCAGATTGCGAGTTCAGACGCGATGAGATGAGTAAACTTCGTGGTAGCACTGACAAAGCGTCAGCTTTCCCGACTACGGCGAAAGTGGAATGGCATCGTATGACAGGACGAAACCAGATATGGCAAATCAAGAAAGAACAGAAGAGAGTAGGGAAAGGAGAGATCTTTCCCTGGCGCAGCTTCGGAGACACTTCCTCCTTGGTTGAGTTGTTAGTGATTGGGGCGCTCGACGTTACGCTACATTTTCACATTGGTATTGCTTCAACATCTATCCGACGGATTTGCCTACTGAGATATTTCATTGCCTGTTCGGATTAGAACCGTGGTAGTCGAAACCACTTGAAATGATACCTGGAATACCGTGTTTACTGCATGCCACTTCAGGGAATCTCCAGGAAGAAGATTGGTTTGTTGCCGCATTGCACTCAAGAAATCACAATATAGTTTCGTTGACTAATATTCTCATTAATTGCATAAATGAGAATAACTAATAATTATATAAAATAATGTCAATGTGTTGATGCGGAAGAATGAATGACAATGTAGAAAGCAAGATTTCAGGAATAGTGTCGTTGAAACGTTCAAATTTTGCAAGGGATGAAGTGAGACAACTATTTAAAAAAGAAAGGGAAAACGGGCAACAATTGTGCTCAGTATTTTACGCTAACAAAATGATAATGCGCGTAATGACGTCAGAACACGACTCCCGAAAGACACATCGTTTGAATTGCAAATGATCAGAGTAGACGAATTTAATTTGCTGTTAGCGAAGTCTAAGAAGAGAGCTTGCGGGCTTGATACGATGCGAACATTATTACTAGGGAGCGGATTTTAATGAAATGTCATTTTTTTTCTTTTCACGTTAGAACAATGCCGTTTAGTATAGAAATTCATTTTATGTTATGACAAAAGGAAATGGCCCATTTTTATAGGTCATTATTTTGCTTTTTTTGTCGGTTTCGACTAATAAGTAATTTTTGACCTTTCCTCGTCATTATAATTGATTTTTTGATGATTTAATCGAATTTAATGTCATTTTTAATGGTACTTGGTTCAAATACTATTTACGAGATGCAACAAATGTTCTTCACAGAATTACTTAGTAGCCAATTCGATTTGTTCGCTTAGAAATTGTTTTGACAGCCGTTGTGTGTACGTAATTATTGTGACGTATATCAGCGCCATTGCGGGTTCGGCCGATTTCGGGGTAACTGAAGACAGATTTCCTGGTAAAGAACAGTCCAAACCAGAAGTTTGCGAAGATGAGTTCACTCGAACGAAGTCTCGATTACTCGATGAATTGTTCAACCGAACTGGTTTTGATCACATTTTTACGTCATTTTTCATGGGTTTTAGGACATTTTTAAAACATTTAAATGCATTTTATGGATCATTTTTGGCGATGTTTTAGGTCATCGAATCCGCCCCTAGTTATTACTAATTAGAATAAATCAGAGGTTAGAAACAGTCGTAAACATAACCAACTAGTACTTCTGCAAGACACGTACCAGATTAAATTCCTTCGTTCTGGAAGTTACGTACAATGACGCAGTTTGTGGCCACTAGCGCGGGGGTTGGTCATCCTTGTCAAGTTGTAAATGTAAAATTGTAAAATTGTTTTATGGGAATTCGTGATATTGGTATTTAATCATAACTCGGTACACTAATATTCTTAGTGAGTTTTTGGACGTTGGTTATTTCGGATTTTGTTAATTTTCCCGCATTTATTATATGTAAAAATATAATAAAAACTGTATGAGTCGTATGTGGGAGGGAGAGGAGGTAGAACCTACACACGTTTTCCTGGACAGCAAAATCCCTATCCTATCTTTAAATTAAGTTTCATACAGAATACTGCAATCCAAAAAGAAGTAAAAACTCGATTGCTACATTATTTTATCAGACACCAAGACAATCATCTTCAGATCTAATATTTTTCTTTATCAGATTATTTACGATGAGTAACACTCCCTTACACATGTCTTTGTTTTCTAAAAACAATAATTGATAGTTGAAGTGATAAATATTCAGGTCGCAACCTTGTGGCGGGGCGCTTCGCTCTAGCCTTGCGCTGACCCCTGCTCCCTTCCCCGTTCCACTTCCAGGGCCCTGAAGTGCGCAATGGTTGCGCATGCGTGGGCGTTCACAGGTCCGGTGTCAATGATATTTGTATTTGTTTCAGGTGAGTAAGCAGAGAAATGAAAGGCGAACGTTTTCCTTGAGCTGTATGTGAGTACGAAGACGAAAGTTGTTGGGGGTGATCGCATGGAAATAAAATGCCCACATTCGCTTTGTAAGTATTAGAAGGAATTAGCAAATTTGAATTTTATTTTTCCACAGCTTTTGCGATAAACGGGTTTCGAAAATTTCTTTCCTGTTTTATTGCAGTAGCGGAATTCTCCCGGTTTGTGAGAGCTCCCCGTGCGTTGGATGATTAATCTATAAGCACCCGACTTCGCAATTCTTATATCGAATATTGAGAAAGACATTTCATCAGACTACTTTGGGCAAATATGACTGAACGATTGTGCCCAGAGTAGAAATGTACCCTAGGATTCCCAACGGGGGACTCCCTGGGGGCTGATGAAAATTTTAAGGGGATAAATGCTGATAAAGTAATGATTTGGGATCTAAAGCCGAATATGAACTGGCTGTTGATACATATAATGAAGATATCATTTATTACAGCCAATGTTAAATAAATTGGATAATTGTTTCCTGGCATAGAGCAACAAAACGTAATAATGGATTACAAATTCTCTCTTCTTTTGTATACGTTGTTACGATAAGGGATGTGTGCTGGTGCACCTCGCCGGTTCCCAGTGGTAAGAGGCTCTTAATAAGGTCAGATATGGGCAAAGATTAAAACAAACTGCACCTCGTGCTTATTTTCTCCACTCCCTCCTTATTTATACCAATTAATTTTAAAATTCTTAATTTCGCGTTTATTGCAGATATAAAACCCATTTCGATTTCCTGCACTTGTGGCATCCGAGAGCCTGTCCATGCAACTGTTTAGGATATTTAGAAAACTCAAATTATAACTATGTTTTGACAAAGATACTATTTTTCGACGAGGTTCTTCGATTATTGTTAATATAGTTACCAAAATGTTAGTGTACGAAATTGTTACCTTTAAGACATTTATGTGCAATTATTTGTATTCTTATGATCGATACTGATAATATGATATTGTCCAGAATAACGTAAGGGTGCCGATGGAGTCAACATTTCTTTTAAAAGGGATAGATGAACGAAAAATGTTGACAATCCTTACCCTAGCTACTCGTTTTGAATTCGTGAAATTGTTGAAGGTGCTCATTCAAACCTTATTTATACCAACTACCCTGTTAATAAACGTTGAGGTTGACGAGTGTTTTTGATTTCTCCTCATCCTTGCCGATGGATTGATATAAAAAGCTTTCTTCCTGATTCGAATTGTGGATAATCTTTGTGTTGTTGAGGAAACTACATAGCTGGTTGTGTGAATAGGAAATTGAACGAGAATCTTCAAGTTGGTTCACGCTATCACTTGTGCATTTGCAAAACGTCAGGAGCGAGCGGGAAAACAAAGAAAACGGAAAAAAGGGGAAGAAGACCAATAATTCGCTACATGTCAGTAAATAAACCGTGAAGGCCATATGCGTCACTTACGGGGACAGTACATGTCTACCCCCAAAATATTTTCAAATTCATCCTGTAGAGTTTTTCTTGATTTCATTTTTTACAATTAACTTGAAGGACGTAGTAACTACATTAAATCTACCCATCAGTATGCTTTGGGGCAGATGTATGAGCGGGACTTTAGCATCCTTTGAGGACTGAAAACGTACTTACGAAATAGCATGACATGGAAACAATTGATTGCTATCGTATTCCTTCCACATTTAGATTCGCTAGACTTACTCAACCTAGAGAGCAGCAGTTTATTGCCACCAGTAATCGTTGCATTGCAATCTGTATTGTAATCAGCATTAAAAAGACAGTAGTAGTTGATATAAGTTAAGATTATTCAGTATTGCTTACGTCAGTATATTTGATACTTTTTGGGTTGGTTTTCTAAATTTCACATAGTGTATTTTTGAATTCTGGAACGGCTACGGCATAACGTTACTTTACATTCTCGCAAACTACTTCCGTAGTATAGAGAAAATATTACAATGTTGTGGCAAAAAACGACGATTTTTCGACAGAAAAACTAGTATTGTGGGGCAGCGGCTAGGCAAGGCATGTTATGTCCTAGAGAGGCGAGCATTGCCTCAGAGGTGAAGGTATTCGATGTGTGTTGCGATAGCTATTGTTCCTATGTGATACTTCTCCATAACGGCGCCCGCAACGTGTGTGACAATCTGCGAATCAGTACGTTGACGCATGCGCCGGAACGTAGAGGAATGCGGTACTCGTACCTGTAGTTGCTCGGCCCTTCGGGGGCCTCGTGATTCATTGCAGTCACGCGTAATTAAATGTACGCTTGAAAAAATTGATTGTGTGAAGTGTGCGCTTTATCTGTAATCAGTGTCAAATGAAATAATACCTACTTGTATTGTGTACGAGATAAAAATGTGTCGTAAAAGGAAATTTGAGAAGTAAACGTAATTTCTTTGCATGTAAGGGAAAATGCGGCTCTGTAAATATTACTCTGGAGGTGAAAGGACGATTCCTGGAATCTTGGAAACCCTTTTCACAAGAGAAAGGATTTCCCGGATTTTATTTGAAGACAGGTCATATGCTTTCAGAGCGCGATTTATAGGTTATCAGTTTCATTATTTGTCATCATATTGTTCATGTAATGTTCCTTTTATTCGTAAATTTTCAAAGTTGACTTTTTGCTCTTATGTAAATTACTAATAATCCAAACAGATAATCCAATAAACAAATAATTCCAAATGTTGTTGGATGCTTTGGAGAAGAAACTATCGATAGAAATGGACAAGAACTTAGGGAATTTGCTACTGTTAATGGCTTCAAAATAATGAATACATTCTTTAGGATAAAGAATATAAATAAATTTACCTGGAGCAATGGCACCACAAGATCGCTGATAGATTATGTTATTGCGAACATAAAATTAGCACCCCAAATTAGAAATATTCATGTTTACAGAGGCAGTGATATATCATCCGATCACTAGTTTCAAAGATCTCAATTATAGCCCGATGGAAGAAAATTGACAAAACAGCAAACCAACGGGGAATCTATGAGCAGAGATATTTACAAAGTCCATCTCTTAAGAGAAGAAAGCATGAGAATTCTCTATCAAACACGTCTGAAACAAATACATGGACATACACCTTTAGAAGATGACATTAATGCAGAGTGGAGCAATATTGAAAATATTATAAACACAGCAGCATATGGAGCTATTGGAAAAATGAATAAACACTGAAAAAGAAAAGGCTTGAAAATCTGGAACGATGAGATAGCTGCAGCCATACGTGAAAAGAAAAAGGCCTATCGAGAATTACTTCAGAAAACAACACAAGAGCGGAAAGAAAACTACATAGAAAAAAGGAACCACGCAAAGCAATTAGTGAAAAAAGCTCACTAAGAGTCGTGGGACCTTTTTATCAGCACAATTGAAAATGATGTCCATGTTAGGCAGAATCTGGCTTACAAGATCATGAAACATTTAAAATTCACAGGAAAAGGACAAATCAGAACTAAATGTAATAAAGAAAGATGACTGGATAAAATATTATAAAGATCTCATATATGACCCAATTGTAATCGATGAAGATAAGTCACAATACAACAACCCTCAGATAGACCCTTTGAGCAAACATGAAATGGAATATGCACTGTCAAGCATGAAAAATAGAAAAGCTTATGGGGTAGATGGTATCAATGCAGAACTCCTAAAATATGGGGGCGAAGAACTGAAGAACAGACTTCTTGAACTATTTAGTTGGAGAATATGCCAAATACCTGATGCACGGAAGAAAGCAAAAGTCATCTCTCTTTTTTAAAAAGGAAATAGAAGCCAGCCACAGAATAACAGAGGAATAAGCTTGTTGATCAACGCTTATAAAGTTTACACAAAAATAATAAATAAACGGCTCATAACAATCTCAGATTCACTGTTATTAAAAGAACAAAGTGGTTTCAGGCAAAGAAGATGATGCATAGACAATGTGTTAACCATAAACCAAATAATAGAAAAGAGCCAAGAGTTGAATTTAGAGACCCACATAGCTTTTGTAGATTATGAGAAAGCGTTTGATAAAGTTAATCGTGAACTTCTCTGGCAGATTCTTCGAAAAAGGGGCTATCCTTTCCATTTGATAGAAGTTATTAAATCTCTCTATCACAAAACAAGTATTAATTTACAAGTTGAGAACAAAATGTTAGAAGAGTTAGAAGTAAACAGAGGTGTAATACAAGGGTGTAGCTTGTCCCCCACATTTTTTAATATTTATATTGACAACATTATAAGAGAATTAAAAAGTTTAAATTAAGCAAGTATTTGGAAAAATTCAAATACACCTCTACAATCACTTCTGTATGCTGATGATCAGATAATTATAGAAGATAACGAAATAGGTTTGCAAAACTCCTTGTTCCAGCTAAATAGATTATGCGAACCATATTGTCTCTATATTTCTGTCTCTAAAACCAGTGATGGCATTCCAAAGGCAAGTATCCTATGAGAACTAAAATAATAATAATAATAACAAAGTAATAGAGCAAGTAAAACATTTTAATTATTTGGGCTGTGATATCACATACGATTACATTGATGATATGAAAACAAAATTACCTTTTCCAACATACTTGCGGAACAATAAACAAATATCTTCGCAATAAGACTAGAAAAGAGACGCTGTTAAAATTTTATAAAGTTACGCCAGTACCACAACTGCTTTACGGGTGTGAATCATGGACATTAAGAAAACAAGATAAAATGAAGATACAAGCCTCGGAAATGAAATTTCTCCGGAGAGTAAAGCGCTGCACCCTAATGGATAAAATCAAAAACGAAGATATAAGACAAGAACTTAACATATTTTCTACAAATAAAAATAAATGAATACAGATCACTGTGGGCACAGCACTTAGGAAGAATGTCTCACGAAAGGATTCCGCGACATGCCTTTCTGTACAGACCACGGGGAAGAAGGGACATTGGCCGTCCGCGACTGAGGTGGTGTAATGAAGCCGGATCAGGGAATCTCTCTTATCCGTGAAGTTAAGAAGAAGAAGACTAATGATTCGACGACATTGTAAAGGGAAGGACAAGGGAAGAAAGATAGGAACAATAGCTAATTATATGTTTTATATCTACACCAGTGCAAGCAGTTTCTGAATTGTATGTATCGAACGTCCAAAAGTATGTTGTTGATTATATTCTGTGTGTATATGACATTCCTAATGCTCTTGAAAATAAGGTGGTGACACTGCTCACGGAGAAATTATTAAACTTCTGACTAAAGATAACGCAAGGCCAATTAATTGTTATTCAGCGAAAAAATCCTAAAACATCCCACAAATAACAAAAACACAAGAAATCGAATATTAGCGCAGCGCTTGATTTGCACACAGGTCGGATACGCCAGTGATATTGGACAAAGCGCGTAACACGAATGCCAGGTAGATAAAACAAGAGAGAAAAAAAAAGGAAAAGAAAAGAAGAAGAAAAAAAAAAAGTAAAATGAGAGGGAGGATGTAACGTCGGGCGTTGGAAAGTTAGAGAGACTCATTCGCCCGGAAGCGGAGAAGCCTAGAACCTGCCCGCTCCGGTTTTTGCAGCCCCCAAAGAAGCGAGCGAGGAGAGAGGAGGTGGGTGACGGCGCTTGGGCCTATTGCTAGGCGCGCAGCGAGGAGCTTCGACTTTCTACTGTTGCATCGACAGCGAGCGATTTAACGGGGTGGGTTTTTACAGCCTACGCCGTCCATCAAGTACACTGCAACAAAGGTAATATCTTTAGGATTTGGTTTGGCATACAAAAATAAAAATACCTCAATGTCATCAAGACTGGATGTTGGAAATCTGTGTGAAAAGCAATTAAAATTATACTAATGTCACATTAAAGCAAAACTGCTGCTGAACAAAGACACAAAATGGTGTCATGCTCACTGCCCAAAAATAAATAAAACACTCATATAACACCGCTTTAAATGAAATATTTTAACAAAAACAGACTTCACAAATAAAGCAAATATTTAATGGTGAGCTACCTTTTCCTAGAAGTCTTGCTGTCGTGTGAGCAGTGTTACACCGAATGTTGGAATTCTGACGGTACGCGCAGTATGAGAATTGACAAAATAACGGCATCAAATGTTGGCATATATTCATTCAAAATTAAAAGTGTTTGATTGTTTTTTTGATTTTTGCCGAATTTTTGGGAATCTAACGAAACTATAGGCACATTGCACATGGCCAGTGACTGCCGGTAGTTTTCTCTTAATTACCGCGCGCATTGGTATTAGCAATACAAATGTAATTAAAGGGACAAGATTATCCAGACCTTTAGCTATCGTATTGTAGAATCCATCCCTCCTGGATTCTACAATACGTGTACTCTCGTGTTCGTAAGCGATCGTCGACACTCCCCGCTTCCGGAAGTGATCTAGTTTGCTAATGCGAGCCGAGCTCATTGACAGTCGAGTCCGCGCCGGCGCCCCGTCTGGAGGCGGCAATGGCGGGGGCGGATGGGGTCGATGACCTTGAGCGCCTTCCTGCGCCGCGTCGCGCTGTTCCGTGCCGGTTCCGCTTCATCTGCGCTGGATCGCGGGCGCGCGGCGGGGGCAGGGGCGGGGGCGGGGTTGAACGGGAGCGAGGAGACTTGCGCCACGGTTCCTTGCCTTGCCTTGCCGGGCAGCGGTTTCGTTGCTCTCTGCTCACCTGCGTACCGAATTCCGATGCGAAGCGACCGTGTGGAGGGAGGCCTGCTTCGGGCAACGCCGCAACCTCTTGCAGTTGCTTTTCTTGCATTTTTAATTCTCACACCAGTGAGTGCTGTGGTCTGTGTAATATCATCCCATGATACGTTTGGTATTGGGATTATAAATAACATATTTATTTGCCGAAAAATATAGGTTCGTTTGGCACTCCATCGCAGTTCAGTCTAATAAGGAATAGGTAGGCTTCGGGCCGTGTTTATAAACCTCTTCCAGGGACTTGCCAGACCTAGCAAGTTCCCAGTGTAGGTTTTGCGATTTATGAACGGCCCCCAGCCAATTCCAGACGCCCCTTGAGCTCCTAGCAAGCCCCCAGATGGCAGGCCCCTAAGAGCTATGCTGGTAGAGCTTCATAAATACGACCCTTAGTATTGCGAACGCCTGTTTTCGTCATCGAATCAGATACATCAGTGTCACCATGTGAAAATGTCTGATTATACTACTGTAAGATAAAGGAAGTGTCGATACGAAACCTCGAATAGGACTTGGATGTTGCGGCCTGAAGTGGCGAGAGAGAGAGTGACATCATCAAAAGGGCAAACTTCGCAACTCATTGTGGGAGTCGGCTTCGCAGGATGTAGGGCAATGTGGACTTGTTATCTGTGTTGGGTGACGCACCGCGACGTGCCGGGTTGAGCTGGCGGTCGCCGCGCGCCGCGGCCGGGGCGGGCTGCGCCGCGGAGCGTCGACCCGCCGGCAGCGCTGCGGCGAGGGGGCTGGAGAGGGAGCTTTGGCCGCGCGACGCCGCTCCATGGCTTGCATAGAGGGCTCTTCGCTCGCGCTTCGCATTCCAATCGACACGTACCATGAGCGCCAACACCATATGATTTGGAGACCTTATAATAGATAAGGAACAGATAAGAAGGGAGTCCCCTCCAAGTATACCGCACGTACCAAAAAATGTCGGGAGCGGGGAGCTCCCGCGGTTATACACATGATATGTACATAGGTTCACATGAAGGTGCCAATTTTTGAGGGGAGGATTATGCGAAACATAGTTTAGTAATAAGGCGTAATAATCATAAAGTAATTCTATAATGCTAAGAAATTACTCCATTTTAGTCTTTCCGAGTATATTTCGTTGGACAGTAGAATATGGTGAGCCTGAGACTTCTTTTTCTAAATACGGGGCACTGAAGCGCGCCTAGACTGTCGTGGCAGGGAAGAAAAAAAGAATGAAAAAAGGCTTGTTTCATTCGGCCTCGCTTAACCTCATTGTCTTTTAGTTTTTCTGCATATATTGTCTGTCAAACTTCTTATGGGGCACTTCAGAGCATTTGATAAGTGCCATTCAATTTTTTCCGCCATTATTTTGCGAAAGCTCTGTGTGCGAGCTTCTAGATACATGCGGAGTATTTTGAGCTATCACAGAATAAGGATTTGGTTTCTTACAATCCAGGTATTGCAATGGGCTATGGAAAGTAGGAGATATTAAATAGAAACTTATAATTGTGTGGGTGTGCGCGCAAGAGGGGCAGGAGGCAGACCCCCCATGAACATTTCGGAAGGGCTTCCTTAGTTCTAAGATTGAAACCTTTTGTTTCCGTAAGTGTGATCAGTTATTTATTTCCCTCGTTTTAAGCTGACAGTTTGAAGAATTAATTAATAATACGCATACTAATAACACTATTAAATAATAATGAATATAAATTTGGGAGAGGCTTTTCAAACAAACATTGGCAAACCTGTAAATGATACAACATAAAATCAATTGCTTTGGTCATATCATTAAAATTACAATATCATTCTCGTATGTTTTATTTATTCCGTAGTAATATATCATGATGGAAAAGGGGCCAAAACTGGACCCGAGTGCATTTGCCCCCCCTCCTCTTGTTTTAAGTTACTCCTGCCAGTGGATAATGGTGATGAAATGTCAAAGTTGAAAGCATACTTAAAACCGTGTACCCATCATTAGCCGTTATAGACTAGCGTTGCCGGTGTGTCAGCGGGAGATGGACGTACGTACAAGTAAGGAGAAAAGTCCAGTCACGGATGTTGGTGTCTCGCGGTGTTAGTGTTAGAAGCATAATGATATCGACGTGAAAATTAAAAGTTGTTTAGTTAAGATGTCGGAATAAAAAAAATGGTGTGTTTGGCCAGCGGGAATGCATTTTGAAATAGCTAATGATCTGGAGCGTTATATAAGGCGTGGGCGTCGCGGGCGGGGCGCGGAGGGGGCGGGGCGGGCGGTGCGGGCCGGTGGGCGCGGGTGGGGGCCGGCGGCGCGGTGGCCGGCACGGCGGGGCCGGCGGCGCGGCGGAGCGTTGCGGCGTCTTCAGTCGCGCGCCGCTTGCGCGAGAGGTGGAGCCGCTGCCGCTGTTCAGCCCACGGGTGATGTAAGCATCGGGGCGCTGCTGGTGCTGTTGCGTGCCGCACGCTGCGTCGCGTCGCTCTGCTGCCCCCTCGTGCATCTGCTGCTGCTGTTGCTGCTGCTGCTGCTTCTATTAGCGTTCGTGCGGTAGGGTTGTGCGTGGAGACGGGCGGCGTGCGCCAGACGGCCCAGCGTCGGGCGCCCGTCGGAGCGGTTGCGTTCTCGCACGTACGCCCGGCTCAGGAGGGAGGCCAAATATAGCTTTGTCGGTTCCTTTGTGCGCGATGAGAGGGCGTCATACAGAGTCGTAACTCAAAAGAGGTACAGTCTGCTTTCAAATGAAGCGTTGCGCCGGCGCCCGCAATGGCAGGTGTTGGACTTCGGGACGTGGCAAGCGTCGCGAGCGGCGACTTGGCAACGTGCAAAAGAGATTTATCGCGGCTTGCTGCATGCGGCGGCGCCGGGCCGCCTCGAGCGCGCTCAGGAGGCTGAAGGGAAGAGAGGAGAGCTCTTTGATAACCCTCGCAAGTCGGAACGACCTGCGTCTTAAGTCGGTGATGAGCACGACCCGAGCGGTGTTGCGAGTCTGGTCCCGCTCGGGTGGGGGAGAGGGGCCGCGCCCGCGATTCAGATCACCGAGATCCCAGTGGAAATGTCATCGAGAAGTCAAAATGGTTTGGTGGTAATTGGGCGGACCGTGCAGAAGGGCCGTGCGTGCTCGGGAGGGGTGTGGCGCGGGGCGTCGGGGAGGGGCTGGGAGCGCCGGCTGTAGCGGTGACTCACCGTCGAAAGGGAAGGCGAACGGTGAATGCAAGCGTCGAAGGCGCTAACTGGCCGGACCTGTTCTGCACCCGCGACCTGTTCTGCGCGCGCGCCTGTGCAGGCAGAATGAAGCGCGCTGTATTTGGTTGTCGGCGTGCGGGAAAGTGGCTACTCGATGCTTTAATGTAACGAGCGTCGTTGAGTGGATTAGTTAACGCCGGTCGTGGGCGTCGAGCTGCGTTCCGGGGCACGGCTTCGCCCCCGCAGCGGTCCGTGGCTGCGGCGTAGAGGCCTCACGCGACGCTCCTTCCGTCCGTCACAGTCTGCCGTCCTTCCCTGGGATTTAACCAGGCGGAGGATACACATTCACCTTGCGAGGTGTTGGGAATGACTTTTTTTTCCACTCTTGGGTTGCTGCGTTGTACGTACTCGGCGAACTCTCAATACACAATTCATGAGCGCCGTCTGAACAGAGGCGAATAACCGTTGCATTCCTGAGCGTGACCTCTTTAGCCTCTCCCTTCTCCCGCGGAGTTGCGTGTCGCGGGGAATCGGAGGCGGCCGCTTCGTTGCTGGTCGGGCATCTGCGTCACTGCCAATTGCGGACAGAATATAGCAATAGCATACTGATAGACAGAAATACGATTATGACTAATGTTTCACAATAAGAGTAGAAAAATGTATTTAATTCATGTGGAGTGAACATTGATAATTAAATTAAAATTGAAGACTTATTTCTTTAGACTATGTGGAAAGGGACTCATGTCGTTATTCGGTATCGCTACCGCTCACAATAGATAGCTACAGCGTACTAGGTAAAATTATTTATTAAAAAGTTTATCCATGCAGAATTATCTCAAGGCATTTGCATCTAGTTGGGAATTACTGAATACTACATTCGCAGTGAATTCGAGGGCTCAGCCTGGCATTAGATCAGCATCAGAGCTCGTAGATCCACCATCCGGCCGCTTCACATTTTCGTTACTTCTAAAAACGTTCCCCGAAAGTGTTTGATGTAAAAACGTATGTGAAAGATCCAGGAATTGCATTTAAAAGGATGCACTCATAGTTATGTGTTTGTCACGTCTCTGCCACATATTGAGACTGGAGTTTCGAGAAACCGCGGTGGTTGCAAATGGGATTCACAGTCATTCTTTTCCTCCTGCGCCATGATCACGGAATTGATGATGGGTTTTTATTTCACCTCAGTATGGGGGTTTGGCAGTTCTCGAAAATTATTTACTTGTCGTTCATTGATTCATAAACGACGGGCAGTCTTATAATTGCCAGTATTGAATAATTATATTAATTCAGTTATAAATGCTGGCAACCAGCGAAAGGGAAGGATAATAATAATAATAATAATAATAATAATAATAATAATAATAATAATAATAATAATAATAATAATAATAAAATAAGACTACGTTTGCTCAGTTGTACACAACAATCGCCGTACATACGGTGGATTGCACATAACAATCCATCTGGTCCCCTTGCGCTCCGAGAGCGTCCTTGCAAAGGCATTAAAGAGCGACGTTGCAGAGCCGATGACTGGGCAAATCTAGCGGGATCGCATCAGCAGAAGGGTTAGACGGGTGGTATGCGGCCAGGTGACTTGCGAGCGACCACAGTGATTTGTTTGCCTGTTTTGGCGTGTAGTCTCCCAGGCGCTACAGCGCTCTTGGAAATGTTTCTGCTCACTAACATCTACGTGGACATCGTGCGAGCGATTATAAGGTATACGAGTAATCTATTGTCGTATAATCCTGGAGCTCGTACTCTAATGAGATAAGGAAACGCCCACACCTTGTTGAATAATGACGAATTAGGAATGCCGGACCAGTGAACGGGGAAACCGAATGAGCACTGGGCGGGGCGGAGCAAAGCGGACAAGGGCGGAGCAGGGGGCGAGGCTGGAGCTGTTTCCGCATGGAGAGAAAGCGAGTGGGAAAGCGGGCATTGCTCTTTGCTCCCCGCCCCTGCCCATTGTAAAGGGCCCTCCAGGAGAATTTGGAAAATTCTCGAGAGGTAAAAGGCATTTTAACTAAGCACGTGCCGTCATAGTTCACATTCAGAAATCTCTACAAGAATTCTTCCTCTTAACATGCCAGAAGCATTAGAAGTCATTCATCGTTTCGCGAGTGGGTTTTTGAAATATAATTGTCTTACGGCCTCTCGTGGGACCGACGTTCAAGGTAGCTGTCATTTTCGCTTATTCACAATATTCCGGGCCGTTTTTTATACCAGAAGAAAGTCCAGTTACGTATGGGCAATGATTGCACCTGTCATGTAGGAACGAGAAAGTTTAGATGACGAACGAGCGTCGATTAAATCGCCGAAGAGAGTCGTGCGTGGGTGTTGGGTAGGTGGGGGGGTGCTCGAGGTTCCTTGCAGCCCCAAGGCGGCTTATGTCACGTGCGTATTTGCTCTTCACCAGAACTCCTCGTTTTCTCTTTGTGAGACCTTGCAGATATGTATGCGCTCAGTGAACCTGCTGGCTAGTCAGTGGGGCTAGGTCGTGCCGAGTGCCTCATTAGAAAATCAATGTTTTTTTTTTTTTCTTTCTTTCTTCGACGAATACTCGTATGGTGCGAGTGCTGACTGAGCACTCCTGCTCGACGTGACGTCGCGCAGGGTATTTTTACCGGGGGCCCCGTTCCGTTGAACGCGGTGGCCTGGAAAATGACGTCATCTCCGCCCGTCAGCTGCCCCCGCGTCCGGGCGCCGCAGCCTCGCGCCGCGCTCAAGGCCACGCCCCCCCCCGCTCCCGCCCCCGCCCCCAGCCCCCAGCCCCCGGGCGCATCCTGACGGCGCGGCGCACGCCCGATGCTCCTCCAAGGCTCTGAAGGACGCGCCCTCCGTTGGGCTAGAAGCTTAGTTTTTTTTTTTTGTTTTTGTTTTTTTTTGTATGGTGGCTGGAAGGGTGGTGTGGATACCGGGTCCTTCCCACGCCAGAAGGTGCGGTTCCGGCGCTATTCGGTTGGTTGGTTGGTTGTTAGTGATTCCGGTCGCGTCAACTACTGAGATCATTAGTCCTGTAAGTGTAGTGCATGTTTTTTTCCTCGGGAGGTGGCGGTGATCTCCCGCTTAATGTCGAGATCCGGCGGCGACCTACCTCCGGCTTGCGGGGTTTCCCCAGGTATCTCCCACCAGCAGGGCACCGCACCAGCCAGGACAACCTCTAAAGCGTCCGATCGGTCTCCCGGCATGTGTGGTAGTGTAGTGCATGTAAGTGTGTGTGTAATTAAGGGATAAGGGAAGGAAAAGGAAGAGGAAGGAATGATCGTGCGTGGTCCGTGGCCCGTTTGTTAGGGTACTGCTCCGGCTTTCGCCTGATGTTGAACCACGGAAAACTACCGATCAGAGTACCCAGTTGCTGGAGTTCTCCTCCAGGCAACGACTGAATTCGATCTAGCTGACATTGTCGAAAATTCTGACTCTGTCGGGACTCGAACCTAGGAGCTCCTGGTCAGATGCACTGCAATGACATCAGTTGATGCCCTGAGCCACCTCTCCCGGTGGTGCTGCTCGGGATCGAGGCTGAGGGCGGCGAGTGCGCGGCCTCGCGACGGCGCGTGTGAAGGTGCGCCTTCGCCCCGTGCGCGCCATCGCCAGCGGACTCTCCGCCCCTCCCCCCTTCCCCCTCCCCCGCCCGCGGCCTCGCGGAGAAGGAGCTCCGGGGCGCTGATGTCAGGCGGCGGCGGTGACGCCATCTCCGGGAATAGCGGCGGCCGGCTCTTGTGCTGCCTTTGCAGACGCCGCACCGCTCCGCCCCGCCCGCCCCGATGCACCGCTGCAACGTCTCAGGGGCGCGCTCCTTTTCGCTCGCAATACGAAGAAATAAAGTTGCGAGTTGCTGCGCGAGGCTTATGTAAGGCACACGTGTTACCGCACGAGATTGCCGACGGATGCGCGCTACACGCTTTCGCGATCTGTCTCCTCGCCTGTGAAGAATGGGTTAAAGGTTGGTTTTCACCTCGCGGTTTTCATGGATACACTGGAAGAGAATCTCTTCGCAGAGGGATAGGAAGAGTTAGCACGTGTTGCCTCCCGCAATTGACACGGAGGGATCGCTTTATCGAGGCCCTTGGGTGACCACCAAAAAATAGACTTCAGTGTTGGAAATGCTGGTAGTGGTCTATAAGGGAGAGTGCGTTTTCACTTTATTCGGTAACAGTATTTTCGTAGTTATGTCTGCCTAAAGGAATCTCGGGGGAAGTTTTTTTTCTCAAGAAATGGAGAAATTTTACGGTTGCTCGTGAAAGAACCTTAGGAACTTAGTTTTTGTGCGTAAGTTATAAAAATCCTACTCATAATGACCTTCCTCATTCCTTGCCTCTCTACGTAAAATTGTATTTTACTCTGTAGGTAATTTTAACGAAAATTTCGGTCGGTTTCCAACATTTTGTAGAAAATCTGGGATGAACTTGATTTTTGTAGTTAATGGTATATTACGTCGTAATGCTAGTAAGGCAGAGAATTAAAAATCGAATTATTGCATTTTCTGTATACGTACTTTGATAATGAGGGAATATACTACGTACAAAATATCAATGTAAACGTGGCTATACTTGTTAAACTTTAAACAGGTACTTTTTTGGGTCCTTCACCTGCCGTCTGTATTTAATCGAACCTAATCATGAATAGATCCTTAGATGTGATACTTGAAATTGAAATGTATTTGAATTTTATCCCACTATTCGGAATAACAGTCAGAAGCATGCTCACCTATTTTCTTTGAAATTGCCGCGCGGAGGAAATGGCTGCCAGTTTTCGTCGACAGCAGTATAGTTCGGAATGCGTAATCGGGGAAGAAACTGACAGCGGCGCCAGGGGATTATTTTTAGAAATGGCGTTCTGCGCTGAATAATTGTAATGTGCCGCGTTGCTCCAAATAGCGTCTAGACTTGCCGGGTACACTCGGTGACCCTCGCTCGCTCTCCCGTTCTAGTTTTTCTGAAAGCGAAAGTTTTGACCTTGCTGTACCGGGCGCCTCGTGCTTCTTGATAAGACGGCGCTGGGGAACAATCCAATGGGCGATGTCGTTGCCAATGTTGCCACGACGCATTGCATACATTTAGCTGCGAGTCATTTTTCTCTGGGGAGTCTCCATCTTGATCGTCTCCGTGCGACCTCAGGGCTCAGCATGTCAAGTCATCGTAGCTTTTAAAGTCCCATTGTTTCTTCACGAAGACACTTGATTGTTCTAGGAGCAAAAATTATGCAGCCGTTACATAAAACCTGTAACCCTCTGTAATTGTCGGAAGTATTAACTTCTGATGAAGGCTCTTCGAGTTTCGGTACATGTTTATTTCTTGTTACTTTCTCATATACATACGTATATATGGGAGTAATACGGAGTACTTTAGAGAAAGGTTTTGTTATGCTGGGGAAAATCGATTTCGAGATTTCAACAGAAATGCACGTTTTGATACACCCCTGATACCGAAAAAGTGTTGTTTTTTTTTGTTTGTTTCGTTTTCAGTTGACGTCGTTACTATGATTAGCTTTTACTCTGTAGTTGTCATTAACAGATAACCAAATGATTTAAAGTAAATGTTATTTCTGCCAGTGGAGTAAACAAATGCCGTTGATAACGTTCCCCTCGGAACCTCCCGCGTAAGACGAGACCGAGCAGGGATGGGGCAGGGCGAAACGGGGCGGGGCGGAGCGGGGCGGGGAAGATCGTGGCTTGGTGACCTCGTTGGCCGGGTCGCTGCGGGCGGCGCTTGGGACTTACGGATGGCGCGCGGCGTGGGCGCGGAGCGGGGAGTTGCGGGGCGGAGCGGGGGCGTGAGTCAGCGCCGCAGTCGGCGGTGGGCAGCCGCCACTTGTGCGCGCCGGTGGCACTGTCAGCCGCATCTGCGGTTTCTGGACAAGGAGTGCGCTGAAAATAAAACGCACGGCTCGTGTTTTGCGAATGGATACGGGCGCACTTTTTATCATACGTTGTGTCTGATTTTCACAGTACAATTTACATCGAATATCGCGTGTTCAAAGACACGAACGATCATTATACATGCCCATCACGCTACAAGCCAAAACCGTAAATCTAGAACATGACGTAAAATCAGACCCGCGGAAAGCGCATGTGTCGCGATATTCAACGTCACGAAACTTGCGTTCGGCGAAATGTTTTCATCATTGCCCATTTAAATTTCATGCAGTAGTTTAAACCGACTTCATTTAGTCATCCATTTTCTGTACATAAATTAATGTAAACTTTGAATGCACATTTTGAACCAGACATTGATTGGCAATTGTACCATGTATTGGATATTGAATGTACATGCTTTATACTAAAGAATTACTGCGTGACGAAACGCTCTGAATTCCGATTAATACCCGATAGCAGTTAGTGAGTAATGATTGAATAGAAAGTCGTAGTGCCGAACTGTGCTGTTATTAGTGTTTGGAACATGTTGCCAAGGCTGTATCATACAGCATATATGTTAATTTTCATAGGCAAAATATCAGCTTGTCTCTTTCACTTTCAAACGCTCATGATTTTGTTTATTTCAGTGGAGACATATATTCTATTTGTTTTATGATATCTTGAGGAATATCTGTGCTATGATATTCTGCTAGCACGTTCTTACTTTTGTGGCAGGAATGATACAAGTTTTACGAGTTTCACAAATTCGATCGCTTGTATCATTCTTTGTGACCGTATGGAGTCTCCCATATTTGGAGCATCCGCGAAGGTTTTGTTTCTCAACAAGAAATTAGAAATTAAAACATAGAGTTAACTAAATGAAAAATAATTTTAAAATAGATGTATTCACATTCAACGAAGACTTTAGAAAGATTAGGTGGGGAATTACCATATTCGCCATTTTCCTTACGTTCAAATAAGTCATTGGTGGACATTCTTGGTCGCCGTTGAGCTAGGCAACACACTCGGCAAGCACGTGCTATTCCGCAAGGGTTGCATTACCCCTGCCAGTAGACGAGGTCCTGTCTAGAACGTAATGATGGTAATTGTTACAGAAGCGTGGTCGTAATTCTATGACGCAATGATAGCGGATTTTTTTACAGAATGTTGATATGCAGAAAATGCTTTTTTTACTCGGGAATATATTACAATAACATTTATCAGATTAAGTATCGGACTGATAACTCGAATAACTTTTTGGAGAAAATTCGAGGAAGATTGAGTGAAAATACTCTCAAAAGCTATTGAAATAACACGAACCTTTTTTAAATTCATCCTAAAATATTTGACAATGTGCCGAAATCCTAGAAGCCTCCAGGTGTTTTATTTTCCGCATAGAGATGTAACATGGGAATGTATATACGCGAAGTTTATAGGGATAAAATAAACCTAGGTATTATTTTTATTGCTTTCATGTTACTCCCTATTTACGGTCTAGACAGTATGGTGCTTATTAAATATAATTTCCGTACCAATGAACAAGGATTTCGCTTAAGTACTGTTGAATATTAACGTATCGTGTTCCATATTATTTTGTGAACATGTAAAGTAAAGTAAATGATTGTTTTAGAAAAAAAACTAGCGATCATAGATATTGTCTCAACGAACACGGCAGTAGGTCAAGTAAGAGGCGTAGCCCAATTTTGCGTCCTCCACGCTTAACCTGTCAAAAAAGCGTCTTTTTAGGTTGCTAGTAGTCCGGTGTGTGATAAAAAAATCTCCGGAAAGAACTACAACGCAGCGGCCGCGGTGGAAGGCACGCGGCGGGAACACGGCAAGGGGAGGTAACTGCGGGAATTGGAGCAATGAAGCGGTTGCGTAGCTGCTCAAATCATCGCCGCTTCCCCTCCTGCCCCGCCCTGCTGACTCGCCCCGCGTACATCCATTGAGCTCATGAGCTTCGTTCACGGCCTCGGCGCTGACTAAAGGGGACCGATGGAGCGACGCTGGGGCGCCTCCCCCCTCACGCCGCTCCTAAAGAGCAGCAGCCGACCCCCCCCCCCGCGCCTGCGACTGACGATTTCGAAAAACACGAAGCCATAAGTCGTATCCTTTCTTTACACAATGTCCAAAGGGAATACTGTTTTGTACGGTTTACAAGAGGTCGACACAAATAAATATGTGCCTCTGCCGGAGAGGGAATTACCCCAGGCGAACATTGAATATATTCATTACGAAAAAAAGGGAAATTTGGTAGATTATGCTACGAAGAAATTAGCAGGCGCATTTGCAACTCATGATGCTGCTAGCGAACAAATCCCATAAACTGCGTGTCTCAGTTCATTGAAACCTGTTTTCGGTTCCACTCATGGCGTTTGAGTTACGTTTCTTTGGCAGTAGTTACAAAATGAGAACTTTTTGCAAGTTTCGCACGTTTGGGCAACTGTTCTTCGTTGAAAGTGTACTAAGAAACGTGCGGAATCTTCGAATCTATATAAAGTAAAATTAGCTGATTTATATTACGTGTAATTTAATTGTACGGATCTGACTTTCTGTGTGTGATTATAAATGCTTTTCAATATTCTGTTTGCAAACGCACGGTAGCTATTAATAATGCCCAGCAGAGGGTATGCTCGTTTGAAATGGGTGTCCACTGTGAAGCTGGTTTCGCTTTTAAATCTGATTTACTACATGTTTACAAACTGATTGTTCGCAAGCATCCAACTCATTTCGTCTTGTTTATGGGCTGAATTATTTTTGAAAATTTTCCCAACCGATGTCGAATTCTCGCGCCTAGGTATGGTAGTGGAATGAAATCTTGAGATAATTTCTATTTTCTTTTATGTTTTCCGCAGTACCCTCCATCGCATCACAGGCAACTCGGATTGAAATTTGGTTCTTCGACATTTAGCCCAAGCCGGTGCGCCCGTCATTATTTGTTTCTTGTGCATAAATACGGCGTGGACATGTGTGTCTAATCCGAAGCCAGAACATTGTTTCAAATTTGTATTATTATTATTATTATTATTATTATTATTATTATTATTATTATTAGGGTACTCTTGGATTAGTTTTCAGTAGATCAATGATTTTGCGACACCAGAACAGACTTAAGCAATTTGGAAATAATCATATATAATATTGGTTATTAACTGACTGTAGTCGAAGTTGAGTTTTGAAACGGGTGTAGTTAGGTTCCGTTAAATACTTCTTTTCGACAACTTTGTTTTGGAAGGAATGGTTGCGTAAACAAGAGGTGTCGAAACGTTTCTGACGAAAGTCCAATGGCGATTAACGTTTGTGCCATTATAGGATTACCAACAGATGTACTGAAAAAAAAACAACTCTTCTTATAATCATGTTTTTGTTCAAGCCGAATTAGTTTGTTAGTGAGTTAACCATTATTTGGAACATTCCAGTTTTGAAACTAGCAATTTGTAGGCCTTTTCTCACATTTCTCTTAGGCGACAAAAACGTGTAGGTAGTTTTAAAGGCGTGCAGCGTTTACGATCTTTGAGAAGGCTTCATTGAAAAACACAAACCTTTTCGTTTTGCATGTTTAATGGTGCGTAAAATTCTCAATTATTGAAGCTCGGCAAATAGAATACTCTAGAAACGGGGGCGTGTGCAGACCATCAGGAGCAAAGGAAGCATGCGTTAGAGACTAAATGGTTTGAAGTGATTCTTTAGAGCACTGTCGACTCTAACTTCCACGAAGTCGAGGGGACCTGACTAGTCCTGCAGTTTCGCTGCAAGGGAGGCAGGGTGTTATCTCACATAGGGCGTTCTTGCGTTTTGAAGTCGCTAATCGCAGCTCGACAACATTCACACACTCGAAATCGAGGCGACTGATTCGGGTATGATGTAAAGGCGCGTGTCATGTCTTTGAAAGACATTTCTAATATTTGCATCGCAAAATACAGGAATATATTTTCGCACGTGGACATTTGGCACATGGACGTGGGCACATTTGGCATCTGCAGAAGATATTGCGGAAGTACCCACTGGAACCTTGTTACGAATCGGCATCTTTCACTTTTTTTTTCTTGTGGGTAAGTCGATCAGTTTCCTAATTCGATTCGATTTCGCTGTCCTTGGCCCCGTTGAGCGTTAAAAAATAAAAACAAAAACAAAAACGGCACTCCATAGGCAGTGACGCACGTGAGGTACAACATTGTACCATTTCATTTGTATGCCATATTTCCTCCGTCGGTGAGCACCTACAGAGTAGGCACGTGACTTCTCGCTCACCGCATTGCGGATCTTTAGGCCCGATGTGCGCTACGAACTTTTCTCACGGATTTTACGGTCATAAAATTAGAAGTAGGTTTCATGAATTTATGTGGAAACGACTATTGAACTTCAGTGCTTAGTCACAATAGCCGCAAATATCTCCCTGAGATTCGTGAAACTGTAATCAGTGGCTCCAGGTGAAGAATTTGCTTGAAATTGTGAAGCATAACTTAGTTGAATGAATAGAATTTAGAGGGTCATTTTTTTGGTTAATATTTTGTATGAATAATTCTAATTAATCGATTATTATTTAATTCATTCATAACTACTATTTAATTGTTCTACTTTTACTCGACTTTTATTTTATCCTAAATTATGGATAGAAAGTATCCCGCAGGGTAGGGTGCTCATATTTGAGAGAAGAAACGTTTCTCAGTTGCGAAGTCATCGGAACGTCAGATAGTTCATTGAAGGGACAGAAGTAATTTTTCTAAGCGAATTAAAATCAAGAATATTTGGTGTTCACCTTATTACAAATGTCACATCAATTACATTTAGGCAATAATTTGTGTCCGTATCTGGTCTTAATTGGATAGTTTTCAATACGGTATGCATGTCCATATCGTGTGTATACGAGTGTTTAGGCAGCTGGAGTTTATTCTTGATTAATAGTTTAGATGTTTTAGTCGAAGTTACACTGGAGAAATGTATTTGGAGCTCTATTATAAAGAAGCTTGAGCCCCACAGGAAATGATCGGCACAGAAAGTTCAAGTACTGCTTTAAGGGGGTTTGCTTTACGTAGAACGTTTTGAAAACGATAAACTTTGTGCATTCCTGGACCTCTATCATTGAGGTTGCTTGTAAAATAATTTACCGATAAATGTCGTTATTAGTTTTACATGGTATGATATCATGCTACGATGTACTCTTGGCGATCAAGGTCGAATAGTGAGCAACGTGGTTGAGCAATTTTCGACCTTATCTTTTCGTGTTCGCGATAGTGCGTTGATAGTAATCTCTTGTACTCACTAGCACTCGAAGAATCTTACTGGAGCTTTTGACACTTCATTCATTGGCATCCATGGAAGCGTTTCACACTTTAATTAGAAATGTAAATGTATAACGATGAAAAATATATTACTGTCGTATGCGCCCACTCAAATAAAAAATAATGAATAAAACCGGTCAAAAAGTCTTAAACGGGGTACTAAAAAATCACATTCGAAATTAAAATGCTGTAATTTTAAAATTAAAAGGTCTTGTTCACTAGTAAATTCCATGAATTTATCTTCTGAAGTGTCTTCAAAAGAATTACTATCAAAATGAAAAGTATTTATCTTCGTAGTGCAGAGATGCTATAAAATAGTTTTATAGTGACGTGGAATAATATGAACTACGAAAACAGTGTTGGATTATAGTTGCTTTTGTTCACCAATTCAGTGGATTTCGACGTCTTCCAGAACGCTCACGCACGTAACGCGTGCTTCGCGGAAGAAAAAAGTGTTTGTTCTTCGGAGTGCACGAAAGACGATTGTTTGGAATGTGAGCGGGGCGGGGCGGGGTGGGACGGGAGAGGCAGGGCCGGACGAGACGGGGGCGAGTCGCATGAATGGCGGAGCTTCCCGTGAGCCGCGGCGAGATGGGAGTCGTTCGGGCGGGGGAGCTGCACGCATGGGGGCGAGCGGAGCGGAGAAGAGCGAGCGGTGGTGGGGGTGCGCCTGCGCCTCGCGCTGACCCATTTCGCCCAGCGCGACTCAACCAGCGACCTCGCTCTTACGCAACTGGTCTGCCGTCGCGCCAGGTGACGTCATGGCGCCAGGAGTGTGCGTCGGGCGGTCCCGCCCCCGCCCCCGCCCGCGCCATGGAATATAAACATTTTATCTGGCAAATAGAATCAGTCGAATGGATTAAAAGGGGTAGTTAATTTTCGATAAATTCACTCCCTTTTCTCGACTGGTAATATAATGGAAATCATTGAAGAGTTTTTGATGTACGTTACGGGTAAACTGCGAATCTCAGTAGTTCCCAAATTAGTTAGTTAAAGTCCACATTATTCCAAATCGGTGCATAAAATAAGAAATACGCACACATTCGAAAAAATAAGCATACCTTTCTGGACTTAAGATGGATGAATATATTCCAACTCAAGGTGGTTGCAATAGATGAAGTACATTACCATGATGAACAGTTTGTGTGTAATAAACAGGGATGATCCGGCTGGTGGGACATTTTTTAAGGGGAGTGAAAGATAAGGTGGATAGTTTACCAGGTAAGTCGTTCATTTCTGTTCACCCAATGCCTCCTAATAACCAACCTAACGTCACTGTTCGCCTCGCTACGCATTTCTGAGTTGGCAACGGGGTTTTTCGACCTTCGGCGTTCGTTATTTATGTAAAACTACCTTCAGTCTCTGCAAGCATAATTTCTAACATAATTTTAAGCAAAAATACTTCTTGCAAACACACAAGACGTCCTTAGAATAGGACAAACACCTTACTTCAGTCAGCGCTCTGCTGCTGAAATCAAAATTAGCCGAATGAAGTCCGTAATGATCCGTTCGTTGCCATTCATTCATCATTCTCACTGTCTGGATAATGTGCAATTTATCCAGAAACTTCAATATTAGTCTCTTTTTTTTTGGTTATTTAAGGTCGCATCAACATCTTAGGTCATTAGCGACCACTATTACTGTAGATTGAACTGTGGGGGAACCTGTAGGAAGAACACGTATGGATAACACAGACACACACAAACATCCATGCCCGAGGCGGGATTCGAACCCGCGACCCTTCGGTCCGAGATCACTACGACACTACTGCCTTAGCGATCTCGGCCACCGGGCCGGCAATATTAGTCTTAATTTGTTTTTTTGTTTTTTTTTGTTCGTTACATATCTAAAATGTGAGAAGAATCAAAGGATTAACATCTCCGAATTTGAAGGAAAGTTAATCTTCTTTTGTTGTCTTATCCATGAAAAACCTTTTTTCTGACCCACGTGGCCATTAGTGATCCAACTCTCTTTGAGCCATGAATAAGAGATTCCTGAATTGTTGTTTTCAAAATTAAGGCTTGATAGAAAAAAAAAGTCTATTAGATGCTTTGCGCTGAGAATGACCGATATTACGAGCGCTTTGAAGCGATATCCTTTTATCGGCTTGGTTAGCCCCGGTTTCTTGTTCAATGCACTGGTGCATGTGTAGCGTACGTGCGCGGTGGCTGCGGCGCCGCAGCGGCTCCGATCAATAATGGCGCGCCATTTACGAGTCGCTGACACGACGTCTGCTGGCCGCACTTCGCTGCATGCGGATCGATAGTGCGCCGCCACCATTCATAAAATCGAATTGGTTGTCACATGTGACGCGTTCGAGGTTTTGAATTGCACTGGTTGCTTCCAGAACGACATAAATACATTTCGTAAACGGGAATGGTTGAAAACTACCACCGTATGGCGTCGTATCGCAATGAAATGTGTCGTTCGTGCGGCCATCGTTTTGGCTATTGCTAGAGAAAAAAATGGATCTGCTGCTCCCAAACATCCCAAGAGCAAGGTCGCGAGGATAAGCGTGAGAAGGGCAAGGCCGAGGGTCCCCTTGATATACTGTACTGTTGCGCCGCGCCGCTCTCTTAGATGCGGAGACGGATCTTCCTGTGCGTTGGTTGTAAATTTACATTTCCCCGTGTGATTTTGGAAGATTATAAGGGTCCAGTTTCCTTCCAGCCCAAGTTTTTGAGCCTTTAACGTGACAAAGCAACACAATGGTTGATTACGTGATTGAGAGAAATAACATATGGTAGAATCTGGAGAGTTATCTGAGGGGTGCGTGGAATGTAGTAACTGGTAAAAGCGTACACACCAGCGGCACCGTGCTAACGTGGGATGTCTTAGCCATGAGAGATTTAATTTATTTAGTCAAAGAACTGTAAAAACGGTATGTGTCGTGTGGGGGAAAAGTATCATCTGCACAAGTTTTCTCGAACTCCAGAATCCCTTCCCAACATTTTAACTATAAGTAGTGGAAAAACAAATAAACGTTTAAAAAATAAATAAACAATAAAATAATAACATTAAAAATGCGCGAGATTAGCCACATTTAAAAACCTAGACATTTTCACTTTCGAGTTATAGAAAACTATTTGCATCGGTAAACGAACTGCAGATTTTTTTTTTTTTTTTTGCGTTGCTAACAAAATAGGAATATAAATAATAGTAAATAACACCCTCCTGTCCGTCGCTACCGCCACTTCAAGCAAAAGGTGAGCACAGCGAAACGCGCGCATAGTGAAGCCAAATTTAAGATTAATTTTAAACAACGTGTTTTTCCAATATTTGCTATAACTTCATCTTTTTCGTACGTAATCTACCGACTCATTCAATGCGTGAATTCATGATGTGTTCCTGACAAGCTATTATTTAGTTGACTTTCCAGTTTCTAAAACGCCGTTTCTGAACTTGCGAAAATCTTTCCGCGCGCATTATGCAGCCTCAAAACATTTCCCATAACTTGTCAGGATCAGACGATGCCAGATGTAGTGCAAATTCTTCCCTAATTCCGAATGTAACGTCTGAGAACGGGAGATGTAGAATAAACGCACAGTGGGCATTTGAGTCGGACATTTCTGAGGTTCAGAAGGGAGAGGCTAGGTTCAACGAGGCAAGGTGTCACTGACCTTCGAGGCTCAATGCTGCTTGGGAAAGGTGGTCTTCTTTTCGACGAAGAGCGTTAGAACGCAAATGCTAAATGAATGTTTTATTGCGATTTGTATCGATTCTTTTTTAATCGTTATTAAGTGAACGTGATTTGAAGGGAGGCGGCGAATACTTCATTGGTTTTGGGAGAAACGTTACGATGACTGTTGGACACCAATGAACCATCCTTTGGCGCGTTTTCTGCTGAGATAGTTTGCGTAGCAACGTTCATTATAGTAAACACTATTCACAGGTTAATTTCTGGAGTGGAAAGAATTGTATTTTTGTAGGTGGTCTTGTGCTCCGTTAAAGTCCTCTTCCGCTGTGGATTTTATTCAGTGTCCATTGTTGGACCTTCCGTGTATTGTAATTGCGGACGGTGCAGAAACGACCCGGAATTCTAGCGGTTAGTGTTGTTTGGCGATCCGGAGTAGTGAACGTGGACGCGTGGCCGAAAGCGAAAGCGCGGGCGGGCGAGTGAGTGGGCAGCGGAAGAGAGATGAGGCGGTGCCAGCCGCCGCGGCGGAAGTGCACGTGGAAGTGGGGCGCGGGGGCGGTGGCGCGCAGAGCCGGCGATTGCGCCAGCGGCCCCGCCCCGCCCCGCCCTGCCCCTCCTGGGCGGCCGCGGCTCTTCCGCCTGGAGCCGTTCGGAAGGCGGTGCGAGGGCTGTTCGCCTGCTAAGGAGAGTTGGATTTTCGTGTTTCTCAACTCTCCCGCCTACGCGCTTCAGAAGCCTCATGGCGGTCTGTTATTTATCCGAAGATAACGGTACCAGCTCAGGGAATTGGATGTCGAATGCGATAAATTGGGGGTTTTGAAATCGTCTTGCTTGTAAACGTGACAGGGCGAATATCAGGCCATCAGGTTAATTCAAGAGTGGTTCATCAAGGTGGAAAGGAAAATATTAATAACGTTCTCTTTGTAAACCGAACCACTATGGGATATTGGGAACGGAAATTTTGCGGGTTTCTTTTAGGTTGATATTTACTCAGGTCGAAGCGATACTGGTTTGAAATTGGAACGCGCATTTGTCAACTTTTGAGCCAAATTCATTGTGTTTTTATTGATCAAAGTGTGGATGTACAGTACATGAATAGAAATCAAAAAGGTTGTAATGTTTCCTTTAGGAAGTCCAGCTACAAGTATTGCAAATGAGTCGAAATGTATGCAATTATATTATTAATTTTAAAACTCCGGATTTGGTCTCACGAGTCGTGATTCGAAATTTCGGTACCCCTAATGTTTAGACATAAGTGGTTTACGCCTCATCAGTTTAAGAAATGGGTAGGTGTTGAAAATATTGTATTTCTAATTTGAAGGTTTGATCAATTGGCCGTATGTTCCATCAAATATGCCACAATCCTGATCGACAGTTATATGAAACTACGATGAAAATCGTACACATAAACTGCATTTTTACGAGTAATTCTCGAATTAATTTTGAAAGAATCTTTGGGATTCAGAAACTTTTGAAGAAGATCGGAAAGTCTAGCTGTTTTTGAAAAGTTATTTTAGTGGCTGACGAAAATTGTCCTTTGTACGATAAGTAGGAATTTATGAAGATACACCGCATACAAATTGCCTTCAAACTCCTTTCATTTATTTTTAGGTTAATATGTCTTGCCAACTGGCCTTGTCAGTCGGTTGCACGGAGTTGTGACGAAGTGATTGTTCCACTGCGGAGAAACGAAGTGTTTGATCTTCTCACGCCTACGCTTGGCCTCTCCTTTTGAACACAATGGGCGGGGTTGGGCGCGTCTAATCTCTCGTATCTCAAGCGAACAGAAACCTTTGGTTTGGAAAGGGGTTGATATTGACCATTTATAGTTGTGTAGCCTTCACTGATTCATATATACAGGCATGCAGTCATTTCATGTTGTAAAAGAAGCAGCATATTCCTTGTAACATTTACAATAAATAATTCATGTACCTCTTTAGACACAGAAGCATATATTCCCGTAGAAAGTGTTTTTTTTTTTTTCGTTTTCATCGCAACTTCTAGGCCATCGGAGTTTAGTGCGCATTCCCAAGACTCGACTGTTGTAGATGGGGATATTATTAGCGTCATTTGTGAAAATCGAGTGATGTGGAAAAAATTACTGTCTAAAGTCGGCCGTAATCGCAGAACGTTACTGGACTGTCGTAATTTGCACGACAATTTACATATTTTGTTTTTTAGAGCTTGAGCACAACCTTTTGGATGTCATAGGAAAAGAGAAATGATCAAGAAACTGCTGTCCAGAAAATAAGCAAACTGACATTAGAAATATTTGTTCATGTAATTTAGGAGGACGGCAATAATTTTTTTTCCGCTGGAAATAACTCATATACATGACCATTTATTGCGGCGCATATACTGAATGTTCTTGCTATTGTAGTAATGTTGAATAGCGTTGTTCAAGATAGTATGGGCATAATTCACGTAGAAATGAACTGATGGGATTGTTGGTTGTGGTTGAAAATTCGAAGATAGCAGGAAACTTCAGCCAAAGGATTTGACGAATTTTATATTGAACGGGATCGAATTCTAATTGAACTGTATTCTCAAGAACGTACAAAGGCAACATAGACATTCTTCGTATAGCTGAAAACGTTGAAAGGGCGAGTCGTGGTTTTGCCTTCACCTTGCAGTCTCAGCTATCAGAAATGACGCGCTGCGCAGTCTTTGGTAGCATTTTTAGGCAATATAATATCAATATACCACGAGATATATTTAGCACGATTATTTCGCGAATAAAATCGTTAATAAAATTACGACAAAATGGTAGATATTTTATTGTAATTTATCAGTTCACGGGAAAATTTCTTTACCTCAGGCACCTGGAATGATTTCATGAAAGGCATATAAGTTTTAGTAAAATGTGAGTTCAGTATGTTTCTATTATATTCTAAAATACATATTTAACAATTCCAAGGAACATACTCGTTCATTATAATAGCTCGCAACATTAGATGAAACACAAAACTAGCTAATTAAAGAAACAATATCCGAACACTTGCGATTACATCGCCTAAAAAGATAAGTTAACTTCTCTCATTTCATTAGTTTTGGAGAATAGGTACTGAACGATATGAAACAACATTTTGGGGGTTTTCGATTTTCCGTATAGCGTATATCTATACTTCGATTTAAACATAGTCCGTTGACGTAAATGAGCAGTTTTGGTGTCGTCCAAACGGGAGCTTGGGTAACACCTACAGTTAGTGACGTGTAAGCTCCAGATTGGATGATACTGTAACAGCTGATGAAACGTCAACGGACTCTGTAAATAAAAGTATAGTCCCTTTCTGTCCTAACGTTTATACAGCTCTTCTTTTTGTGCGATATTATCGCAGGGGTTCGGCATTTAAGTTAAATGACGATTGACTCACATATAGTTTAATTTAATTCGTGGCGAGGGACACTAATGCAAGGTTTATCATTGCCTCTGTGGTTAATTTCTGCGAATCAAATGAAATTGTTTGACCTCCTGTTGATGTGAAGGTTAACATACGAGCAAAATGATTGTATGTTAGATCCTGAGTGTTTCGTGAATGGATTTTTGGAACCATAAAGTTTTCGGTACGCTAATACACATAGGATGCGAGGGAAAATTCGCTTGTATTGAGCGTGGGAAATTTCGAAATTATGGGGCGAGAACCTAGCTCTTTGGTCTAAAAGACTTCGGTCTGTTGTTCTTGGAGAGAAACCCCGCGAAAGCCTCGAGGCCGTGGGTGCGAGTTTTTGGGCGTATGTGCTGCGCTGTCGACGCATCAGAGAAACTGAGGATTTCTATAGAGCAGTGGTTCCCAGTCAGTATTGCAGGAATTCTCAGGTACCGGGAACTTTCTAAATTGATCTCGCATTTTATACCGGTCGGAAAAGTTGTATGAAGCATCAACTAGTATTTACGACCGAAATTATTTATTACTGTCTGAGAATACAGAGGACCAGCCACTCTCATACTCTGACGTTCTTTCGGAATCGGGAACTGACTGACGTCCCTTTTTTCTCGGCTTCGTAAGAAGAGAACGCATTGTAACTGTGCGCTGGAAATAAGTGATTTCCGGACAGAAAAACACTTTTGCCTGGCCTTGGTAACGAAAAAGTGGATAATTTTTTATCCCTACATGTATTGAAATACTTCTTTGTGTAACACGTGTACTCAGAGTCCATGTTTTGTGGGTCCTTTAAACCGAAACATCGATCGACGGCAAAACGTCCGTCTAACTACAACGAGTTTTAAGATCGATATTTCTTCCTTGATCCCTTAACCAGATGTTCAAAGACACCTTTAAATAAGGGCATATACATATTTTCGAAAATATTAGTAGTTGTCGCGTAATTTGGCGTGAAATAGAGGTTATGTCTAAACACATTTTCTAAAAAAAAAAAAAAAAAAAAAAAAGGCTCCAGATTTTTTTTCTTTAATTTTTTCCTGTGTTAGAGCAAATGATGCTTTAATAATGGCTGAGGTCTCATTTTCAGCGAACGCACTATATTTTCGGTCTATTCTTTTTTCGTTTTGAGTTCTTATATTGTGTTCTTCATAGATTCTTCAATCGGAAACAAATCTGCAAATGCAAAAATTCCGTGGGTGTGCAAGGCTGATATCGGCGAAAGAGGAAAATAAGCAAACGGGTTGCGTGGCTTCTAAGAAGCGTTCCGGAGGTTGAGTTCTGCCTTTTTCCTGGAGAGTTCTCGGCGGTCGACGTCAGAGTCTTTGCACGAGGTGCTCGCGTGTGGCGAGGAGCTGAGCCACCACCTAACTCCACCTGCACCCGTCCGCCTGGGCATCTTGCCGTAATGGTTATCTGTGGACAGATAAAGCGACGCTGATAAGCCGTGGGCGCGGGCCCTGACCGTGAACTCTTACGGCATGCGGCCAGTGTCCTCGGCGGGCGTCGCTCGGACACGATGCACTACACCCCAGGAGGCTAGAGGAAGGGGCAATGAGTCACTTATGTGAAATATTGCTGAAGCGATGCGAGGCCTTTTTTTTCTCCTAGACCCGCTCGTTAGGAAAAGTCGCTTCCGATATGCCATTTTCTGAAGGATTGGTAGTAATAAATTGAGGTCGCGATGAGTAATGCTTCTGTCGATGAAAGCAGTCTTCGAAATAGTGTGTGACTGTTGCGATAAATCGATCGATTTATCCTAGGAATCAAACCGTCATAATGGGTCGAACATTACAATCGAAAAGTTTGAAATATACTATGGCGGCATGTCCTGCCAATGGAAAATCCATTCTCAAAATGAGGACGATAACACTTTCACGTAACTGTTATCTTCGCTCTATTACCATAGCTTCCGAAAGACGTCTCAAGTTATGGTTGGAAATATGTCCCAGAAATCTTGGAAATTTCTACATTTATCTCTTCTTTTTCTCTTATTTTATGGAATACTCTTTACAAGGTGTTGGGGATTTGAGTATATGAATAATGATTGGCACTAAAGATACGTGCCGTTTGCGTTTGCCTTACGCTCCACAATCGTGAAAACACTCGTGCACTACGCGAGATTCATACCTGTAATTTCAACGCCGCATTCGTCAATGTGTTGGGTAGAAATATTTTCTCAAGAGATCAATGAGAAGGGTTTCGCAGATGGGAAGGTTGTACCCAACCGGAGTGAAACGTTGCCAGGCTGAAGAATATGCGTGGTTGTGGTTCTGAGAGGGGAAGGGGATTGTATCGCTCGTGTATCTGAAGAGCGTGTTGGAAGCGACACGACGGGGTGCGGGGAAGCGAAGTTTCGAGCGAAGGCGATGGCCTCTCGATCGCGTCTTCACGTGCGGCCGTTTAGCACCCGTCGGCATGAGATCACATCGGCGGCGCTCGCGCGGACGCCCGCTCCGGCAGGAGAGCGTGGGAAGAGGCAGCAGCAGCAGCAACAGCGAACAGCAGAGCGTGCGTTGGCTGTGGCGTGGGGCGGTGAGGCGGGAGAGTGAACGAGGAGGCGTGCCCCTCAGGTGCGCGTGAGCCATGAAGAAGGAAAAGCAGCAGCAGCAACAGCCGGCGTCGCGCGCCGCCGCCGCCGAGGACTTCATCCTGCGCGAGCGCGGCCAGCTGAAGGCGCAGGAGCAGGCTCCGGTGCAGGCGCCCGCCAAGGGCGTCGCCGCCGCCCTCAGCAAGACGGTGCGCCGCGGTGAGCCATTCTTCATTACGGCGAAGGAGACGCGCAAGGGACGAGATTTGTCATCTCAAATGTGTCGGTCTTTCTCTTCCTCTTTCCCAGTGTTCTACTTTTGGATAATGGTAATTGAAAAAGGCACCTTACCAGCTGGTTCAAATTACTCCAAACTATTTTTAAAAAATTACGTTTCATCTGTCGTTTTTTTTTTTCACATTCTCGTATATGTTCGTACATACACAGTAGTATACTGAGTAAAGAAAACGTTGTGTAATGCTGTGGAAATTCAATTTCGAGATTTTAGCGGAAAGACTAGTTTTAGTGAGCCCTGATACTGAAAAGCTTTTTTTTTCCTCTCCCAAAAGTCCTTCCGTGAACAGCACCAGTATAAACCATTTCTATTTCCATTTTTATTCAGAACTAGCTGAAGTATCCGGCGTTGCCCGGGCATTTGTTACAGCAAATTATTAGCCAGGAAAAGGAATTCCATTTATTCATGCTCTGTGGCGGGAACTACTTCTATCCCATTGTATCCCTGCTCCGCCCTGCCCCACTCAGCTAGCCCTTTCTTGTCTTGCCTCCTTTTTGCAAATTTCCGGTTAACCTCGCTCACTTTCTCACTAAAAAGTTTACATTTTTCTTACTGGGAGTTCCAGCTCACGCACATTCTTCACTTTATAAATAAAAACAATAAATATAAACTACAAAATAAAATATTTGTAGACTCACGTGTATTATTTTTGTGGAGTTTTATATATTATACCAATACTTTCAATAAATTGCTACATTTTAAAACTCACTCTTTTTAGAGTTTTTTATATCGTATGAAATCAGTAGATCTCAGACGTCATCCTCTGGTGGCGCCCAGCTTAACTATCGACATTGATGGACTCGAATCTGTGATGTAAAGCTAAGCGGAAAAGTCTAGAAAAGTAATTATTTTGTAAATATATTAATGTTTATGGTTATAAATCATGGTCTATAGTACTCCAGATCTATAAAGGAAACTAGCACAAACGTTTCATCGGTATTGGTTCAGTAGACTCGGAGATTATCGTGATGTAAGTCAACGTCTGTCTGTATAGATTAGTATAGATATAGATATAGAATATATAGATATATATGAATATTCCTGGATCTATCTGCCCTGACTAGACGCCTTGCAAATTTGAAATGATTTTTTAAAAAATTGTGGGTACTTCACATGAAGCGACGTTTTCAAATTTTTCTCAAAAATAACTTAATTTTTTGTTTTAAATTTCATCCTAGAATAGAGTAAAATACACTTACAGAGATGGCTTATGGCCAATTTTCACTGTTAAATGCAATTTTCAAAAATTTGAAAAATTTTGAAATTTTTTAGACCCTCTCGAATAATGAAATTTTTTTAGGTGAAATAAAATTTGTAGGTCGTTAATTAATGTTATATATATTTGAAAAAAAAATCGTTTTGAGTGAAATATGGGCAGTTAAAAGTTGAAAAGCTGAAATTTTTTTTTGATAAAACATTACTTCCTCAATATAAATATTTCATGAAACTAAACCCCTGCATTAATATTACGTTCTACAATATTTTGTGTAGTTTTAGATAACGTTAAAAATGTTTATTACAGAGCGCGATTTTTTATTGTATTTACATGCGTTAGCCTGTGAGGCTTTTGGCAGAAGGCTAAGAAATATACAATTTATATTAGATTATAAGAGTTGAAGGAGAAACTAAATGTAGTTAATGCACCATTCGAAAAAATAAATCGAATTGATTTGCTATAGGTGAGCTTTACTGTTGAGAAATGCTAAGGAGGATGAAAGAAATGTTTCGGAAGTATACGTTTTATTCTGTTTTGGTGAGGGTTAAGTTTGCCCTAGCTGAAAATAGAGTGCTGATGGCATATGATTTATATGAGAATAAAATTTACTGGAAAGTTGTAGAAAATAATTTTTGATAGGTAGAATGCCTAATTCATTGTGAATTTGTTCATTGGAAAGAAGCCATGGAGATTTTAAACAAATTCTGAGGCAAGCATTTTGAAATACTTGAATTTTGTTAATCGATATTTTTGAAGCGGAACCCCACATTGAACAGGTAAATGTGAGAATAGGACGGATCATCGTTAGATAAATTTTAATTTTGGTTTTGACGTTATAAGGAATTTGAATATTTTACTAAAGGAAGAAGTTGGTGCCAACGTTTATTAGCTAAAGATATTCTGCGAAAAATGTTGTTTTTCCAATGAAGTCTTCTGTGCATTAAAATGCCTAAATATATTAAAGGTTCATTAGAAGCAACCCATGGTATATTATCATTATGAAAAACTAAAGGAGGTAAGATATTATAGTGTATTATGGAAAAAGTTTTGCGTTACATTTTGAAACGTTGAATTTTATGTGCCAGTTGCGAGCCCAACTTTCAATTAGATGAGTTTGTAAGAATGATATTGCGGTTTGTAAATTTGAATTAGTGCTATAAAGATCCGAGTCGTCAGCAAGTAGTAGGAAAATTATAAAGAAAAGATTTGGAGGTCGTACTGCTCTGGGAGCTACTGAGGGATCCCAGCATGAATTGATTTAGCAAATGAAAGATGTTGTTTTAAACGAATATGAAAAATAAGATGTTCTAAAAACTTTTAAGTTGTATAAAGAGTTGGGAACTTTTAGAAGAGAAAGTTTATATAATTGGCCAGGGTGCCATACTGCAACAAACGCTTTTTCAATATCAAAAAAATTGCACCAAAATATTGATAGTCAGGAAATGCTAATACATTTTTTTCTGTTAAACGGAAGGAGATTAAAGAGTTAAAAATCAAAAGGGAAATGTGGTAACTGAATTTAAAAAATTATTTAGTCTGTAAATAATGCATTTTTCAATTATTTTATCAATTGAAAATAATAGATAATTTGTCGGTAATTTAAAGGATTTTTAGTAGATTTGTTAGGTTTGACAATGGAAGTTATATTTGCTAGTTTCCATGCATTAGGGAAGTAAGAAAGTCGAAGACAGGAATTGAAAATAGTGTAGCGAATGATTATTGAAAAAGGGAATTGTTTAATGATACATGGAGAAATTAGTTCAGGTCCAAAAGAAAATTTTGGTTTTAGTTTGTCTAAGAAGTTAAGTACCTCAAAAGGCGAAATTAAGTATATATCACGGGCAGTGAATGAAAGTATATTTTCTATTTGTGATAAGACGAAAGCGTCGTGTTGAGCGTTAGTAGAAGAATGAGGAGTATATGTTTGTGATAGATATTTAGAGAAAGTTTCACATCTTTTTTGGGGTTGATATATGTATTTATTTTGATCAAGTAGTGGAGGAATGGTTGTAGATTTTATTGAGTATTTTACGGGTGGTGTTCCATAGACCTGAATCATGTATGTTAGTGTAATATGATTGGCGAAGAATGTGATTAGATTGATGTAAGTATAAAAGTTGGCGAACTTGTTTTGTTAAGAAGTTTAAATAAGTTTTAAAATGATTAGATCTATGTTTTAAACCAGTAGTTTCTAACTTTATGTAGAATTCATCTATGTATATAAGTGAGTTATGGTTAAATTTTAATGATAAAATAACGTTAAATTATTTTTATGGAAACGAATGGTGGGGAAGTCGATCAAGTTCATAGCTTCAACGATCCAAAACTCATGGCCAAATTCTGTGCCTTTGCCTTTGCCTCTGCCTCTGCCTTTGCCTTTGCCTTTGCCTTTGCCTCTGCCTCTGCCTCTGCCTCTGCCTCTGCCTCTGCCTCTGCCTCTGCCTCTGCCTCTGCCTCTGCCTCTGCCTCTGCCTCTGCCTCTGCCTCTGCCTCTGCCTCTGCCTTTGCCTTTGCCTTTACCTTTGTCTCTGCCTTTGCCACTGCCTTTGTCTTTGCCTTTGCCTTTGCCTCTGCCTTTGCCTTTGCCTCTGCCTCTGCCTTTGCCTCTGCCTTTGCCTCTGCCTTTGCCTTTGCCTCTGCCTTTGCCTCTGCCTTTGCCTTTGCCTCTGCCTTTGCCTCTGCCTCTGCCTTTGCCTCTGCCTTTGCCTCTGCCTTTGCCTCTGCCTTTGCCTCTGCCTTTGCCTCTGCCTTTGCCTCTGCCTGCCTTTGCCTCTGCCTTTGCCTCTGCCTTTGCCTCTGCCTTTGCCTCTGCCTTTGCCTCTGCCTTTGCCTCTGCCTTTGCCTCTGCCTTTGCCTCTGCCTGCCTTGCCTCTGCCTTTGCCTCTGCCTGTGCCTCTGCCTTTGCCTCTGCCTTTGCCTCTGCCTTTGCCTCTGCCTTTGCCTCTGCCTTTGCCTTTGCCTCTGCCTTTGCCTCTGCCTCTGCCTTTGCCTCTGCCTTTGCCTCTGCCTTTGCCTCTGCCTTTGCCTCTGCCTTTGCCTCTGCCTTTGCCTTTGCCTCTGCCTTTGCCTCTGCCTCTGCCTTTGTCTCTGCCTTTGCCACTGCCTTTGCCTCTGCCTTTGCCTCTGCCTTTGCCTTTGCCTTTGCCTCTGCCTTTGCCTCTGCCTTTGCCTCTGCCTTTGCCTCTGCCTTTGCCTCTGCCTTTGCCTCTGCCTTTGCCTCTGCCTTTGCCTCTGCCTTTGCTCTGCCTTTGCCTCTGCCTTTGCCTCTGCCTTTGCCTCTGCCTTTGCCTCTGCCTGCCTTTGCCTCTGCCTTTGCCTCTGCCTTTGCCTTTGCCTCTGCCTTTGCCTTGCCTCTGCCTTTGCCTCTGCCTTTGCCTCTGCCTTTGCCTCTGCCTTTGCCTCTGCCTTTGCCTCTGCCTTTGCCTCTGCCTTTGCCTCTGCCCTTGCCTCTGCCTTTGCCTCTGCCTTTGCCTCTGCCTTTGCCTCTGCCTTTGCCTCTGCCTTTGCCTCTGCCTTTGCCTCTGCCTTTGCCTCTGCCTTTGCCTCTGCCTTGCCTCTGCCTTTGCCTCTGCCTTTGCCTCTGCCTTTGCCTCTGCCTTTGCCTCTGCCTTTGCCTCTGCCTTTGCCTCTGCCTTTGCCTCTGCCTTTGCCTCTGCCTTTGCCTCTGCCTTTCCCTCCGCCTCTGCTTCTCCCTTTGTCTTCGCCTCCGCTTGTGCTTTTGCCTGCATTTCGGCCTATGCCTTTGCGTCCACCTTTGCTTCTGCCTTCGCCTTCGCGTCGACCTCTGCGTCTTTCACTTTCTCCACCTCGGACTTGGCCTCTGCCTCTCTACTTTGTATCCTCCTCTGCTACTGTCCATGCCTCTACCTTTCCCTTTATTTTTGTTATTGCTACTGCCTCTTCCTCTGTCTCTGTCTGTGCCTCTGCCTCAACCTCAACTTCTTCCTCTTCATCTTCCTCTACCTCTAACAGTGCTTCTACCTCTGCTTCTGCCACTACCTCTACCTCCACCTGTACTTGCACTTCTACATCTACCTCTCCCAACACGTGCCACCGCTTCGAAACCCACCTCCGCTGGGGCTGCAAACCTTCAACCGGAACTCGCGCTTCTGACAGGAGCCCCCGTGTTGTTCACTTTCTCCTCTTGATTTATGCAGTTAGAGAAAGTTGCGTTCATGTTCATTGTTAAACTCAATTTTATTACTTGTACCAGAAATTAGTTTCCTTGAGGTCTAGTAAATTGTGCTAACGAAAAGAACGTTTCAATGGGTGCGTAGCGAAAGATTGGATGTTCTGTGAACGTCGGACATTTTCGTGTCATTGAGAATGATTTGCTAGTAATCGTCATTGACTACTACGTTAGAGGGTTGTCATTTTTTATTGTCATTAAAATCAGCATCGACTTCGAAAAAAACTTGAGTTCACCGAGTGATTACAGAAGCCTAATCCTGCATAACCAGTTAGTTGAACCAACTTCCATTGGGTCTGGTCGTGAGATTTCCTAAATACATGTGGTCGTAGTTATATAATAAACTTATATCTAATCATAACATTTTCGCGCGTAACGACTATTCCAATGCATCATGTGGCGGCTGAGACCCAAGTACACGAACGGCCAACTGTCGCACTCAAACACTGACGATGTACCGCCACAAAAATAAAAGTTGATAAGTCTATGTCTTCATCGATTTATCAAAAGAATGTGATAAATTGGGCTCAGAAGTTCGAGCATTTATTTATCTAAAGTATTCAGGCAAAAATACATGTATTTTTTTACCAAAATGGCATGCCAAAAGGTACTTATTGTGACTAAAATATTAGTGCAACCATGTGCAACAATCACTATTTCAAATAAATTTACTGTAGAAACTCATAAAAGTTAAAATGATTTAGAATTTTATTTTAAATCCAAAACATCAAAACAATCATACTAAAATGTAACGATCTTTTCTTTGCAATCTGGATTGCATATAATCACAAGATTACTTTTTGCACATTCGCCTATCAAGATTCTTTTTCAGTTTCACTACCGATAATTGATCTTCATGGGGCACTAAATTTCGGTGTGATGGCTACCAAGTTGATTAACTCTCGACACTACGAAATGCTTTTGTGGCTTATTTTGACTCCTGGAATGGCGTCAGTGAAAACATTATTTTCGTTCTCCGAACTTTAGTAATCGCCAGCACCGAGGAAAACCACCATATACTTCGAGCTCTGCCCTCAAAGGGGATCGGAGGCCATACTCGGAAGTAAGATAGAATTCCTCTGGAGCGAAAAACTCTGTCTGTAGCAATGAAAGAAATCCAAAAAACGTGACTAGCATAACCTCATTTTGTCGTAGCGAGTTTTAACACTTCGTGGCCCTAGTGCTGAAGTTCAACCCTTCTTGCTTGATTTCGTGCCTAAGCTTACAGAGAGAGGCAAATTGCGACAGGGCCTTCATGTTGTCCCAACTTATGGTATTGAGGAAAGACAGCATTTCCTCTTCGCTTGCAGGTATGTTTCCAACTATATGGAGATCGGTGCCAGAACAAAAGAAAAATAATGCTCGGAAAGGTAGAAACGGATCAAAATAAGAAGGCGGCTTAAAAATATGCAAAAAAGGCAAAATGAAAATCTTCTAAAACACCTTCTTATGTGTCAAACGTCATGTATATAATAAAAAGGCACTTCACTAAATATTCTAGCGCCATTTTTTCGTGGAACCGATATTTGTCACTTGCAAATATGCAATCTTTTCAGCAGCCACCGGCAGCCAGGCACATTTCTAGATTGATCTATATTAATATAAGCGGTCATCTTAAGCGATTTTGCACTGTATTATATCAAGAAAAGAAAAAGTGATGGATATTACTGTTGATCTTCCTGCAACGAGATGCAATGTCAGATTAGTTCAGATACTGTCATCTAGAGTCGCTATCTCGCATAGGGATTACTTTTTGTAAAAGGTAACCTGTAAGATATGTATATACACGTATGTGTATATACATATCTTACAGGTTACCTTTTACAAAAAGTAATCCAATGTATATACACGTACGTGTATGTACACGTACACATACGTGTATGTACATATGTATATATATATACATGTGTGTGTAAATATATACATATATACATGTGTGTGTATATATATATACATACATATATACATATGTATATATACATGTGTATATACACATATACAATACGTGTACATATATAATGTTTCTCCATATTAAAGAACCCGTTTGCTAATTCGAATTTCCCTTCGCTGGGAATTAAGGGCTTTCGGAGCACTTCCCAATATATTTATCGTGTTTTCCGACTCTCGTAGGAGCCCTTCTTAAGTGGTGTCATTATGAAGGGGTGTCATTATTTTCTCGCTTTTCTAGCAGTAAAAGAAATGTGTTCCCCCGCCCCAGGTCCTGGCGTAATATAACGCCCAGATTACAACACGAAACTCGTGGAATGGCGATGCCTGGTATTCCAATCAAACGCTCTTTATATTAGGTTTTTCTTTCAAGGCGTTTATCTTCATTTATGTTAGTCCAGGAATATGTGCGGTGTAGATGGTTTTGAAGTAAGAAAATATCGCCTACGAAATTACGAGGTGCTAAATGCGATATGCAGAAGGGAGAGAGGAACACTTCCGTTTCCGCCCCTCCCGAAGCCCCTTCGGATACTCTGCCCCGTCCTTCCCCCGCCCCCGCCACCGACCCCGTCAGCGCTCCTTAGCCGCATCCTGAGGGGCAGAAGGGCGCCGAGGCGGCCGCCGCACACCGGCAAAGCGGCTGACCCCGCACTTGAAACCTAATCTCCGAGTCCCCAACGCCTGTGCTTCAGGCTCTAAGGAACTTCGTCGACTAGCTCCTCAGTTTGACTTTTCATCGACTGGTTGTATTGTATTCTGTTCGTTCGTTCATTCACGCGCGTCACATTAAGATTCTTTTCTTTTTCTGGCGTAACCATCTTCGTTCTTGCGCCAGAGCCAGACGATTTGTCGTCACGTATATTCACATATGACCATTTTTGTTTGCTTTATCGATGTAAATGTATTTACAGGCTTATTCTGACATAATTCAATTTATGTTTTCAGGAAAGACGTTCTGCCAAAACTGCAAAAAGAAATGTTCTGGAGAAGTGCTAAGAGTACAGGACAAGTACTTTCACATAGCCTGTTTCAAATGCAAAGGTAAGTAACCGTCTAAATTCACCACTCGTTACACTAGCTCTGAAAGATTACTCTAGGGTAAAAATAACAAAAAGGAAAATTTAATTATTTATGTTTGAGGTAATGGATTCGATGAGGTATATACCAATGCTGAATCTGATATGATACAATATAAATATATCGCGATCAAGGAATCAGCTGGTTAATTTAATTACTCCCCCCTCTTATATTTTCTGCTAACTCCGGCTTCTGGAATTCATGTTAAAAATTACATTGCCCAAAATCACAACTAAAAAGAAAACATATCCAGTATAGTTATGCATGTTTTGTTTTTTCAAATTATTTATCGCCAATGCGGCGTTTCTGAGAGCCCTTACAATGACGCATTTTCGCCTTTTTCTACATAGATACACGAATTCAGCCGTTGTCTGGAGAATAATTCTAGCGGCCGGCTGCTTTGATTGGTAGTTTTCCGTCTTTTCCCTTATCGATACAAGGCGACAGCGCGAGTAGTGTCTTAATAAACGGGCCAAGGTCCGCGCGCGATCTTCCCTTCCTCCTTGATCTCTCCTCTCCTTACACACACAAAGACGGGTGACCAGCCGGCAGCTATGATATCTCCCCGTCTGGGCCGGGACCCCGCTAACAGAGATATCTGGAGTAGGAACTCCACAAGTAGATTTGAAGGTCGGCGCCGGATCTTACATTTCAGTGGGAGAAGAAAACCGCCATCTCTGGGTTATAACACTTTGTACCTGCGGAACCTTAGCCATTGACACGCCAGGAAACAAAATAATCAATCGAGGTTAGAATTAAGGCACCCAAACTTGGTTTTGTTTCTGCTAGAATGAGAGAGAAGCAATGGAAAAATTGTTTTGGGGATTAGATCATTGATATTTAATGCTGTTAAGGATGCTTTTCTGATTTTCTAAATTGTCATATGTTAAAAGCTCGTTATGAGTGGACGGAGGCATTGATACGTTTTAGTGAGTTATGAAGCGATGATGTTTTAATTATTTCGAGTTTCTGACCACTCAGTATGCTATGGGGTGGAGGTACCCAGAATTGAATCTCCAAAAATGTTCCTGAAGGTTTGAAACGGGGAGTGCTGCTTAAGAAACAACTCGGGAACTCCATTCCTGCATTTTTTCCTTCGTTTTCATTTTCCGTGCCCCCTTCACCGCATGTCCCCCACAAGTCCATCATATGTTCCCCTCGCATATGCCCAGCATATTTCCCTACGTTTTGCGCATGTTTCCCAAGTCTAACGCTTTCCACATGTTCAGCGCTTGATACTACACATTTTAACCAGGAAATTAAACTGGAAATTCAAAAATATAATTTAATTTTTTTATTGTTACGAAATATGTTTTTAAACGTAGTTTTTTAAAAGTCGATCATGCAGCATTTCAAGCACACAAGTACACGTGCATCTTAGTACGAGGTTTACCAACAATATTAATTAGAATCGAAAATATTAGTGTCGTCACGTGGCCTACTACTCCATGGGTTACAAATGAGTTCAAATTTTATCATAGACTTTTCAAAATGAATTCCTGTACGAAGAGAGTATGGAACACGTTGAAAAACTTAGGAAGTTGCAAACGTAAGCCAAATGACAGTTCCTTGAAAATTCGCTTAGATGACCTAAATGATTATTTTGCATCCGCTGCACATCCAATAGACTATAAATAAAGAAATAATAGACAATAATTAAGAAGAAAATTAACTACAGTTGCTGAAAACGTGCACCTCTGTGACATTCTATAGCGCGCCAGGGAAGTGTCTCCGCACCGAGCCGAGTCTGGGGCTGCCACCGTTACCGCTTCCGTCCTCAGCTTCACCGCCGTGCGAGACAGTAGTGTCGCATGAGTACCGTTATCTCACCCCGTCCTCCCCCGCTGTTTCTACCCCCTCACACACACACACACACACACACACACACACACACACACACACACACACACACACACCAGGATGGTCCTGGCTCGGCCTTGTGCTTGTTATACCAACATAATTTATGTTGAAAGCACTCTCATCAGCATGGCGCCACTGCGGAGAAATTTTCCTGACGCACTGTATTTCAATTGTCAACAAGTCGAAAAAATGTGAAATCACTCAAATCGAATTCAAAATGCTTTGACGATATAACGGCAAAACAACATTTAAAAATATTTTGTAATACTCTTCCAGTCTTTTGAATGACCTGGGAATTTAGGTAAGTTCTTACACAAATTTTGCGAAACAAATCCCAGAGCTCCGATAGCTGTCCGGACGACCTGTAATTTTACGCCCCACACGCCGCTGATCTCGAATTCCAAACGCTTGTGTTTAATACGTTTCTCTGCCTCATTGGTTACGACGTCTTGATCGCACGGCACATCCACATCTACAACTAGAGAAGTTTTTTTCTCGAAATTCCAAATAACAATATCCGGTTTGTTTGCCGCTTTCGTGCGATCAAAATGAATTTGTTGGTCGCACAATTTTGTACATAGTCGAACCGGTTTTGGTGAGTGTTCGTACCTCTGGAAGCATGTATTTGGAACTTTGAGAGCGTTACGGGTCTGCCAGTGGAGATAACTACACACCCTATCGTGACTTTTCATGTATTCGGTATTTGCTAGAATTGGACAAGCTGAGACAATATGATCAATGCTTTCTACTTCTGCCTGGCAGTTGCGGCATTTTGGGAAACTTTGAGAGCCACTTTATTACGAGCATAATGTGTTCTCACTGTTTGATCTTGGACAGTTATTACAACTGTTTCCGATTGTGGCTTCGTTCTTTCTCTTTTAAACCGTATAATTGATTGATCTGCACCTTGTCCTTTCTTTTTATTGCCCGTGGTGTGGTTTGTCTCTCCACGATTTTTTGAACATTTTTTTGTCTCACATTTCAGATTACGTAGCATCAGAAGTTCAAGTTCGGGTTATTCTGCGTGTATTAAACAGTGTTCTTCGCAATGCTTAATGCTGCACTTGCAATGCATCTGTTTTCCATTATTCAGTCAGATTTAATGACCAGCCTCATTAGTGGGTCATCTTAATGGCTGACTTACATACTTTTCCAGCCCGACTATTGCATTTTGCCAGGAAGCTTCAGTTTGTCTTGAGTCCTCTTCCTTCTTCCTTACGTGACACTTGAAGTCTATGTACATCTGCTCAAGGGTGGGTAACATGATGCATTGTAAGCAATTTTCTGTTTTTTCGAACCATGATTCAAATTCCTTGCTCAGTCCAGTCCACTAGCCCGAAACCACTCAGCTACAGGGATCGCCAAACTATCAATTGCAGATATTTTATTCCTGGAGTTCAGGCCGGACTGCAGGACAAGTCTCACTCTTCTGTAATACTCCCCGCGAATTCTCTCTCTCTCTCTCTCTCTCTCTCTCATTGTGTCGTTAGAGATGATCTCAATTCTTCAATGCCCAGATATTTGTAAGTTTTACCTGGCTCGAGATCTTGAATCACAGTGTCCATATCAACTTCTATAGTCTCTGACGTCACTTTGCCTCTTTAAATTAATTTGTCAAGACATGAATTTGTCAAAACCAAATTTCATGCAAATGTCATTGCTGAAATTATTGACGCAAGCATTTGGGGTAGAATCGTTTTATACTTAGGAAACACTTTAAGGTTATCCATGTAAAACTAACGTGATACTGGTCTTTCATCACAATGGAGCTTCTAAACAAGTCAGTGTACGACAACGCTCTAGATAATGGAATCAAACTAATGCAAAGCAGCAGAGGGGTTAGCGAATCTCATTGAAAAATTCCCGTGTTAATCTGAATACTTCTTGTTTCTTAATCCATTCTGGATCATATTCATCCCGGGGGATTTACACTATCCCATGTTCTTAATTGCTTGGAATTCTCTTTCGAAAGTTTGTGAAAATGTTTCACTGCTTTCACAAGTTCATTGGGAACATTAGATCTAGACTTCAGATTTATTTATTTAGTCAAAAACAGTAAAAAAAACTGCATATAACGTATGGGAGAGAAAATCATTTGCGCACGCTTTCTTGAGTTTCAGAATCCCTTCCCAACAATTTAACTATTAATAATAATAATGATGAAAGATTAATAATAATAATAATAATAATAATAATAATAATAATAATAATAATAATAATAATAATAATAATTTTAAAAAAGCAAGAGATTAACATTTCAAAAACTAGATATTTTCGTTTCCGAGTTATAGGAAACTTTATTTGTAACGGTAAACGAACTTTTACCGTGAACCCTGAACTGCAGATTTGATTTTTCTGTATTGCTTACAAAATAGAAACTCACCCTAAGCTCTGCTACCACTACAAGCAAAAGGAAAGCTGAACAAAACGTGCGCATAGTGAAGCTACATTTACGTCCAAAAGCAAATCAAGGGGCCATCTCAGCATTTGCTCAATGGATCAGGGAAACTGGACAAAAACCCGATCGAGATGGGGGTCATTGACCCGGAAGCTGAAGTACATTACTTATTACAGACATATTAAGTCTTTTTTAAATTATACAATACAAATGTAAACTAATTCATTATACTATATCATTGTTTTGTTAAAGTAAACATTTTTATTTTGACCATCAGTATAGTCTCTAATTGTATAGAGAAACAGTTATGCAGCAGAAAAGATTTTTCTTTTAACTTAAATTTGTGTACCAATTTTGATTGTTTAATTTCATGTAGCAATGCGTCGTAAAGTAACGTTCATGTAACGTAAAGTAACGTTGTATTTGGATTTCTTGTAGTGCGGCTGTTGATACTGACACTTGAATATGATATCTATGTCGTGTGTTGCATTTGCAAAATACACGCGACGAGCTGCATGAAGGCTGACAGAATTTGAAAGAATTCTGAATGCGTAACGTAATGAGCTTAATTTAGTGTTTAATTCTGTTATATGTACATTATATTTGAGGTTTGACTAAATTGAAAAACCTAGAAATTTTGTTATCTTACCTTCAGCTAATTGCATATTGTTCATTTGCAATGGAGCATAGGATTGCCGATTTGAAATGCAAAATTGCATTGATACAGTTTTTCCTTTGTTAACTATTAATTTATTACAAAACTAGTTTGAAACTTCTGAAATTGTACTATTTGTTTCTTTTTTGCAAAGAACATTCGTGTCATCGGCAAACAGAACTGTTCTTCCATTTTTAATAGATGAGGGCATATCGTTTACGTACGACAGAAAGAGGTTAGGACCTAAGACCGAACCTTGTGGGATCCCATGTTCAATTGGCAAAGAATTGGAAAGATAAGTATATAATGTCCTTTCGTGCCAGTATGGTATTTCTACTCTTTGCGATCGATGTTTAAGGCACGAATTTCATAAGATTGAAGCAAAAATGCGTCTTTGTTGTAGGATCTGCTTTCTTTGCCTTCTCTTCGTCTCTCAAACAACCTATTCTGAACACGGAAATCTACTCTATGTTTGTAACGGCAGTGCGTTGAGCCCATGCTTGGATTTTTACTTTCTCGCATTATGAATACTTCGTAAGAAAGAGAAAGTTATGTAATCGCGCGGCGGAAAACGGCGATTTTTTTCTTTTAGTTTCTCAGCTACCATTATCCTTGTGTCTGGATCCTTGGTGTTTTTGTTCAATATGGTATATTTTTCGTTGAAATAGAAGCGTGCATTTGTTTAGAAGATGCCTCGGCTAAGAGTGATATTTCACGCAGTGTCGGCTGTCCGTTTCATAATTCTTTTCGTCCATGGGGGTACGGAGCTGTTAACTCCGTTTAGCTCTCGAGCGTCGATGTTCTTGACTGGCCCCAAAATTATCTGAGATAAGAGATCCAGTTGCAAACAAGGTGTGATTGATCTCAGTAATATCTAGATCTCTACTTGGGGTCTGTACCACCTCATTTAAGATGGAATTTGCTGCCTCTATCACTCGCTTGCCTTAATCATTTTCGTACGTACTCCTCAAGGGTGCTCGTGATTCGAATGGCAGTAGACGAACTCGTTCTCTCTGGCATCGAAGGAGAATTCACATCATGTCTATATCGTATGATTCATAGCCAGATTGATTTTTCACCACTGACGGAAGTGTCTCTTTGGGTAGAGATGAACCTTCAACAGGACCAACGTTTTCAGGGATATTAGGTGGTCGTAAATGTTCATATCGATAGTTCGATCGAAGAACATACTCCGCATTTCCCGCAAGGTCAGCAAGTTGTTCTGCTGTGAATTTTCCAGTACTGAGTTTGTAACGTCGTTGACTGGCGAGCTTCTTTGAATCTACTGTATGTCTCATATCTGGGTTCCGCTCTCTCCTTACCTTGTAAACTTCTATTTCTGAGCCCCCATTTTCGCGTTTGCGTAGTAAAAGCACCTCATCAACTTAAATTCATCCTGGGGTCCGTCTCTGACAATGGCTTCGAGCTACTGCCGCCTCTGGGTCCCTGGGACTATCATCCATAGGATGGTCAGATGTAGACAAGGTGACATTAACTCGGTTTCTGAACAGGTATAGGGCATTGGAAGAACAAGGCACGTTAAGATTCATTACTTTTCTTTTATTACACATTTTGCTCGTTGGCTTTAAGTGAAATTTCGCAGAAAGCAAGTTCGAGTTCACATATCACACAACCCACGTGTTACTTCCTATTATGCATTTCTGCGACCCACGGTAGTCTCGAAACATCGCCCCGAGAGGCCCAGCAAGGATCTCTCCGATCGCCAGTCACCATTACTAAACCCTGTGGGACTGACTACTGAAGGCAGCTTCCTTCGCCAGCTATATAAGGTTCGGGCCTCCACTCTGGTCAGTGGCCTGGTATGCCAGCACAAAATGGTGCCATTTTGGAGAAAATGGCATTTGAGCGTTTCTCAAAATGCGGAAAAGTGAGCTCATTTTCACAGAAAATTATTGAGTTTTCCATAAATTCTATGACATTATTTAAAGCACACGTACTTATAAATACCATGTTGTGAACAAATTGTAGAAAATGTAAATATTAACGACGTGAGAGAGGAGTTAAAAAAAATATTTTTTTTTAATTTCGGTAAAACAAAAGAGTAGAGTAATATCGCGTTTGTCATCTTATAGAGTGCATTTAGCTCTACCCCTACCAGAAATTTGCCGTTTTTGAGAAAATCAGGTTTTTGTATTTTTTTAAAAATTGCAAATATTGCATGCAATATTGCGCGAAAACTACTATAATTTTCAAGAAACTGTTCATGACCTCGTTAAAAGAACTGATTATGAGCAACACATTTCATTTAAAGGAACAATTTCTATCTTTAATTTTGTAGTTGCAGAAAGTCGCCGGAAATAATTCAAACGTTTGAAATTTTCGAAAATTCAGAGTTAACCGTGAAAATCGAACCTATGCCACCTTCATAAGTGTATTTTACTCTATTCTTAAAAGAAATTTGAAGAAAAAATTTGTAGCCGTTTTTGAGAAAATTTTGAAAATGACTGGGGGGGCTTTATGTATAGTGTCCCCAAATTTTAAAGACTTTTTTTTTAAAAAAAAATTCGAAGATTCAACTAGAGCCAGATGGACAGGGGTTTCTTCAATTTGGAAAAGATCGTACTCATGGTTTATAGGCGCTAGTGGTGTTCACGGACGGACGTTTTGCTTTGAATTGTTTTTTCGGCATCAAGGACCCTCACAACTGATTCTTTCTACCCCACGTATTATTATTACGGATTTTCCCCTTCATTTAGCAACTGGATTTATCCACTTTATCGGTGTCAGAGTCGGGCAATGATTTTTTTCTGCCGAAAATCCGCCGTTTTTTCGCGTAGTTTTACATAACTTTCTACGTATACAAGAAAGTAAAAAAATCAATTTCCAAATCACAGCACATTTTGATAGTGAAAACAGCTTCACACAAGAACCAAATATCAGCGTTTCTGGCAACCCCTGGGTGCAGGGTGTGGGAACGTAGCCTAGCTATGAAGTTGCAACGAAAGTAACAATTGCGAATTGGGAATCGTACTCCCACGTAACTGTTAAACTTAAAACTGTGACCAGGTGGTGAAATGAATAATAATAATAATTAATAATAATAATAATAATAATAATAATAATAATAATAATAATAATAATAATAATAATAATCGTGTAAGTGCGCCAAAGTAGAACCCCAAATCATTTTTCTACTGCAGCTTTATTATTGAAAAAACGACAATCATTTTGCTGATGTCATTCAAGTCGCTACGTGTCATTCAAGAGTTTGATGTAATAAAATTCAAACAAAATAAATGTTGACAGAGAAACCGCACATTTTTAAACAATTATTTATAAGAATCGTTTCGAAAAAGTTCTCAAAATTCGGTCTTCTTTTACCTCAAATTGGTACTTAAAATATAAATGATATTACAGGAAACAAATAATGCTTCAGAATGGCACAGACTTTCTGGCACTAACTAATTTTTCAATCATTTTAAATTGTGCTAGCTTTCGTGTGTTGTCCCACCTCTTTTCTAGCTGCTGTCAATCATAACTAATTTTTGTCATGTTTCCTGAATTTTCCGGGACCCTAATAGTAAAATTGAAGTATGTCTTTAAGAATATTACAGAAGAGTAAATCAGTCCTATATGTAAATTTTTATTGAAATACTATTTTTTTATATATACTATCGTTCTTGTGAAAATTTCGTTTGAAATTTCTGAAAATGCGCAATTTTAACCTCGTTTTCACAGAAAAGTTTTCGAAAAACTCCATAAGAAATTGTTTGAAGCACTTTCTTTCTCAAATGAAAGAATATGTAGAAAATTTATAATGTAAATGTTGCAATGTAAACATTGACGTAAAATTTTAAAAAAATGTGTGTGTGATATTTTAAAAAAATAGATACTTCATAAAAAACATTTAAATCGTCATTTTCTCTATCAGTAGTCATGTAGCTATATCAGTACAAAAAAAATCATGAAGAAATTGGAGCCAATTTTGAGAAATTCTTATTTTTTAAATTGCCTTTATTTGACGCAAAATTACTCGAAAACTATTCCTATTTTTTTAAAAAATATATGTTCTCATTTAAAGATCTAATTTTGAAGAATGGATTTTATTCTGAGAAAAATCTATCTTCAATATTGTAGTTGAAGGAAGTCGCTGAAAAAATTTTGAGTTTTGAATAGATTGTGTCTACGTCTACTCCGTACCCATCTCTCTACTCCACTCCTCTTCACTTCACTTCACTTCACTTCACGTGACGTCTCTGTAACCAGTAATTTACATATTAACAGTAAATATATGCATCACACTTTGCCCTTTCTTGCCCTTTCTTTATCCTGAAGAAACGTCACTGCACTTCACAAAACTGCACTCTACTCTTGCGCTCTTAAGAACTGTCGAACGTAGTACTCGCGTGCTTCTGGGAAAGGTGGCTTGCGCCACTGGAGGTAAATTGTTCCAGTCAACAATGGCCGTAATCACAAAGCTGAATATCACTGAAGCTGTTCTTTGTTTTCTGCATTTTATGTTGTGTTTTATCCTGGTGAATGGTAACATAATTTCCTTCGTAGAGAACATATAGCGCCATTCAAGTGTTTTCATATTTCCCTCGTAACCGTTTTGACCTTATTTAATTATTTTTATTAATTTCAAATATTAGAAATATTTTCGATAATACGGAAACTTTTCGGGAAGACACGGAATTAATGGTAATAAAAAAAATCTTGTGATGTCGACATCACGCACAACATGGCGGTAAGGCAGGTAGTATCGGTCTCAGGCAGGCAACACAAGGCGAGGATGGTGGCAAGGAACAGGGTGGGTTTGAGCAGGCCAGAGTAGGCTAGGGTGGAGCCGGCCACAGCAGACCAGCTCTCCCACACCAGACTATACTTGGGATTTTCTAACGAGGTAGCTGTAGGCATTATCTGAAAGATGGAATATGATTCGGCTATTCGCGTCTTTCTCGGTCGTACCGCTAAAGTCGCTTGATCTGCAGCACTGCTTGATACGGTCGCGATCATGCGACATCTTGCGGCATGACCGAGAAAGACGCAAAAATGTGTGCCATATTTCATCTTGAAGATAATACCCCGAGCTGTCACGTTAGAAAAACCTAAGTGTAGGGAGATACACTGCAGACAAAATGCATCCCTTTTTCCTATCAGAATTGATGAATGAGGTAAATAAATATCCAGACAAATAGAAAGGATTCGGCTTGAATCTTCCCGTCCGATTTAATCGCACGGGTTTCGTGGAGACTATGAATTTGTGTTGTGTCTTTCCACCTGACTACAGCAGCTTTTTGAAGGGAGGTGTAGGAGGTCCTACTTATCAGGAGGGGTCTGGCTTACGCGAACTTCCCTTAATAATAATAATAATAATAATAATAATAATAATAATAATAATAATAATAATAATAATAATAATAATAATAATAATAATAATAACAACAACAATAATATGATGATGATGATGATGATGATGATGATAAAAATAAATGTAATTGCAAGAAAAAGAAAACTTTTCCTGTCAGGAAAATAATGCATATTTAATGTAAATACATTCGAGGTTGAGATTCCATATTTACGGATCATGAACCATTGCAAACAAACTTTTTGATAATTAATGTTTATTAAAGTTCCGTATTTAAATGTAAAAAAGTGTGTGTGATCTTTACGTGTGAACTGTGAAAATTGTTTCATGATGGTTTTATGTACAGTGTGCGAGAAATCCCTGGCACAGGGAGGCTTCTTCTGCAAGGACGGTGGTTATTACTGCACCGTCGATTACCAGCGCCTCTTCGGCACCAAATGTGCTACATGTGGAGACTACGTTGAAGGAGAAGTGGTGACAGCGCTTGGCAACACTTACCACCAGAAATGTTTCACATGTGCAAGATGCAGGTAAGATGTAATGTTTTTATTTGTGTTTATGAGGGTTTAATAAAAAATCCAAAAGTTTGGAGCTGTTTGTGAGAAAAATTGAAAATCCTTAAAGATTCATGTAAAGTACACCCCGAAAGTTAAAAATCTGTTTCAAATTGAAGGGGCAGCGACATCAACGAGATCGATCGGGGAATATCAATTTTGACGAATATCCTGCTTACGATTTAGCCTTTAGAGTTGTTCATCAACGGAAGGAATAACGTCCGCTTTTTTGATATCAGGAACAAAATGATTTTTTCTGCCAAAAAATCGCTGTTTTTCGCTGCAGCATTTCAACGTATGAAGTATGCTAGAAAGTAAAAATAAAAAATTATTAATGGACATTGAGGCGTCATAAAGCTTTAACATCGAAATAGACATTTTAGGCACTACGAAAGTTGTTCCTGTAATGTTGTAAAGTCACGGAATGTGTATATAATGAATTTTGGGTATCTCTGTCAAAAGATTAAAATATACCTAAATCTAAAACATTTACCTAAAAATTCGGCCTGGTAATACTCGTCCCAATTCTGCCAGTTCTCAAATTTGTATTTTTTGTCAATCATATCTGAAAAAAGTATTGTTTTTTTCGTGTGCAATAATTAGAAATATTAGCCCTTCAACTTGCTTTAACTCACAACTTTCGGGACATTATAGTAGAATAGAAATCAAAATCAAAGAAGAAAAAAACCGCTGTACTGAAACAAAATATTTTTCCACAAAATCACATAAGTAACATTGTTCATTTCATTGAGAGGGAGTCAGAGGTGTGTGTGCGTGTTTTTCCTCTTGAAATGATTCACTCTGTATGTACAGATATTGACGGTATGTAATGGCTGTCTTCACATTGCAGACAACCTTTTCCATCTGGGGAGCGTGTTACTTACACTGGCAAGGAAGTGCTCTGCCAGCGTTGCAACCAGATACCTGTGCGTGATGCACGCTCACCGACTGCTGGATCCCCTGGCAGTGTGGGTCCCGAATGTGCTGGCTGCCAGGAGGAATTGAAAGAAGGTCAGGCTCTTATTGCCCTTGAGCGCCAATGGCACATCTGGTGCTTTAAGTGCCATGCGTGTGGTGCTGTGCTTCATGGTGAATACATGGGCAAGTGAGTGTATATCTTGAGTCCATTAACAAAGTGGAAATTTTTTAAAATTATACCTGTTGCTACTACCGAAAAGTAAAAGTGAAATCATATTGAAATGTAATGTTGTAATTAGTATTTAATATTTATAAAGTATGTTTTTTAAAACTTGAAATATACAATGTCAAAAAAAAAAAGAAATCTTATTCCATGATTGTCTTATGTATAGGGATGGCATTCCATACTGTGAGAAAGATTATCAGAAACAGTTTGGCGTCAAATGTGCCTATTGTAATAGATATATATCTGGCAAAGTATTGCAAGTAAGTAATAATACTTTTGTTGCACTAATATTTTTTTTAAAGAAAGCTTATGGTTCAGCTAATTTTTTACTTTAGTATATAAAATAAAGTGTAATTATGTTAACTGCTCCGGGTTCATAGTTTCATATTCTTTTGTTATCCCTATGAAAGGCTGGAGAAAATCATCATTTTCACCCAACATGTGCTCGGTGTACAAAATGTGGAGACCCATTTGGTGATGGAGAAGAGATGTATTTACAAGGTGAATATTGTTTGAAAATTTTTGAAATTTTATTATTAATGGGACATTCCTTAGAAATACAAATAATTATTGTAAAGTAAACAGGTCACATGGCAAGGCTACCTAATAAAAATACATAAAGCTAATTACATAAAGAGTATAAAATGCACAGCAAAACAAATAACTGCATCACCTGAGCTCTGCCCTCTGCTTGAGAGTAAAAGTTCAAGGCAACAATTCTTTTTTAAAATCATGATTGAAAAAATCAATCTTATAAGTATAGTAATTGGTGGTTTTAACCAGTGTATTGAAGATAGTAGCTGTATTTTGCTGAAGATGCATCCACCCAGAAATAGGTATTCTCATCTGAGAGATAAGAGAAAGAAGTTCAGGGCAGTCAAAGAAACCATGTAGTATTTTTTGGAAGAAAATTAAATCATAAAATTTTCTCCTACCCTGAAAAATTTCCGATTTAAATAAACTGGAGAATTCGGAGAGGTCATGATCAAATCTATGGAATGGTATCCCATTTCTGAAAGCTAGGTGGGGCAGAAATTTATGTTGTACTTTTTCCTATTGATCGATAGATAATTCTGTGTAAGGTGACCAAATGATAGGCATATTCTAAAATTGGACAAATCAGAGTTTTATAAAGAATTAATATGCTATCAATGGACAGGAAGGATTCAGTGTTGTGCAAAATCAGACCCAGGGAACACAAGAGTTTTATTTATTGTTACAGTAATATGTATATTAAAATCAAATTTGCCAAGAATCACTCTGAGATCCTTAAAAATAGAGACAGTGTTCAAGGATTCATGTTCATTTGAAGAATATTATGTCTCTGGGCAAAGGTTATTGCATAACACTTATCATTATTGAGTTCCATTTGTAGAACACCACTGCGGGAAGGCAGAGAGATCCTCCTGTAAGTGGTAGGCATCGTTAAAATCAGCAATCCTGGCATAAATGTTGGCATCATCCACAAACAATAAGATTTTATGAAATTTAATAACATGAAGTCAATCATTAATGAAAATATTAAACAAAATTGAACCCAGAAGAGAGCCATGAGGTACACCAGAACTACAAATGGCTTGGACACAAGGCCATTAATGACATACTGGCTTCTGCCAGAAAGATAGGTGCATATCCATGATAGGAGTGGGTCATTGATGCCTAAGTATGTCAACTTGTCAATCAGTATTTCATGATTAACACGGTCAAAAACCTTGGCAAAATCTGTGTATAGAGCATCAACTTGAGAACCTGATTCAAACTCGTTAATGATATAGTTTTTAAATATAGCTGGATTTGTTGTGGTAGATCTATTGTTAGTAAAACCATGTTGAAAATCTGAAATAATTGTGGAAAAGTGTGGTGCCAAAGTATTAACCATAAGTTTCTTGAAAAGTTTTCGGACAGCACTGAGAGTGGAAATAGGATGGTAATTTGACATATCACTTTTGTCTCCTTTCTTGATGATGGGGACAACTTTACTATATTTCCAAACTGTGGGGAAAATCCCCAGGTCCAAGGATTGGTTAAAGATATGTAGTGGTGCTAGATCAAATTTGTAATTGCTCGGAAAACTATCGGGGATCTCATCTGTTCCAGCACACTTAAGGGAATTCAAATGACTTGGAGCAAGAAAAGTTTCAAATATTATGATTTTGATATTATTGATTGTAGAATGATGTTGAAAGTTTGCAGTAGTAGTTTGGAATGTTTTTTGTGGTATATTGATTAAATAAATGAGTAGAAAATAAGGTGGCAATTTCTGAATAAGCACTGCAGCAGTTTGTACCAGGTGCATAACACTAGGTAGCTGACTGTGCCAAGTAGATGTATTAATAAACTTTCAAAAAAGATTTAGGGTTGATAGAAACAGATAGTTCAATTTTATGTGTAAAAGAGTGGAAAAGGACTCACTGTGAATGACATACTCTGGATCCCAAGGCAGAAACTTTAATGTAATAATTGGATCTATTAGTTTGTTTACATGGTTTGTGAAGCTTCTTTTTTTCTCTCTGATAGAGCCAACAAGCTCAGAACAGCTGACAAAAACCTGTTTCTTCGGAAGAAAGTAATCGATTAAAATATATGGACAGTCATAAAAAATTATACATTAAATCAATGTTTTGTTTGTCAAAGTTAAAGTTCCAGTCTGTGCTATTAATATAAAAAATAATTGAATCGTATTTACAAGGTTTAAAGTCATAGAAGAAACTTGGTAGTTTTGATCTTTGTCAAAATAATTAAAAATCAATTGGTATGAGACACAATGGTATTAGACAGAACCAACACAAATAAAGTACCTGATAGCCTTGAAGAGAAGGGTATAGATGTTTGGGCTCCATGGAGTAGTAAGTTGTTCCCATGAACGTTTAGAAGGTTGTATTCGTGAGAAGAAGCTGGAGGAAGGATATTGGTCATGGATAGTTGATAGATCATGTATGTAATCATGGTAAAGAGATATGGTAGAGTTAGGCTGAAAGAAAACTGTTTGTAAGATGTGTTCATTGTTAGGAAAAGAGAGTTTGACATAAAGTTACTCAAAATGTTGTTGAATGTTTGGAATAATTGAGCACTGAATTGAGACCTTGATTTATATTCTATTTGTATCATACACTTGAAATTCCCTCAATAATTTTGGTTCATAAAATAATGTGTGGCAAAAGAGCATCTCTACAAATTAGTCAAGAAGGTTGATAACAAAGAAAACAAAGCATCAAATAAATTTCTATATAACTATAAGAAAAAGATTAAAAAATAAACTTGTGTAAAGTAGTATTTACAATCAATAGGTAAGTAAAAGCAAATTGTAAGAGACAAGTATGTAGTTTGTGAGTTACAATTGAAGAATCTTTGAGAATAAATTTGAAGTGTCCCCATTAAAAAAGTCCTTATCATTGCACTAATTGTTGGCCTTGCGTGCCAGTCTCTTCAAGATGTAGAAATTGGTTCTGCTGTTCGATAGGAGATATAGCTCATAGTTTCGGCTCTGCAATGCAGAGCAAAACAGCTTTGACAAAATAGTGGAGCATTGGATGGTTCCAAGGATTAAGGCCTGGAGGAAAATCAGATCTTAGAATAATCTCCTGACAATTAATTTTGGCATCTTCATCAAAATTCAAATGTCATCATAATCATATTTAAGTCTGGACTTTTGAATGCTATTGAAGTGGGCTAAATGGTCCACAAACCTGTTCTGGACTCTCTCCAGGGCCACCGTGGACTTCTAGTTTGAGGAGTCCATACTATCGAGGCATATTCCAGAATGGATCTCACAGTGAGAAGAATAGCAGTTTGTGGGGTTTTATAGTATGAAACTTGGATGTACTGTGAAGCAGGATGCCAAGCGTCTTCTTAACCTTACCACAGATGAAATCAATGTGTGAATTAAGTCCAAGTGAAAGTCAAACATGACTCCGCAATTGACAATGTTGTTCACAGCTTTTGGTGGTTGAGCATCAATCATGTAGGTATAAAGAATTGGTTAACATATCATTGTATAGCTAATATAGAATTTGTCAACATTTAGTGACATCTCATTGTTCTCACACTGGTTCATCAGGGATGACAGGTCAAGTTTAAGCTTATCAGTATCCTTAGTGTTTTGAATCCTCAAATAAATTTTGGCATCATCAGCAAACAGTAATACATTACTGTGAATTGTTATGGATGGCAAGTTGTTTACTAACATATTGAACAACAAGGGCCCTAGACACCATTCCTGAGGAACACCAGATGGAGCATTGTATAAATTAAACCAAACCCACTATCTGAGACACATTGTTTACTGCCCTTGAGGTAAATTCTCAGCCAGGATAACGTAGGATCGCTAATGCCTGGTTTAGCCAAATTCTCTGGAGAATTTTGTGAATAACAATATCAATGGCCTTTGTGAATTAGTACAGATTGCTATTAATATCTGTACAAATTGGTACAGATCACAACTACCTGACCTTCATCATCAAGGTTTTTGGCAATGAATAACAAAGAATAATGTTGGTATTGGTGGATCTCGCAGGTTGGGAAGCAATGTTGATAATCAGATATGGTGAAATCAACCCTAGATGAGATAGCACAAGCTACAACTTCTTCCGAAGGTTTTCGAATAGAGCTTATAATGGAAATTGGAGGATAGTAGGAAAAGTTTGTATCTTTGTTGTTGTTGTTGTTAGAATTAAAAGAATTAAAAGTTGTTGTTTAGAATTAAAAAGTGAGAATAATTCCTCTTTAAGGGATGTGAATGTGTATTTTGGAAAACTCGGAGGATAGATTGCTGAATGACATCTATACCTTGCAAAGTATACTACAGAATTAAGAGTTGCGGATATCTGCTCAGAAATTCAAAGTAATGGCTTTTGTAGGCAAACATCATTTGTGGTGCAAAATAGTTGTAGAAAACACCAAACTAGAACAAGTGTCAGAATTTAACTACCTTGGTCGTAACATCTCCTATTGTGACAAGAATGACATTCAGAACAAACTCAATAAATTTCAGGCAATGTGTGGAACAATTCAAAAAAAATCTTAAAAACAAAGTTAAAAAGGACACACAAATTAAATTTTAGAAGGTGATGGCAGTTCCTGTACTTGAATATGGTTGCGAAAATTGGAGCATGAATCGCTCAGACAGAAAGAAAATTGAGGCTGCTGAAATGCAATTTCAAAGATCTGTTGCAGGAAATACGCTTCTAGACCACATCAGAAGCAAACTAAAAATTTTCAACCTCAATATGAGAATCCAAGTGCAAAAAGAGAAATGGTTTCATCATATCCAATGGATGACTCTTGAGAGACTACCAAATAAACTCCTCCGCTACGCACCTGAAGGAACTCAAGATCCAAGTCAATCTAGAAGAAGATAGAGAGACAATCTCCTTGGTGACAGAACAGGTCATTTGGGCTATCTTTGATGATGATGATGATGATGATGACGATGATGATGATAATGGGATGTGATATGCATAAGCACAATGGAGTCCAATGATTTGGTGGTAACATTTCAACAGCTTCATGAAAAGACTCCATTTGGAAGTATATACACTCTCTTTTGAGTAATTGAGATTGGTATGTCATTTTACATTACTTGCAAAGAGCTGTTGATTTAGAAGAAAAGTTATTTTTACAAGGAAAACAAGTTTTAGCAATTGGTGGAAGTGGAGATTGATCACCAGTAATAGAGTTATCATCAGTCAATTCATCATAATGGTTGGAGGGGTAAGTTATTGTGAACAAAAACATACAACAATTGTTGCAGAAATCAATCTCCAGGTTGAAAAGAGCAAGTACTGTGGATGGGCCTTAATCAAGGACGAAGAAAAAAGTGTTGGCAGGTTGATAAATAAAGATCAGTCTCCTTATCCACCAATCAGGATAGTCATTGATTGAGTGGTAGTTGTTACAATTTAACAGTTCTTCATACAGTCGCTTCACAAAAATATCAAAGAGAGATGACAAGTTGAGGTTAGGATTTGGGGTCTGGAAGTTCTTCATCGGAAGCTCCACAAATGTTGCATAAATGCAAATGTTTTTGCATTTATTGCAAAAACCTCTGATTGTTGAGAGTGCAATTTGTGCTCTAATCTATCATGCAAGTAATACTCACCAGAAAGTATAAATAAATTGTTAAAGAACTGTGAAAATTATGAGTCCCAAACTGAGATGTAGTGATACTCAAATTGCCATGTGACCAGTATCATATTATTCTAAATTAACTTGTCTGGTTGGAGATGTGTTGCCCAATTTTTTGTCAATATTACTAACCATATGGAAACCATTCTTTTGCGTACAGGCACAGCCATTTGGCATCCTCGCTGTGGACCAGGTCCCACTGAGAATGGTGGGGCCATTCTGAATGGCAGTGCCCCAGTGGAGAATGGACATTGTACCAACACAGAGCTGAGCAAGGACAGTGGTCGAGAGTTTGACCACATGAGCAATTCTGCCAGTGAAATGCAGGCAAGCTTGCGTCAGGATTGCCTTTGCTTGTTTCTTATTTTGAGTGTCACCTATTGCATGCTTTGCTGGGCCAGCAAAAAGTAGTGGGTTCATTACTGATCAAAAAAATATAAAGGGTTATTTCTACAAAATCTCTTTGTGAAACAGAGATTGTTGGAGAAATGATTTATTCTTGTTTATGGGATATGCCTAAATAGAAATAATAGTAACAACAATAATTTGCTTTGTTACTATTATTAAACAAATATATTCTGCTTTTGCTGCAAGTGGATTTTGTTGCATTAGATGGGATATTAATTGCCAAACTTGTGTTTAATAACAATTATATAAGAAATGGAAAGTTGGAAAATTTTAAATCATAATTGGAACTATTTCAATACATTTTTTACTATATATTTTTGGAAATTAATAAAAAATAATTTATTTTTGATTAAGATTACAACCATAAAATTCAATAAAAGATTCAAAAAACTAATTTTGTTTTTTAAATTGTGAAGAAATAACATGAAAATAAAACCACTTGTGGGTAGAGAAATTGGAGTTCCATGGAAAGATGTGTATTTCTGACTGCAGGTTGTCAGGGGTGAATGAATTCTGCAGGATATGTTTTGAAAAAATTGCAGTTTTTGTAGCTTACAATTTACAAGTTTTCAATATTTGCATGCTTGTGAACAAAATAACATTGTATTTTATTGATTGGCAGCTTATAGTATTATTTGAATTTTTTTCCCTTTAATCAAAGAAAATGTTTATTCTTTTGCGATTGTCAGAATGTTGGAGTTTTATTTTTCATATAACATATAAGTGTTTCCTTACTATCCCTTAGAAACATTTGTGTATTTACTTTATTTCTCTTCATTTATGGTTTTTATTTGTTTGCCTGAGTTCTGGTTTTGATTTGGTTTTGCAGTTTTCGCTGCGTTCTCGCACCCCTAGCCTTAATGGCTCCTTGTATAGCCCTTATAATAGCTTGTCACGCAAGGTTAGTGACATTCCTGTGTTTTTAAAATTAGAATTGTAACAGTGTGTTCTAGAATAATCTTAGAAAATTCATTTTAGACTTTTTATTTTTTTATTTTATTTTTGCACATTTTCATATTTTTCATTTCTTTATATTGCATTTTGATTGATTTCAATTTTTAGCTCAAAGATTCATATATTGTTTGTATTTAGAGAGCTTTTTCATCTCTCCTAAGAGCAAAATTTGGGGTAGAGTGCTTCATCGTATAATTCAGCATCTGTTGTGCACAGCACAGGCTTGAGTGTGAAGTTGTATAATGCCCAAATTATTTTCTGGTAAAAAAAAATTTTTCAGAAATAATTTCTTTGAATTATTCAATTGAATTATCAATTTTTTTTGTTGGACTCCTGTATTTGAGTAAAATGAATAGTGAATTTTTTGTCATTCTGATTTATGTAACCATGATCACTGAACAAATTAAGAGGTTTTGTTATTTTTTTTTATTTCCATTGGGTGAAACATATATTTTAAATTTAGATGCAAAAGCTCTCTGTTATAAGCTAGCATTAAAAAAAATAAATTAGTTGTAAAAATATTTTTTTAAACTATTGTAGGATTTAAACAAATAAATGGCTCCAAATCTACTTTTGAAACAAAGTATAACAATTTTTAATATTTTATGAATTACCTAAAAAGTAAAGAAGGCTTTGAGATTAACTGTGAATGCCAAATGACTCTTGCAGCAGTATAGCGGTGGGTATCCTCGCACCGGCAGCCCTGGCCTTATCCTCAGAGAATACAAGAGCCCTCACTATGGAGATGACATAAGCCGCATTTACACCTACAGCTACTTGACTGAGGAGCCCTCTCTGGGCTACCTGCGAAGGCCCATTGAGCCGTACGACAAGCCTCCTACTTCCCCACACTTCCACCGGCCCTCATGTGAGTGAACATTTTTGTGGGTAATGTATTAAAAATAATTGCTGAGTACTCAATATGTTATTGTCAGATTTGATGCATTCTATTCAATAGTTAGCTCTCAAAAATGTTTTTTTCTTGCAGGCATAGTTCTTTTGTCAATAGTTTTTGTTAAATTATCTAAACGTATTGTTTCCTATGAAAGCTTAATAGCCATTGGTTTTGAAACAAAAAATGAATGAATTCTTATTAGTCAAAGAAGCATTAGAAGTAACATAAGTAAATTAATTGGAAATATTAATCAATTTCATGATGGAAGAGTAAATATTGAAACCACTTTAGGGTGTGGTGTATATTTGTGATGATTCTGTGCCACATCGACACACATGAATGAGATCATTGAGTGGGGTATTTACTTACAGGCTTTGTACACTAGCCCTAAAATTATTTTGTCATTATAGTTTAAAAAGTTATTTTTCCTCATGTGCTTTGTTGCAGCTGCACATTCACGCAGTAGTGGCAAGTTTTCATTGAGCAAGGCCTCATCTAAGTCTGGCATGAAGGTGTTAGTGGACTCGATCCGCTCAGAGACACCGCGACCTAAATCGCCTCACATGAACAACGAGGAACCCATTGAACTAGCTCATTTCCCTGCAGCCAAGCGGCCTCCACCAGGAGAGAAGCCCAAAATTGAGAGAGATGACTTTCCAGCTCCACCATACCCATACACAGATCCAGGTGAGCTCTCAAAATAACCTAAATGTTATCATAGTATGTTATGTATTTCTGGGCCAAAATACTAGCAATACAGAAACCGAATGTATGAGAATCCGCAGAGAGAGAGAGAGAGAGAAGCAATGCTTTGTGGAAAGTACAGTGGAAAGAGTGAATATCTTCTGGCACACAACACTCACAATGTCAAACACTAAGAGTTTTATGAGTCTTCACCAGTAGATAGTGAATAATCAGGAATGTATATAGTCAAATTTTTCAATGCTTTTGACAGTTAGGAGAAGAGCTACGAGCAGAAATATTAAGTGTTGCAAGGTCTGTGACGGCCATTAGCTGGGCTTGATTAAGGGATGGAGGAGGCTGGAGCAATGCAACTTCTGATGCCCATTACAGCTTTGAATCAAGCCAGACTTGCCAGCTGGGTCTCACCTACAGAAGTGTGAAAATCGAGATCCAAGTAGTTATCTATGTACAGGACACTAAAATGAGGGGTTCTCTTCAGGTATAATATGTTTGGGTCAACATTTTTGCCATTCTCCGAAAATTTCTGGAACGCTGTTTCCGGTATGACATTTAGCTCCTTCAGCTATTTTGCTTTTATTTCTTCAGTGTTGGCAAAACATCTTCCTTTCAAAGTTTCTAGTTTTCTGGAGATTTGGGAATAGGAAGAAGCCACAGGGCACCATATTCAGTGAATACAGAGGCTGGAACATCAAAATGATGTTGACTTCAGCCAAAAATTAACAAAGAAGTAAGGAAGTGTGAGCAGGTGAATTATTATGATGCAACTACCATGAATTGCTTTGCCCCCAAACCGTGGGTTTTCTGAGGATTACTTTAAGCCAATGGCATAAAATTTCCACTATTGACTATATGATCTTGTGACAAGAACTCACGATGCACTGTGCTATTGAAATCCATGAAAACAGTGAGCAGAACCTTCACATTTGATTAAACTTTGTGTGTTTTTTGGTTTTGGCTCTTCAGGAAGCTTCCTTTAGGATAATTGTACCTTTATTTTGATGACCTCTGTGTACATCCATGTCCCACTTGAGCAGTTTGGGATTGCTGTTGACTTTATTTACTTACGTATGGCAGCAGCAGAAGTCTATAGATACATGTCACAACAGTTGTATATTTTATATATATATATATATATATATATATATATATATATATATATATATATATATATATATATATATATATATATATATATATATATATATATATATATATATATATATATATATATATATATATATATATATATATATATACAACTGTTGTGACATGTATCTATATATATGTATATATATATATATATATAAATAAATATTAATATTAATATTTATAAATTTAATAATAAATATAAATATTTAAATATTAAATAAATATTTTAAAAAAAGCCAAATATGTTGTAAATGAGTTTGTGATCTTCTTGATATTTTGTGGATTTAGACTATCCCATGCATTGACTACTGTTTTTCAGAAATAGTGGGCGATGTCGTTTTGGTCTATTCCTGTTTAATTTTCAAACTATATCCTGTGAACCATGAATCTCAATTCCTTTCAGAAAAGTTATGTAGAGTTGGAGTACTATCAGCCTTGTTCAAAATTTTGAAGGTCTTGATGAGATCCTCTATCTGCTTCGAAGGTTTCCTATCTTCCAGTGTCAGTTAGAACAGTTTATCTGGGCGTAAACCAGGTGACCCGGTTTTGAATCCTGGTTTGGGTGTCAATTCTTTGAACAAATTTAATTATTGAAATATATTTGTTACTCGGTGACAACAAGTTCGTACTTTAAACGCACCTTGTCAATAACAGCAAAGAGTTTGATACTAGGATCAGATGTTGCTGGTTTGTATATACCACCTATTAAAAACTGGATTTCTCATATTGTTTTCTTCAGCCACAATGCCTCAATTTCATGTATCCTGAATACTGTACTGTCTCACAATTGTGTCTTATGCTTAGCATACTTCCTTACCCTTCTTGCTTATCTTGCCCATTATTGCAGTAAATATTATAACCAGAAATACTTATTATTGGATCAAGTAAATTGGGCATCAGCCATGTGTCTGTTTAGATAATATCCAGTTCAACTTGATTAATTTTAGCCAGGAATAGATCAAATTTAGCTGAAAGGATGAAATATTTTTATATAAAATCTTTAGGTTAAATAAATTGCTTATTGCTGCTGTGTGTTTCTGTCTGTCTTCTTTATGAGATGTGGGTATTTTTGTACAAATTTAATTACTAGATCTGGATCTGCTTTTTGTTTTTCCTTTAGTTTCTTACTAAGTTCCATCATCTCATCTCTCTGCATTAACATATAATTATTATTAATTTTATTCCTTTCAAATGCTTTCTTGCTATTTAGAAAACTGTCCCTTGCTGGTGTAGAGCTATTCAGTACGATCTTAGCCTGGAATATCATCTCTATCACTGAAACTTTCCCAACCTGATGACTTTTGTGTTCTGGTCCTGATCTTTAATCTCCATGGATCTGATGATACAGAACCTCGAGTTTCTCACACTTCGCCTCTAATCCATGGATATCCTCTATAATTTTCTTTAATTTACCAACTAATTCTTTAACATCTTTCAACTTAATTGGTTTACTTTAACAGTATCACTTAATTCTTCCTTCCTGCAGTGGTGAGAGCTTGTTCTTTAACCATGTTCCCTGATTGCAAGTTCTTTATCCATGTTCCCTGATTGTTATGTCTCTCCTGGTGCACCTCTCAAAACTAAACTGTTGTCTGATTCTGACTTATTTTCCATCAAGGATGGCTCTAAGGGACAATACTTACATCTGCTTTGATCATTCGATTCACCAGCCTTGTCTTTATTTGAATTTATATTAACATGCCTGCTACAACTCTTATAATAACAGTCTTTACAAAATATTTTTTCTTCTCCACTGGTTTCTTAAAATATTGACACACACATCTTCTCTCTTCTTTTTTTTTTGTTTACTATCCTCTGTGTTCCGTGAATCACTTCATTATGCCTTCAGTTCTTCTTCAGCTTCTCCTAAATCCCCACTGCCCTAAAGTCCACCATTCTTCGTGCTTTACTTAAATTCAAATTTAGCAGCATGCACTTCAGCACTTTTCTCTCCAGGCAAGCAGAGCCAGCCCCTTTCAAGTCCTAAACAGTCACTGCACTGTTTATTAAAATCAAACTTAGCATGCACTTTGGTGTGTACCCCTCCGTGCATGCAATGTCAGCACCTTTCAAGTCCTAAATAGTTGCTGCACTGACTTCATTCATGATCTCCCTGAGCAATGTTCATTTCACACCGCTTTTGGTTGAAATTCAACAATTATGGAACAACTTTGCTGCTACATACTTCATGCCCAAAACTAAATGTAAGCTGATTTTCACATTGGAGCTGGATATGGTGCTGCTGGCAATGATCTGGAGTAACCCTTGACCCTGGAAGATGTGCCCTCCACCTCCTGTTTGTGCTTGACGGCTGATGACGTCTGCACGGAACTTCATATTTTTGTTCATAATTCATGTTGTAATTGTCAATAGTACTGCAAAATCTGACTTCATGGGTTTTTGATTATTCACAATCTGGTAGTAAAGTCTCCTATTAATACAAGTGTCTGACATCATGGGTATTGCATGTTAGAGCAGGCAGGATTTGTTGAAGGAAATAAAATATGAGCCTGAATATCTATGTCAAGAGTGGCCAACCATGTAACATGCCCCGCACATTTTCTTCACCTAAAAGTTCAGTTGTACTATACAACTCGAGCACCTTTTCTACTTTTTATGTTTACAGTTGGGTGGAATATAGAGATCGAGGTAGGATCTTCTTCACTTAAAAGGGAGAAATCATAACTCAATGCGCACTACTTGTAGTTATCCACTGCCCCATGATTGGCCACCCCTGACCTACATAGATCATTCAATAATTAAAGAGACAAATTGGTCTGGAGAAAAAACAGTTGGTTGGACACGTTTAATAATTTTAATACTTTATGTTGGCATCACTGGGATGAGCCCTGACCATCTGGAGGATCAACATTGTTGAGTTCATGAGCTCAAAATTAAGTTGAACGATGGTGAGTCCACTTGAAAATTCCACATAGGTTGAAAATGTTCATTGATTTTTTTTTTACTTGCTAAAGGTGAAATACCAGCTAATGTATATTCTAGAATGACTAAAGTGTATGATAAAAGTTGTGTGAATCGTAGGAATTTTTACAAGTGGGTAGAACAGTTCAAAAGTGGTCAAGACTCTGTGACTAACGTTCCTCGTTCTGGCCACATCAGCAGGAAAATTCCTGTTGATCGTGTTTTGGGACAGGGTGTGTGTGTGTGTGGGTGGGGGTGCATGAGTGTGCATGTGTGTGAGCATGTGCGCGAGTGTGCGTGTGTGTGAGCACGTGCGCGTGTGTGCATGAGTGCGTTTGCATGCGAGCACATGTGCTTGTGCATGAGCGTGTGCGCGTGTTATATTTATTATCATCATCATCATCATCTTGAAGAACAGCATTCAATAAATAGCTGATACTACTGAGATATGCTTTTGAACAAGGTGAAGCCAGCCATGAGAGAGACATTGTAGATCCCAGAGGAGAGGTGTGATTGTCCAGCAAGACCTTGCACATCCTCACACTAGGCAACAAACCTGTTGAACCATCAACAAAATGGATTGGGAGGTACTGCCTCATCCCCCTTACAGCCCTGATTTAGAACCATCTGCTTTCCATTTGGTTCTCTGAAGGAGGCATTACATGGGAAGAAGTTCCAGAATAACAAGGATATCAAAAAATTTGTGGGAAATTGGTTCAAACCCCAAGATGAAAGTTCTTTGCAGCAGGTATAAAAAAGTTGGTAACACACTGGGACAAGTGCATACATATTGGTGGGGTTATATTGAAAAGTAGGAAAAGTCCTGTTGTGCAGAAATAAAAGTTTATTTCTCCAGACCAATTTGTCTCTTTAATTATTGAATGCCCCTCATATGTGATGTGCTGTTGGTGATCACATTCCTCTAGTTTTCCTTCTTTGTCCTAAAGCCTTGCTATTCAAAGTTCATGCCACAAAAGTTTAATTATTTTTAGTATCAAAGAAATTTTAATTTTCTTTGTATTTGCTCCATTTTTTCTTAAATAATGAGGTATTTATGTTTTGACAAAAAGAGTGTATTGTTTTCAGAGCGTCGACGACGGTGGTCAGACACTTACAAGGGAGTTCCTGAATCAGATGATGAAGAAGAAGTTGATGGTGAGAAGAAAGATGAGCATCAAAAGAGTGAAGATGCAAAATTAAAGGTGAGTTGTCGCACTTTCTTTTTGTATATCTCAAGAAAACATTTGGCTGGGTAAAGTTTGTGAATTGCCTTGAGAATGAGATTTGCTACATTTTTGATGCTTTTGCTAGGTTCCTGATGAATTCGTAAGTGACATCTGTGGTAGCACACAGGTAATTAGTGGTGCAACAACAGCAAACAACTCCATGCAACAGCATGCAACAACTTTTTTGTAACTTCACTTTATAATTTTTAAAATTCAGAGAATTAATTGAAAATCCAACCTGCACCATTTTTATAAGCAAACTTTGCACTTTTTGAGAAAAAAATCAAGAAACAATTTTGAGCCCTTATTTTAAAAAAAAATTTGCTTTTAATAGTGCCTTTATTTCACGCAAAATAATATATCTTTGACCTTGGTGAATAAGCTGATAAGTCAAAAGAACATAAATTTACAGCATAAAATAACTTTAAACTAATGCTGTAAATCACGGATTAATGATATTCAAACAAAACCTACACACAAATAGTTTCATTTGAATATTACCTTTGTTTGAATATCATTAATCCCTGATTTAATTCAGTCAAAAGTTGCTTTTGCTCTCCTGTAAAATTAAGTTTTTTTGACTTATCAGCTTAATCACTGGGATCAAAGATATAAACTACTCATATTTTGAAGAATATGGAATGACTTCCTTTAATGATCTAATTTTGAAGAACAGATTTCATTAAGAAAACAAATCTCAAACAAATATCAAGAAACCACAAAATGTGGATTCTGACTTCACAACATTTTAGAGGAAGTAATTTTCTACATACAGGAACAAGATTTATCCGTTTTCAGTGTCAAGGAGCCACAAAGGGAGTTTTTTGGTTGAAAAATCACTTCTTTTTTTTTTTTTTTCCCCCTGCAACATATCAATACTTTCTCTATATGCAAGAAAGTGAAAATCACGATTTTGAAATCACGCATTTTTTGGAAAATTTATGAAGTGATTGTGAAATAAATATTCTGATGTATTAGAAATGTATTTTTAGATAACTCCAAATTAGTTAGGTGCAGAATTCCCTTCCACATAACTCAGTATTTCCTTAAAGATCTTGTTTTTTAGTAATTGGAGGAACTTATTATGCTCTTGAGATTCTTTTGTTGTTGTTGAGGGTGTTGTTGTTGTTGTTGTTGTTGTGTTACAAATAGCAGTCTTATGTTAAACAGCTTAAATATACTGGTAATTAATTATCTTTAAAAGTGCGTATTGCTGTTATTCAGAAAACTATATTTTCAATGGGACATACAATGTCAAAAAACCTGAAAAATTTCTTGGCAATAAAGTACTCAACAATAACAGTTTGGCACATGCTTAGTAATTTCAGAGGGAGAAAAATAATTTTTTGGGGACTTTTATTGGCTCTGAAGGACCAAAAAATGTATTAAAATATATTTTTAGTGTAGTGCTAAATAAATAAATAAATAAATAAAACAAAAAAATATCAAATGAACATTAAAATTTAAAAATAACATTATAATAACATTTACATCAATGTAGAACAAAAAAACTTCATGCAATAAGATACATAACAACAGATATGGGGCTTTAGTAGTGTTAAAAGAAATATGTGAAAATACAGATAAAAAAAGAATATTGACCCAATATTAGTATCGTTGTTGAAGTTGTGTCGATAAGGAGGGTTCCGCACAATTTATTACTAAATAAATTTTTAACAATTTTTCAATTTTCAAAATAAATTTGAAATAAGGAATCATAATTAAGGAGCAATGTACATAATACTAAATATTTGTAAGAGTAAAAATCTTTATTTTCTGGTTCTACTTAATTTTTCAAGCATATGTTACTAAAGATTTGACTTGAGAAATTAATCAGGTACATCTTTTCGTACAACAACATAACAAAAATTCTCAATTTCTAGCCAGCTTCTCAACATAGGCCAGTTCACTCTGATATTTGCATTGTGCTATCATCCCAGCTATAGCCATTGTTTCTTTAATAACATTATTCTGGGAGAAAAGTTAATTAATTCTTTAAAGCAAAAAATGAATGTTCACTGTAAAACTCATCTGTTCACTGTTTGCTTTCAACAATTTAAGAGGTGTTTTGAACTATTATTTTGAAATTACTGGTTATTTGTAGAATCTGAATTCAAATTGATATGCTTGATAAGGTCTGTATACTAAACAATAAGTACTTTTTTTTACAAGTTTTTTTACGTTTTTGTTTTTGTTTTAATTACTTGAATTGTCATTATAATTAATATTTAGCATTGTATTTGATTGATACAAAGCTAGAAATGATAAATTCCTGAGAGTGCTTGAGATTCCATGCGTGCTTGTTTTTCTTGTATTCAGAAAGAAGAGGAAGAGCTGAGCAAAATTGCAACAGGCATTGGAAAAGTGTTCCTACAAAATGTCAAAGAAAGAGAAAAGTTGCGTCAATGGAAATTAGCCCATTTGGATCCTCGGAATGCCTCTCGCACTCCATCTGCTGCACGGGAGCCAGCTTATCGTTTACGATACGAGTCTCCTATTAATGCATGTAAGTACAATATAGTTTTAGTTGTAGTTACAAACAACATAAATTCGTAGAGTGAAATATTTCACGGATTTATCCTCACAGTATCCTGCTAATGGTACTGGCAGTGTTTAAATGCTGACTGTTCAGGGCACTGTTGTCACATACTACCATGCACATGGCAGCACCTATGGAACAGATGGATGAAATCTCAAAAAAGTTAAATCTCACTGGCAGGCGAGGCTGTATCTTGGAGATCATGTTCATAATCATTTCTATAGCCAAACGTTACAGCCTCCCAAACCCATGTATTGAAAACTTGATGCATGAGCTCTAGATGGCTTCCGTATCTATATTGCAAGCAATGAGTGTCCTTGTAGGACCTTGGTGTCAGGCGACTAAGTGTCATTTGCTCATGTTCAGTGCTAAAAGAATTATGTACTAAAGATATGATCAAATTTCAACATTTTCTTCTTTTGACCACAACTTATTTCCTACCTAGCGCTCCTTGCCACATCTTACCTTTAGTTACTTGAAGTGTTGGAAACTGCCTCAACTATGAATTTTCCAATTCTTCTCGATTTAAAATCCTTATTCTTCACTACCATATATCCTTTAATGTAAGATGAAATGGATTCTATGGCATTAGTGACAATGGTATATAGGTATATGCAAAACTGTATGTCCATGATTTTCTGCAAGATCAACAATTCCATGTGCTTCTTCTTTCATACACAGTCCAATGACATTAATGTGACCATCTGTCAAAATCCTGAATAACCCCCTTTTGTAGCACTGACCACAGTAAGACATGGAGGAAGAGTGTCGATTAGGTTCTGGATGATACCGACAGGAATGTGGAACCATGCTAACTCCAGTGTTGTGGCCAGCTGCTAGGTTCCTTGGTTGTGGATCCATGATGTGAACAACCCAATCGAGATTGTCCAGATTTTTGATTGGGTATAAATCAAAGGAGTTTGGTGGCCAGGGGAGTGCTGTCAACTCGTCCTGGTGCTCTTTAAACCACGCATGAACACTGCAAGCTGAACATTGTCCTGCTGGTAGATGCTGTCTGGCTGAGGAAAAATGATCTAAATGTGGTGCAGTTATCTGCATGTGTTGTTTGGTACATGGTCCCAAACAATGGCTGTATACTTCTGTTGATCCATTGTGCCTTCCAGAATGACGACATCACCCAAGGAATACCTCGAAAACATTCCCCGCACCATCCTGGACCCATCTGGCAATTGTTGCAGGGTGTTTGCTTTGCATTCAGATATTTCATGCCTTCTGTGCCAACGACCATCTGTCCAATGGACCAGAAAGTGTGATTCATCTGAAAAGACCACCTGTCGCCACTCAGTGGATGTCCAGTTGCAGTATTGGCATGCAAATTCCAGTCTTTGCCACCGATGAACAGCAGTCAGTATGTTTGCGTGAACCCTGCTGTGAAGGCCCAGGTAGCACCATTCAGCAACGCAGCAGCATTCGTTGAACTGTTGCTGAGGAGACCCTTTGGTAGCCCCTGGGTTCATCTGGTCAGCGAGTTGATCTACAGTTGCACGTCTGTCTGCCCGTACACATCTCTGCAGCCATAGTTTTCCCCTGACATCAATGTCCTGTGTTGCACCACAGTTGCCTCAGCATGTTTTGGACTTCGCCATTTTGCCATGGACGGTACACTTTAACCATGATGGCATGCAAACACTTTACAATCTTAGCCACTTCAGAAATGATTCTGCCATTGGTCCAAAAGCCAATGATCATGCCCATTTGGGTGCCAAATGAATTGTTCCGTTTTTGCATTGTGACAACTACTGCACAACTTACCTTGTCTCCACACGACTCTACACGCTTTATATAGCCTCCATTGTTAGTGCTGCCAACTTTGAAGGGTTATTGCAGGTTTTTGTCGAGCATAGGCAGTGGTCATATTAATGTGACTGGATTGTGTAAATCTTCACAATTTCCTGAAATTCTTCCTTCTCATGTTCTTCGTTAAATGTTGCTCCATCTTTTCTTAGCAATTGAATTATGTCTCCTTTCTTCTTCTTCTCATGAAGCTCATAATATCACTAAATGAAAGTGATATTCAACTGTAGGTGCATCATAGTATATACAATTATATTAAAATATGTATAATAGGAACATCTTATGCATTTTAATGTTTGATGAAACTAGAAATTTTGAAATTTTACTTTTCTGTTGCCCCACAAAGAAGTGAGAAGAGACAATTAAAACAACTACAAGAACAAAAGAAATATTGGTGGAAATGGAATTTCTAATTGGAGAAAGCCACAAATAATAAAAACATTCAAATTAATGCACTTTACAAAATTAACAAGCAATTGTTACATGCCCTTCTTTCTCATTGTCATTGAATGAGAAAAATTAAAAATATACCATTAGAGAGAAAGTCTCTAATCTGATGGAGGTGGTTAGAACTAGAGTGGGCAAACTTTCACTTTTTATAAGGCCATGGGAAGGCTTACACTCTGTCAAAGTGGTTCAAATGTAGTTCTTGCAGTAGCAATCAAAGGTAGCACCTAAGACCAAGATGGGAGACCAAGCCAACAGCTGAATGTACTACTGTGCATTATCATAGGATTAGCTTATGGTGGGGATGGCCCATATTGGTTCCAACTGCCTCAATTAGTTTTCACCAATAGCTAAACTTTGTATGATATGTTGCTGTGTGAAATTGTGCCTAACATGCCAGCCTTCTAACAAGCCCTGGGTGCATGTTACCCCTTGTGCAGCCCCGTCCCGTAATGTGGATCACCCTCGCCCTTGGGATGAGGATGAATTCGACCGCAGTTCCAGCTACCGTTCATCTGTGGGCAGATCTGTTGGAACTATCCCAAGCTACAACGGTGAGCATTCACTTCACACTGAACAAACAGTAACATTACTACATTACTATTGCAAAGTGGGTACTCTTGTTTTTTGAAGCTTCAGAATTTTTTATGCAGATCTTTCCAATAACATTGTGTCAGTTTTTAAATAGTAATTGACCATTATAAATAACAATAATATCATACTTAACTTTCTATTGCAATAATTAACCCTGAATAAACAAAACACAAGATGATTACTCACAATAATATATCATGTGATTGTGCTTACCAGCTTTAATAGCATTTCAAATTGCCAAAGGAAGCATTAGGTAGTATGGTCATTCCAGTCACTAATCAAATACTCAAGCATTTTATTTCGTCAATAAATTAACATATGTTTGTAAATGTGAATGGAACACATAAATAATTATTTGTAAATAATTAAAAGAGAGGTCTGGAATTGTTTCTCTATAAAACCAATGTTTTCTACGAAATTTAGATCTCGTATCATTTTTCATATTCAAATGTTGGCAATGCTGTTAGAGGGTAGGTTGACTTCTGCTTCCGCACTTTTCTTTCTTGCTGTGAATATTGACCGGCATTGGGTGCATCGGAAGTTAATTATCCTCAATTAATTTGTGGTTGTGGATGATACAAAATTATACGTTACTGCAGGGTTGTTTTTTTTTTGTTCTCCATGAGAAACGTTGACAGTAGCATAAGTTGTACAGCGTAGCTTCTTGGCCAAGAGCCAGTACTTATGGTTGGGATGAATTTCTTAGCAGTTTTGGATTAATTGCTCCTCAGAATGGCTGGTAAGATTATTACATTTTATATCACCTAATTTTTTAAATTATTTATTTTAGGAAATTACAGCCAATAGTATATTACTGGTAATACTCTGAATCAGATGTAGAGTAAAGACAGTGTTTGTTTGCAGCTTATAATAGTTTATAACAATAGATTCCACAAAAGAAATTGAAACTGAAATAAAGGTTTAAGAAAGCAGATTGTATGTACATCACATTCATCACAAGTGGATGATTTCTAGAAGAAAGTTACAGTAAAGTATTTCACTCTGAATCCGAGGTCTCGAAGGGTTCTTTTTTTGTATATATCAAATTGTCTTTTGAATGATTCTACAGAAGGTGCAGAGACAGAAGTTTCTGGGAGTGGTTCCAAACATTTAGTTCTAATCATTAGGAAGTACCTAAATTGTCCTAGCTTAAACTTGGCTTTCGTGAATTTCTTGGAGTGACTTCTCAAATATGTTCACTGGAAAATTTGTCTTATATTTAAGCCATGTAGAACCTTAAATGTCTCAGTCGTGTAGTGTGGGTTCTCCTCTCTCACTCATCGTCAACAACCCAAATTTAATGATCATAGGAAAGAGCTCTAAGATCAACTGGAATTCAGGTGGCTCTTCTCTAAACTCGTTCCAGGAGATCAACGTCTTTGATAAGATAAGGGATCCGAAGCACAGAGCTCAATTAGAGGATCGACAAAATGAAACTTGAGTATAACTAGTATGACTTCTTCAAGAAGGCATAGTATGGCTTCTTAAAGTTTTGAAAGCCTTGTGTAGCAGGAAGATTATCTTGTTGGCTTTCTTAGGTATAAATGATACATGTGTTTCCCATTTAACCATTCATAGGATTGTGGTTCTCTCCGAAACCACATGCTGTACAGTCAAATTTTGCTTAGCTAAACCAAGCAGTTTTCAACCTTCCAACTAATTTCGCATTGTATAGTCACCTTCATTGTAATACAATTCTTTCAGATAGTGTGATCACATTAATTCTTGGAAATTAGCTGCTGGACCGTGCATGTGGTCATTGTCGCAACCACAATGCATCCAGGCAGTGTTGCAGATTGTTCGTTTTAGCATTTGTTTGAGATGTGTTCTTTTGCGCTTTGAGTTTCCGGAGTTTTTCGAGAACAGTTGTTTGTTACTTTTTTATTATTGTTTATTGTTATGATTTTTAGTATTACAATGAATTTAATGATAAAATACTCAGTCAGGAATAAGTACATAATCGTAGATATATTTTTGCTCTGTGGAAATGTGAATTTCAAAAAAGATTTATTAAACAGTTAAATTTATTAGCTAAAAATGTAAGATTATTGCTAAACACGTTTAGTTTTCCGAATTTTTGTAACTTAGGAAATATTTGAATAATTTATCTTGTTACATTTGCTCAGTGTTTATGTAAAATTAGTATTGTAGATTCTAACACCCATATTTGTTACTAGTAGTGTTCTTTAGTATAGAATTGCTAATATTTGGAGTTGCCACGGTTTGGAAGCTATGACCAAATAGAAATTTCACAATTTCTTGTGGAATATTGACAGAACGATGATGCAGTGTTAATTTGGAGAAAGGAGAGGATTCCGATGCAGATGATGAGATGCCAATGACGCAGCTAATGAACTCGAGCAGTCTGTTTCCTTCACCAATATTGATTTATTTAACCAAGGATTGTATTATTTTACTATATTGTATATCATATTTTGAACTATTTATTTCAATTTTCTTGTATTTGTTTGTTTTTCATGTCTATTCCCATTTGTTTCTCTTCTATTTTGTATAGAACATTCACACTTTTTTTAGTGTGAATATAATTTTTTTATTCAGGAATTATACAAGGTGATCGTGTATGCAACCACAATTCATATTAAGTGATGCCTGGCCCTAAATGGATTGTGGTTGTTATTATGACCACATCATTTTCTTATCTATCTCCATTAAATTTATTCAAATCACAAATTAATTTGTTTCTCATATTTCAAAGTTCAAAATTAAACAAATAAAAAAACTACTCTTAAAGTTGCACTTTTTTATTTTTGTTGTATCCTCTAAGTCATCAAAAGACAAATGTTATTGAATGTTTCTTGTTTTTCTTAATGCTGCAAATCCAAGACTGATATGGGAAACTAGTGGTGCTACAAAAGCGCATAGTCTCACATTTTTGAAAAGGTTTTGTAAAATTATAATAATACTTGAATTTTGAATAATAATTGAATGAATACATTTCTGTAATTTTGCAAAAATTAAGATTACATCAAAATAGTATTTATGCCATGTTATTCAGTGCATTTATCTATATCCATTCAAAAAGTTTAAAGACAAAATTCGGAACATTTTTGAGAAAATCTTATTTTGAAAATATTCTTTATTTCACCCAAACATAGTGTGCCAAAACTACTCGTATTTTGAAAAACTTTGTACATGATGTTATTTAAAGATCTAATTTTGAAAAATAGATTTCAATTTTGAAGAGCAGTATGCAAACATACTTATCTTTGTATGTTTTGCCATCAACCAATTTTGCAGTATCAAGGTCCCATAAAATGTGAATTCTGACTATACAATGTGTGTGAGGAAGAAATTTACTTCATATTGGAGAAGATTTATTTACTTTTTCGGTATCAGGGCACCATAATAAAAATTTTCCTGTTGAAAAGTCTCTTTGTTTGCTGCTGCAATACATTCTCTATATAACATAAGTAGCACGTGAGAAGGTAAATATGTAATATTTCAAATCTTTTTTCATTTTCTTTTCTAATTTAATATTTTAAATCTATTTTTATATACCCTAAATCATTTAAATATGAATATCCCTTGAATTAGCATTTTCAACTACTTCTTGTACCCCTTAAATTTGTGTGACCATGGGTACCACTTAGTCAACCTCTTGGATAAAATGGTACGGACCTCCAGCTCTGGTTAATTTGAGGTTTTCAAGCAGACTTTGTGCATTGTTGTGTGTTATATTTGATTTTCTTGGCTTTGAGCAAAAGTTGAGATTAATTTTCATTTGTTCAACTAGAAGTTAAGTTATAGCCAATTTGTTTTAATCTATTGTATTATTTTATTGTGTTTGCTGAGAATTTTTGTTTTTTATTGTGTTCTATGATGTAGTATTTTTACTGTTAAATCAAATCTAATTTTCTGTGTGAAATCCTTATAATCCTTGAACAACAGGAGTTTGTTGCAGATGTGTTTGTGTAACATCGAAAAATGTAATTGATTAATTTTCCACTTTCTTTGAAGACTATTGAATATCATAATGTAGGTTGTAACAGTTATGCGAGATAAGCTTTGTTTAACAGATTAAATTGAGCTAAGCTTTCATTTATTAATTTTTCAAATCAGTTATATAAAAATTGTGATGTTATTTTTCTGATTGTTAATAATCTTAGAGTGAAAATTTTTTCACTCTAAGATTTTAAAAGCTATAGTACATATCAAAATATTTATTTATTGAGATTTGAAAGTCTGAATAATATTGCAATGAACATCTTTAATGAGTAGATAAATAATTATTAAAACTGTTGTAGAAGTGGTAGTAGTTGCTGTTGTTACTGTTATCATTGTTGGCATCGTCTTTTTAATTGTGGTACCCCTGAATGTGACAAGTCATCTATGGGAACTTCAATCTTTTATGTTGGATAAAAATAAGCTATTTATTCTGAATTATGGTGCAAAATTTGTATGTACAATTGCAGCATACAATTAATACAATAATAAAAGTGTAATGTGGTTGCTGTTGTCATTGATGTAATCGATTGTTACTTGATGACATGAATCAAACCTTTCAACAGTTCATTATTCTGAATTAGTCAACTGGAGTTTAGTGGATAGAGCTACAGGTTGATTGGCATGATTTCAAATTTCGAGAAAGGTTAGAATTTTATTCATCATAGTTTTAAAGAAATGCTAGGGAACCTTTTCAATCTATGAGAAATGCAAATAGTTGCTGACCTCTCACTTCAAGAGCTGGGACCAGGCTGTAGGGATGAGATGTAAGCTTTACCTCTGACTGTTGCAAACCCTGATAGTTTTTGAAGTTAGAACAGAATGTTGTGTGTGTCTGATGGCCTGCTTCAGTTGAGACAAGCACCTTTTCTATTTGGAAGCCTCTGGGGAGCTCTGGTGTTGACAGTCTTTTTGCCTGCAGTGGTGTCGTCGCTGCGTGCAGCCCCCAAGCCAGGTTATGGCCTGCGAGCCTCCACGCTGCCTGCGTCTGGCCGCAGCAGTGGCCCTGGCTTCCCTGTGAGTACACTGTAGTTGTAACAGAACCTGTGGCGGCTGGCATGGGCTGCTTGGGTGGTGACACAGGGTGGTGATGGAGTGGGTTGGAGTGAAGTGCACACTAATGCTTATCTTTTGTTTTTCCACAGGAGTGAAAAACTAGTGTATTTATTAACAGACTTTCTATATACTGTGGGGATGACATGACAGTGTATTTCATTTTCTATTATTAAAATTATTATGCACTTGATAGTGGATATAAATTAATTGGATAAAAACATGAAATAATTTTCTGTGATAAAATAATGTATATAAAAATGGAAAAGAAAAATATCTAAACCACAACAAAAAATTTTCCAATATATTGTAAATAAATTGGAGAAAATTATACTTTTGTTAATGTTCCACATCATGCAGCTATAGATATAGAAAAAGAATGTCATGTGATTCCTTCAGTGACAGGTAGAACTGCAAGAAGAAATAGCGAGTCTTCATGTGTTAGATCCAACTGCTTACTCATTGTTGCCTTTGGGCAGGGTGTGTCAGAGGCATTGTGTGACATGGGTGACATTGGGTGCGTGTGGTTGTAGTGGTGAGCGCTCTACGGCACGTTCCTCGGCCTGGATATGGGCTGGCGCCTCGATCCCACACCTTCAGCAGCGGTGGAGGCAGTGCTTCCAACATCGGCGTAAGTGCACCCAGCGCGCATTGGTGGATGACCATATGTGACGTTGCGTTGGGTGTTGTCAATACAAGGCTGAGCAGGTTTGAGTAGCTATTATATATGAATGGTGGTTACAACTGTCCCCACAGGGAACAGGTTTCAACCTGACAATGAATGGATTGTGACTGTTCTGTACCTCTTAACAGCTTTGAATAGTTTCAAAAATGATTTTAAATTATGTTTATGTATCTGAAGAGGCCAATTTTAGCCTTTACCTTTAAAATTTAAATTAATGTTGATGGATTTTTATTTGTATGTGAAAGGCAATTTCACATTCAGCTTGAAGTGTTTTATTGTAAACTCATTTAGCCTTGAACAGTGTATTTGAAATGGAATATTCTAAGCTGCAATAAAAAGTTTCTTTTTTTTTCTTTTCCAATATTGTCATTTGAACTTTTGTTATAATATTTGTCCTTTGAAATAACGACAAGAAAAAAATGTACCTGTAAACCGAATGAAGGTATTTAACATAAAATCCCATGAAATAGCAAGAAAAGATTTTTCGAATATCTTAAACTTTTCACAAAAAATGTTTTTAAAAAAATCACGTTTGTAAAGCATTCTTTAAAATTATTCCAAAATTAATAAGATAACATTCACCTAACCAAAAATAGAACTAAAAATTAATTAATAACCTACCTTTGGATTTTATGAGAAGTCATATCAGAGCTGCCTTGTAACTTATTCCAAATTATTATGTCTTTGTGGGTCAGTCAAAGTGAACTGAAGATTTATTGATGGTTCAATATTCTGACTGCTTATCACCCAGAAAAACACACATTCATTCAATTGAGCAGTTGTTCTACTTTCATTACCTCAATAGCTGCTGGAGCTCATCTCAGCCTCTACTCCTACTTGTGAACACCTGTTGTTTGTGTTGCATCTACATTAAGCGCATGGCACACAAGAAGCTGTGGTTCTCAAATTCCTGTATTTGGTCTATCCCAACAACAGAGATGTTGAGTATTGTTGTAAAACCACATTTTTTTTAAATATTGATATTTTATTGTACTTAATTCTAGAGTGTAGAACTGAAATATTGATGGGTAATATTAGTTAAGCAAATTAAATTTTTGAATGTCAACTGTTTTAGAATGTTTACTGTTGCTCATGAATTAAAAGAGTTCTGCTAAAAATACTTCACGTAGTGTCGTGATAATCAAATTATGGATTGTAACTAAAATTGTTGTGACAAGCAAGAGGTCTCATTTTGGTTGTAACATAGATTTGTTTCGTTGAATAAATTTAAATAAAACAAATTATGATCTATTGCAATATTTTGATGGAATATAATGTAGGTTTTGCAACATTTGGAATTATTACTTCCTTCAGTTGCTGTACAGGAATTATGCTTTGTGAAGTCATCTTTATGTAATTGAGCTTTTCTTTATTTTAAGTTTTGAAAATATTTTTTAATCAGAAATCTATGTGATTTATTTGTAGGGATGCATGTTGATTCATAATTTTGTTGTGTGCTCACTTTTGAAATGCCATTATACATGATCTTCTAATCCTGTGCTTTTCTTTTCACATGCTATATCTTTGTCTTAACAATTTTGTTAGACCATTGTCTTCTGAAAAGCAAAACCCACTAATTCTGTGTAGTCAGACTTTCGTTTCGAACCTCAACAGTATTAAATAAAATTACAAACATTTTTATCAGCTTCACTAACAGATTTGGCACTAGGATATTGTATAAGCAACAATTTAACAAGAAAATAGTAGTAACTCTTATTCTTATTTAGATAGTAGTTATATTGGATTGAGTAAGAGGTCTACAGACTTAATGAGTGGGTAGTGCATGGACCTCTCAATGAGTGATCTAGTCTGAAAATTGATTTGTCTTCTTAAATAGAGGTGAAGGAAAACTTTTTTGTCATTAGAAAATGAATGCAGAATACATTGTGGTGCATTTTTGTGCAATTGATTAAGTAGTTGAATAATTAATCATGAAAGTTAATTTGTTTGCATGTGCTTTTTCTACATAAAAATAATTTACTCTAGGCATTCTGCATTATTAGCTTTGACAGTTAGCTGCCTCCACTTCTTTGCTGAAGAAATCATGGAGAGAATTCAAGCTGCCTTATAATGATGTCAACAGTGTAGATTTTTTCTGTGAAAAAAGTGCTTTTACATGCATATATCTTGCTTTGTAAATTTTGTTGCAATAGGAAGCAATTAATGAATTACAGGTGCATTGTAAAACATTATGGAAAAAATGATTTTCCTGTTTTTCAAATCAAAAGTTCAGAAGAGGCCAGTGGAGATGATCATGCATGCTCTGCAGCTGTGTGAAAGCACATATATTCTTTGCTTTTATTTCAGGTTCTTATGTAGATTATGAATGTGTATTTAATGTATAGAATATGTTTCTATCAAATACTGTATTTTTGTATATTTATAAGAGGAAATGGAAGTATGTGTGTGTGGCAAATGGGAGGTAATCATTTGAAGCAAATGCCATTTCAAAAATGAGAAGCAGATTTGATTAAATTTTGTAGAAAAACAGACACTTTAGCTTACCATTATCTTGAGTATTCTACCATATTTTATGAATTGAAATATTTTCTGCCAATTTGTGTATGAATAATTATGATTTCCTTTTTCTTACTAAACTATTGTACCAATTTTATTAAAATTTCAAGTAAGAATCTTATCTGTGTTTTGTTAACGTTAAAATCAAAGAACTGGGATGTTAGTTATTGCTGTTCATCTCTGTTGGCATTTACAAGTAGGTGCAGAGAGAGGTCAGAGACAATTGGTAAAATTAAAATATGAAAGAGTATACATTCTCATTGTATTGATTATATTGTTCTTATACACAAATAAATACAAGAATTGAAACATTAGAATATAATTTTATCAACGTTACTTAGAATATAAATGTAGAACACAGTAGTTCGTTTTAATAATTTTCAAATATTGGAATTGAATTTTTTCCCCCCTTTCTTTTGTAAGAGGTCTGGAATATAATTATTTTAGATACATTTTCTCTAAAGCAGAAATCCCAAACAGTTAACTTTGTTAATAATTGTGTATTCATGTTGTGAAATTGGGGTACCTTTAAAAATCATGAATGGATTTGAGTGGACCCACCTTCTTATATATTTATTTTTCTGCATTTACTTATTATTTTTCTGTGATGTCGTTTCAGTTTGATAGAGTAGCACATTATTGTCATAAATGCATGCTTTGTTAGAGAGCTACCTAAGAGAGTTTCTGTAGAAAGATTTTGAACAAATTCTACATATATGAAATCGGTGTTCAAGAAGACACTTTCTTTTAGAATTTTCATCTGCTGCTCTGTAAGAAATTCGAATAAAACCAAGGAGTATGAAATTATTAGTAGTTCATTATTCTTGTCAGAGATGGTAGTAGAAAATTTTCAAATTTTCCCTTTGCACTGAATACATTCTCACTATTAAAAATTCTATTTTGGTATATTTCTGCCTTGCTTAAAAATAATCTTTGGGATGGGAATTTGCAGTTAACGGTAAATATCTTATTTTATTTTTGAAATTTGTTTGGCGTTCAGTTACAGAATTATGCATTCATTGCATTGAATTTGGTGGAAATATAATTCATGATGGTTTGAAAACTTAATTTCAGCACTAACTTCATGTTCCCTCTTTGCGTAGAGTTAATAATGATAGAAAGTATCTCAGGGAGATAAGAATGCCCACTGAATTCAGCAGACAGTACTTGTTTTTGTTTGGTGTGTGTGTGTATATGTGTTTCTGGGAAGAGTTGTTTCTTGGCCAATAACATGAAATTAACAATTTCATGCAGGGGAAAGTGTTCTTTTAAAAAAGAGTCAATAATACTTTTAATAAATATTGAAAAGTTCTTCTGGGTCTGTGATCTTTCGCTACCCTCTCATATCACATAGAGTTTTTAACCTTTTTAGTCTGAAATAAATCAAAATAAAATGAATCACTAAAAAACGCATTTTGCTTCTCATGAGAATGTTTCATTGTCAAGGAGATATGTGAAACAATTATAATGGAATATATATTTCTTCTGGTGACTTGCAAACTTTGTGAGCATTAAACTATTAGCAAATATCTCAGTGTTCTCTTGGGTAACTTCACCATATTCTGAATGTGTGTGGCATGTTATTGAATTGCTGTTAGAGTTGACATATGAAAGTCTCTTTTCTCTAGTGGTGCTCATATTCAATGTGACTTTATTCAATTTTTGTTTTTCAGTTACACAGATTTCCTGTGCACATTTGCTGCAGTGTCAATTTCTTTTGCTGGTGCTTAGAATGCATGTTTCTTTATAAGTTTTTTAATTAATGCAGTTTTGTGGATGGAGTGGCATGTGTAATAGATGTAATTTATTTGCAATTAAGTATACTGTGTAAAGTAAATAAAAATTTGCCTATTTGTGTATTACAAAATTGGAAGTGGTGGAAGAGATTCACAGTTCACTCTTAATCAGCCACATTATCAGTTGAACAATTCCTGGAAAAATGGATTATCTTACCTTGCAGATGTATTTAGTTTGGCTCTTATTGCCCTAATGAATAGTAATCACAAGTCACCTTCTCAACAACCTATTGGAATTGAATTTTCTGTAATGTCAACATTTTTATGTTGGTGCTTAGTTATTACTTGATACTTAAAGAATTAATAATGTTTCATAATCAGATTACAGTTGTTTACAGGAATTGTGTATCTCTCAGCTACTTGTTTTATGTAGCATGTGTGGTATTTTTATTTAGAAAAAAAAAAAAAGTTGAATACATCTGGTGTGCAATTATTTTTGGTGCTTGAAGGGAAAAGATATCTTAATGAATTTAAAAATTGTCTCTAATTTCTAAACAGCTCTTTATTTTATTAAAATATAGAACAATATTGTTTCTCCTTTCTTTTTCTCTCCTTGCCTTTATTCAAATAGGAAAATATGTTCTTATCAGAAAGCAAAAACCACTTCAAGCACCAAGGGCAGTGTTCACAAATATTTGGTACTATCTCTGGATCTGATTTTCACATACATTTTGGCATTTGTTAGATTTGAAGCATTTCTGATGATCCTCTCTGTGTTTTCTTTTAATTTTGAATCATAACCATACTTTCTAAATTTTAAACTTGCACAATAATTGTTATTACTTAATGATAATTAATATTTTTGCATAAGTATTTCATGTTGTGAATATGTTTGGAAACCAATTTCTCTTTTATAATGTATTGGATTTTTAATTGTAAATTGCAAAGATATTAAAAGTAATGTCAACGTAAAATCATTGTTCATTTTATGAGATTGATGTCCTAAAGTACAATGTTGCACTGATTCTTTAACTCTAGGCTCCTTGGGCAATTTTTGTTTCAAAGTGTTTCTGGTTTGAATTGCATTTTAAGAGTGTTCAGTTTACATCTCATAAGTTCCTAAACTTGTGAAAAGAGAAAGTTTGAAGGATATTGATGAAATAACCTACAGAAATTATGTGCCCACATCATCAAAGGAGTCATATTATGATATTGATGAACTTAAAGTTGACCACACAGCCAGTGGTCAACAAACGAACCGAGCAAGAGTAGTACCAGTTGAAGTATGTATTTGCCATTGAGCACTGCCCAGGACAGCACCTCCCCCTTCCATTGTGTGTGCACGCATTTGTAGTGCTGATGCATGTGTCCGTTGCGCAGGCTGACTTCTCGTTCAGCGGGATGGGAGACAAGACTCACAGCACTGAGTTCAGCAGCGGCAAATCGGACAGTGAGTACCATTTCTGTTGATGTTGCATTTTGTGCTAAGTGAAAATGACAATTTGAAATCTTTGTCTTCTTTTTTAATATTATTTTCTGTTGTGCTTTAAATCACACTTTAAAAGGACACACTATTTTCTGAACATAGTTTTTCATGAAACCCAACTTGTCATCTGCCTAGCATTGATAAAGATTGATGACATTTTACTGCTTTTACCAGTTGCTGCACAACATGCACTTGAATTAATGAAAGGGTGTATACTTTTGTGCTGATGTTTTAAAAATTATATTACATGTGTGAAAGAGTGTGTGCTAAAACAAATAATATATTTTAAGATTATTGCGCTTTAACAGAGATATATTATGGAGTAGAATAAAAATAAAGGACACATTATCAGGAGAACATTTAACAAATACTGTTCAATTAGGCATTCCTAAAGCACTTACGTTCATTTGATATTTTGGATTTCTATTGTATTTGCTCACTCGAATTCATTGTTTGATTTATTGAATACTATGTTTTTTGTAATTCTCTTGAAGTTAATTTTACTTGTTTAACTTTCATTGTTTCATTACTATTGCAGACCTTTCATGTACATAACATGTTGTTTATATGATTTCTGCCAGCAGAATGCATTCATTTTTATGACATTTTGCATTAATTACATAAATTTTATATATGATAAAAATTAAGCATTTTAAATTTTAAAAAAATCAATAAAATTTGATATATTTAAATGTACTGTAAGTTCAAGACCTAATAGTTTTAGAACGTGTTCATACATTGAGGTTTTTAAAAGAGGCTTGGGATCTGAAATGTTTGAAAGGACTGTTTTATTACATCTATATAACTCTGTCATGAAAAAATGTATAATGAAATGTAAGATGTGGATGTTTGGCCTGTTTAAGGTGGTATTAAAGCATTGTCAATAGATTTATATATTTTGTTCCTTAAGCATGCAGGATTTAGATTTCAAAAATAAGCCTATAAGTGGGTACAGGGAAATTTGTTTTATGAAGCTAATAATATTTGGATTCTCAACTATGGGAGTAATTTTGGTGTGAGCTTTTGTATACAAAACTAAGAGCATTGGTGTAATTTTTCTTAATGGAAAAAAATGATGATTTTTATCTTTGAATTATTGAGTATTGTCAGTGATATTGCTTGTATTTTACATCTGATGCTTTCTATTGAAAAAATGATGTGCAGTGAAATTTGGAGTTGTTTGTAAGCCATACATTAACAGTTCTGCTTGCTTGGCTTTTGCAGTATTAGTTGAATGTGCTTTAAGAATTTGGCCAACATAAAATTGCAATGGAAGTTCTCTTGGATTCCAGGTTAATCTAAGAATATTTTTAACTTATTGTTTAAAATATTTTCAAAATTGAAGTATAAGTTGTTGGCTTTTGTAGATAGGGCAAAGCAAATTTGACTGAAACAAATTCTGGATTTCTCTTTTATTTCCTTTTCTTTTTCTCTGTGCTTCTTTTCTCTATAAAATTACTTCATTGTTTATTACTTTATCCAGAATTATCAATAACATAATAAGCAAATAATACAATGTAAATTTGTAATTGTTTATATTTTGGATGCATTATTGGTTGAACAATTCATTGTCCTGTGTATATGCTTTTGAAATATCTTTCATATTGGTATCTTTGAAGAGTCTCTTGAATGGATGGAATCTTACAATTACTTATTTAACTACTTTCTAGGCATGAAGTAAGAGGGGATTGTTATTGTGCATGCTCTTTTTAGGGCCCTTTCAATGATGAATTCTGGTCATAATTAGTCTGACTTACTTGATGGATCTCTGTCTTGAGTGGTCTCTTTCTCAGTTCTGTACTGTAGGCAGTCATCATGTAGTACTATCTCAAGATGGCAAGTTTAAATGTGTCTCAGTTCATCATGTAAGCAGACTTAAGAAAGGGAGGCCATCTTTAGATCTTATTGTATTTCAGTGGTCAGCTTCAGAAGACTTAAGACTCGGGGACTGCACGTGTAGCTTCTGGCCATTAACAGTCTTAGGAAATGGGAGAAGTGCATGTACTATTATAAGATTCGCATGCAGAGAAATTTGGTAATCCTTTGGCAGTGGCGGGAATTGAAGATATACTCAAATAATCATTCATATTGTAGTTGTCTGGAGTGACTTTCTTCTTGCATTGTATGCTGTTTGGTCCAACTACATCTCGTTGAAATAAATAATGTTAGGTCCAGAGTGAAAACATCTGTGATTATTGAAAGTTTCAATATTAATGTTGATGATTCCAATTTCTTAGCGTGACACCCATTTGACATCTGTAAAAATGCATTCATCTTTTAGCAGATCAGATTTTTTAAACATCAGAGCAAAAGACAAAAATAATTTTCAAGCATTTTATAATTCTGTTAAATGAATGAAGGAATGAGGACAAGTTTCAAACCCCTTCTTGTGATTGAAGAACACTGAGACATAACATCAATGACCACAATATTCGCAGTACCTCAATATCTAATTAAATCAGATAATTGTGTGCTTCACAAATATGGAAAAAAATCAAATGTATGTTATTTTCATAATTTGTGACTATTCACTTTATTTTCAGTTTTTTAAATTAATAAATTGTCATTGTTGACATTCATTCTCTCATTCTTTTTATGGATATTTGAACATAAAGATTGATAAATTTGATATAAATGACAGTATGCATCTGAAATAAATTTTTACATCTGTTCAAGTTGCTTGTGATTTCTGAAAGAAATATGCTATGATTATCATAGATTTTTTTCCTTTTGTTATTTTTCTTTGTTTTTTCTCCTTCTTCTTATTGTTATGAATAATTTTGATTGAGAATCATGCTGCAATAAATTGATTTAACTGTGTTAGGATGGACAAATAATAATTTCATTTGGAAACAAGTGAGAAATAAATCTTCAATTTGTATAAGTGTATGTGCGTTAATGTGCGTGTGCACTTGAGAGTGTGCATGCGTGTGCATAAGATATAGCTCTCATTTTGTGTGTAGCTCTTGATTTGATACCATGCCTTTTTTCTCCCAGTTTCGACAGGTTCCATATCTGAGGTGGACAGGAGAGCCTTGGTATGTACAGTCATTTTACGTGTTCACCTGTTCATTGCATTCACACTTGACACTCACCTGACAATCTTGGATTTCAATGGTAGACTTTCAACATCTATGATGTGCTGAAACATGATGAACCTTGGAGAGAATAAATGTTTAACTGTAAATTTATAGCACTTTCCCCAAATTTAACTGTAGATAGAGATTCCTTCTTTTTCCCTCACTCCTTCAGTGATTTAACCCTCAACTGGCGTTTTTGTTACATAACCAGTGTCGGGGTGCCATTTTGACCCCATGCCTTTTTTTCTTTTCATTATAAAAATTTGTAACAAATTTTAAACTATTTCTGTTTAATTAAATTTTTGTAGGATTTTGAAAATCGTTTAGATAAAATAATTCATTTTTAATATTTATATATTTTACCTAACAAAATAATAATAATAAACTCTGTGACATATTACTGATAAATAATCATAAATAAAACCTAATTTTTATCAATAATTTTTTTAATTTAATTTTTTCTTATCTAAATGTGTGTATTATTTTCTGATACACATATTTAATGATAAAATATAAATAATATTGCAAAAATAGACTCGTAGACCCTCCTTACAAATGTTTGGCTGATATTTCTTCAATTCTTCAATATTATTGAAGTGGTTTCACAAAGCTGTAGTTAGGTGCACATTCAAGAGTGATGTTCACGTGAGGTTCAGCAAGTTGACATACCAAGAATTCCTGCTATGACAGTCATACCCATTTTGTATGTCTTCAATGTCACTATAATTACTCTCCACCTCTTCTAACCATTTAGAGATAGAGATATCATGGTCCATGTCAGCACAAGACACAATTTCTTATGAAAACGCCATTACAAAGACAGTTGTGTAACTGGCATGGTGGTGCCACTGTGACCCGAACAAATATTTTCACTTGTGCCACTGCAAAACAACCGCATGAAATTCAACAGTTCATCTCAAATCAAAAGATAAGCACATTATTTGAAGGTAAACAGCATACCAACATTCTTATTTGAAAATTAGTCAGGATATTCCACTTTGAAATTCAATTGGGGTCAAAATGGCACAATGACGCCAGTTGAGGGTTAAGAAAAATTAACTTTAATTCCCAAAGTAGGATTTATTACTTACAAGCTATATACAAAAATGTACTTTTGTGCAGCAGGGGACTTATAAAACAACTGAAGAACTATATTTATGATTTGTAGTGGAAATGCTAAAAAGCTTTTCAGGTAGAGAAGGATAAGTGGAAGTTCTTAAAAAGAGGCAATTGTTATCTATATTACTTGTAAATTCATTTCATAAAAGGTTCGTAAAAATCACATTGAAAAATGATGGGTTCATTGCAAAATAAGTACAGTCAAGAAGTAAAGTATTGTTTAATTATAATATATTGTATTTTTAAAACAAAAAGAATAAATAATATGTGTATGTGTGCATTATTTTACAAGAATGTTACACAAATATAATGAAATGTAAGAGCTTGAAAGAAAGTCTTGTTAGATAGTGGATATTTTTGACACATTATAGTGAGTGAGAAATAGAAACTAAGTGGATTAGAAAATATTATTAGAAAGTTATTAAAAAGAAGCAATAACTTTTTTTGTATTTTTGTAATGATTCTTTCCAAGTGGATTCATAGGCGATTAACTAGCAATAATAATAATAATAATAATAATAATAATAATAATAATAATAATAATAATAATAATAATAATAATTACCTAATTGATAAACAGTATGAACTGCTTAGAGGTAAAGCAGTGTTAATTCCCTTGATGTAAATAAGTTATTGAAATACTTTTCATTGACTATGTGAAGTTTCATAGGGATGGGATGGGAGAGTATGAATATATGTACTTAAGAAATTGTATATTCAAAATAATGTAATATCTATGTAAGAATTATTGTAAAATTTGTACTTACAAATATTATTAAAACATTTATTTTTCTTAAACCAGCATTGCTCGTCAGGTGTGTGGAAAAGGGTAGAATGTTACTTCTTAAAAATTAACCTTTCATTTAATGCTTTGGGAAGTAAACCAAAGGATATTATACTGAATGGATATAGATTGCATTGTTACTGCTGCACAAAAGTCATGTTTCAGCATATTTTGGATACTTTCTAGTCTGTGTGTGTGTAACAGCTTTCTGTGTTGTTCCTGTCTCCTCTATGTGCCACAATGCCTGTAATCTCATACCAGATTGTGTGACATCAAAATAATATTTTATTTTGTGTTAATCAACATTTCTACTTGGTTTATACAATAGTCATAATTTAGTGACATTTGGAATTGCCTGATGTTAAATTATTTCACAGAACATGGATGGGTAAAAGGTTGCATAAATATGAACAGAAATCTGATATGTTGATTTTTAACCAACATTAAACTGATTTACTACAGTGTTGCAGGATTTATATAATAGCAGGATTTATATAATAATTAGTGACTATTAAAGTATCATTAAAAAAGTGTGTATGAATTTAGTAATTGATTAGCTGTTTTTGCATGTTTGTAGATAATTTGACTTTTGCATGCCAAATTTTAATGAAATTAACATTTCTTATACTCCATGTTGAGATCTTGCTTTTCTTGTTTGCTGTACTGCTTTTTGTACTAATTGCCTTGCTGTTTGCTATTGTGTGTTTTAAGCTCATTGAATTCTATGCTAAGGGTTTAATTGTAGAGATTTTTTCCTTGTGGGAACAGAATGACGTGAAAAAAATTCATTCTCTTAAACAGACACAGTTGATTGGTTATTTCATATTTGAATGGAATGTATGTTGTTATATTTTGTGACTATTAGTCATTTGGTATGTAGTAGGATTACTACAACATTTTGTTTTAATTAAAGCTTAGAAAAAGGAAGGAAGAAAAAATATTGTAAACTCTTAAATTTCCAATTCAAACATAATATGTTGTCTGATAAACTGCAAAGTTGTATGAATTATTTGCATACAATGAAATTAATTCAGAATTTGTAACTAGATATTGTGTGTTCATATACTCAAGTAAATCCCAACCAACTCTGAAGTTTAAACCATTCCAAGTCAAAATTTAATAGAAAATTAATGATTCATTTATTTACTTGAAAAGAGATCTCTGATTTTAATGTTGGGAAAGCCAATTCGTAGGTGCCAACTGGAGATGTAGTGAGATGAACTTTATTTGGCTACAACGCAAAAAGCAAAGGACCTTTCTTTGATTCTATGTTTTTTCCATTTAGTCTCTGGCTATACGCAATGTAGATGTGGGTGAATTGCATCTCTTTCATCTCACCATCAAATGCTAGCCAGAGGTAATGTGCCAATGGCCAGGAAAAAATTTAATTCCTCATTTGTAGTAAATGTAAACTCTAGATATCAGGAAATTATGAATCAGTTCACAAATGTTTTAATTAATACTTCTAAGTATTTGTTTTTTTAGAAGTATTGTTATTGAGTTGAAGTTTTTAGATTAGAGTAGGAAGAAAGGAAATAATGATACATAAAGTACATTTTAAATTGTTTTGTGATTCAACATTTATTTTGATATTATATATTCATATTCCGTTGATCATAAAGTAAAAATTACTTTAGGTTGTTGTTTACATGCACACAACCTTAGGGAATGTATTTCTAATGACATAAATGTTCTTTATTTTGTCGACCTTTGGTATACCATTATCTGTATACTGTCATTACTTACTAACATATTTAAAGAATTTTAAGACAATTGAAAATAGAGAAGTTTACTGTTGGTATTTTTGTGTTATAACTTGTGTATGAATCAAGAGGTTTTTAGTTCATGTATTTGCTTCATTTCTGACTTCATAATTCTAATGATTGCTTGTGTCTTAGAATGCTGATCTGCCAGTGTCCACAACATTTGCGGGTGGTTTGCGTTACGCTGCCTCATACAGCCCTCATCTCAGACGGTCTCTGCCCAACATGTCTCATCCCATGAGTACAGAGCCAGCCCGTGTTTATCCCTATCACCTACTGCAAATTACTAATTACCGTCTGCCTGCTGATGTTGACCGCCTTAACCTGGAGGTATGTACCATTCCTTTGTATGCCCATGCAACATTAGAAAATGAGTGAAGTATGTCTGAATTTGACTAGTGAAGAGGATTGGAATTATATTATTAAACAAGTTTCCTGATCTGGGTACTTTACTCACTCCTAAAAAGATAGAGATATCGTTCCGCAGTTATGGCAGTATATTTATATCGAAATTTTCAGCTACCTCCAATTCATGTTATTGAATTTTCTATTTCGTTTATTTTAACACTTTAAAAATTATTATGAATGTTCTAAACCCAATTTTTTTTTTCTTTTTTTTTCCCCAAAACTTAATGTATTACCATAGGTATTAATTATGAGAAAAATGTGGTAAATAGTTACATAATTATTCATATATTATTTCTGGTATTTAATTGTGCTCTTGTAGCTTGGTAAATTGAAACTTCCATTTTTTTAAGTGTGTTTATTTTGTTTCATTGAATTTTTTGTTCCCCAGAAAAAATATTAAGAAGTTTCATGTTAAATTCATACTATTAAGAAATGACTACCAACCGTGGTGGAGTTTTGCTACTAGCTAGGTTGAATTCACACACAGCCATAGTCTGGAGAATAATTCTAGTAGCTGGCTACTCTAGTTTTTCATGGTTTCTCCTATCAATAACAGGCAAATGCCGGAGCAGTACCCTAACAAATGCACCATATACCACACACAATCTTTCCTTCCTCTTCCTTGTCATATCCTCTCCCCTTACTTGCATACATTTACTGCTACATTCACTACTCTACCACATGTGTCAGGAGCTTAGAGCTTATCCTGACTGGAGGTGCTTCACCAGAGGAGATACTTGGAGGAAGAATTTCCCTAGAAGCAGTCATGTAGATTGGTACCAGATCACACCATTTAGTGTAGGAGGAACACCACCACCTTTAACCACATAAAAACATTCACTGTACCAAGGGGACTAATGGCCATAATAGTTTACAACAGTCCTGTCCGATAAAATTTGAAGATAATGAAGTTGGATAAAAGATGGATTTTGATTAAAGACTGATAATCATTTTGAATGAGGAGGGGTCCGTTGTTATTAAAAGGATTATAATTGGTAATTGTAGTTGATGTTTTTCTTTTTTTTTTTCTTTTCAAATAAATTAATGGATCTGCAATTGCTGTGTTATTAAGTCATTGATTTATGATCTACAGGCTGTAAGTCCAGATATAAAATCATATTAAATAGTATATTTTTCCTTCACTAAAATTTATTAGCATTATGTATTTTGCTTCCTGTTTGAGACATATTTTTGTTTTTAATTCAATTTTTCTTTTCATTTTCAGCGTCATCTTTCAGATGTAGAATTTGAAACACTGTTTGGTTGCAACAGAATGGAATTCTACAGAATGCCTCAATGGCGAAGAAATGACTTGAAGCGACGAGCACGTCTCTTCTAAAGCATTTTTGTTTATGACTATGGTGGAGCTGCCTGTCTTTGTGGTAGGAACACAAACTATGTGATAACCATGATGAATCCTTTCTCTACATTTGTGCCATAGTCAGTTCAATTGAAATTTTAAGTGACATATCATTCTATTGCATTTTCTGCTCAAGTTATTTTTATTTCAACTCACCTCCTTAAATGTGCTTGTGCACAACCCATTGTATGATTATCCATTTATAATGGGTACTGAAATACATTTGGTGTAATTGACCAAAGATATAAAGATTGTGAATAATAGTAAGTATATTCAAGATGGTGTAATTAACTTGTATATATTTGCAGATCTTTGATATGCATATTAAACTGGTGCAGTTGATGATATAAAACTGAAGGTTTGTGTTTATTGTTGGGTAAAACAATGTGTCAATATAACTCTGAGCATGAACAATGTGAACACTATGTACAGTTTAAAAGGTAAGGTTGATTGTTCATATGTTTCAGACAATAAACCAACATTTCTGTGCTTAAAAGCTCCAGAATTAACCTTATGAAGTAGGCTTCTTTTAATCTTGGACAGTCAAATTAGGTTTTTGCTCTTCGCTGTGAGAAAGTACTCTTCAAGAGCATACATGTGCATTCTAATTTGGAGAAATTGTAGTCACATCAAGGTTTTGTGGTTTTTCATCATGGTTAATCACTGGGAATGGTTCTGTTGTTTCCTGGAAAAAAATATTTAATTATAAAAGAAATAAATTGAAAAGATGAAATTTAAGAGAACTTTCACTTGTGGAGGCTGAATGAGACACCGTAACAAAGCTTTCTCTAGAGTCAGCTGCTTAGGTCATTGATTATATTGATCCTTATATAAGCTTTATTTAATGAACAGCTACTATATGCCCAGAAACTTATAAAGGTTTCAGAAAAAATATACTGTTGACTACTAAAAGCTTGTGTTTTTAAATTACTGAATGGTACTCTTTTAATTATTAAATCTTGTAGAAATACTATCACATTTAAGAATGTATTAATTTTGTTTTGGAAGTCAGTGGGGATAGAAAGGCCTGGAAGGATGTTCATGCCTTCACATTTTTTGTCCTCTCATGTTTCTGTAATTATTATTATTACTTTTTAAAATATTCATTGTATAAACATTAATTTAATTTCGTTAATTTTTTCTATGGTGGAAAGTCATAAGAGCATGTATATCTTCTTATGTTTCTGTTTTTACTATAATCTACAGTACCTAATCTAAATTGCTATCTACATGGTATTGTGACAATTACACCCATGTTTATTGAGATTTTTTTGTCTTAATTCTTTTAGCACACTTGACTTATATCTTCTTTGTATACTGAACAATTCGCGATTGTAGATGTACATTTGCATGTGCATATAAAAATTATTTATTGTATGTCTAGAAAATTAATTTTATGTATGGCCTTCCATCCAACATGTAGATCTGCTGCCATAGGATTGAAAATGCAGGAAACAAATTATCAAAAAATAATATGGTGGTCAGCTAAGCTTGAAATATATATGCCGATTAAAGCTTATTATTGGAATAGAGAAGTCTTACAAATTAATTTCTTCTAGAGTGTTGCCTTTCAGTTATGTTCAATTGACCCGAAAAGAAAAAGTGCAAATGCTTGTTTTAATTTGTGTACATTCTAAAGACTCTTGCTCTTTATGAGTTTATGTTTTATGTAACTTGAATAGAAATTGTTGTACAAAATGATCAAATCATTATTTAAGGCACACCTTTCTGTGATAGGACTTTAGAATTAAATTTCTAAAAAATCTTTTTAACTTTTTCTTGACTGTAATTATTAATATTGTGTACTCAATTCTTATTACAGATCATTATATTGAATGTTACTGCATACTAATTATGTTCAATTAAAACTTCTAGGCCTTTAAGAGCAAAATATAAGGTCCAGATATTTAATTAATGACATTTTGACTCAATTTTCAAGATGGCCAAGAAACGGGGTGGCTAGTTTATGTACATAGTGTATTAATTGTTTTTAGAAAGTATTTATCAAGATATATTTTGTATCTGTGCACATAGTTCCTCATGTGCCATGTGGCATTTTTTTGGATTTTTATGGATACATGCACTCTCATGTGTACCGTGACACATTAAATTCAATGTGGCATTTATTATTATGTGTTGTTTATTGTCAAAATGTCATTTCTGAATTTTACTTGCACAGGTACATAATTTTTTTTGTGCACAGTGTGTGATAGAATTTGTTACTGCCGTGTAACTTCTTTACTTATAATTTGTAAATTAAACCATACATGCATACGCACAACATTATTTATGCTTGATATTGTAGGTAGGTTTATATTACTTAAGAATCTATTTTATCAATGTTTGCCAGAACATATACTATTCCATATACTTCATAATAAGTTTAAATTTGATGAAACGTTCATTCTGAAATTTGTGGAGCTTGTATTGCTTTCAGAAACAATCTGTATAAATTAAAATCAGGTTTCAAACTTATAGTTGGTGTTTTAAATTTTCTCTTGGATGCTGCACAAATTGATTTCTAGTTTTGTTGCTGCTATGAACAAGATGAAAAGCTGCACTTGTCTACAGACAGAAATGTTGATTCCCATGAACTTCACTTCAGAACATGTATTAAGAAGATACCAGCTTTGCTGAGTTCTGTTTAATACTATAATTCAGCTTTCTGGTATTTAATAGTGTTACATCAGCACCCTTTATACAATGTGTTTGAATGTGTTAAAAAGATAAGAGGAGGGGGTAATTATCCCATGAAGTATACATTAATAATCACATTCAATTTGTGTATCATCTGAAGATAGCTTGAATTATTTAGTATAGCCTACTCCTTATGATTTTTTATCAACAAAGATAAATTTGGAAATTTACCTAATGTGAAGCAACTTGTTAAAGTTTCTTTGCATCATAAATTAATTTTTTCCTTGTGAATGTCCTATAGACTTCATAAAAAATGTGCTATTGAAATGTTACTGGTGTGCTTTGCTGATACACAATATGTGCAATGTGAAGTCTTTTAATGAGAGGATTATAAGATGCAGCATGTCGGAAGAATGGAAAACTGCATAAACTGAAAAGTGAGAAGTTATTAATTATATAATTAGGCACTTATATTAAACAAGTACAGTATAAACATTTTTGTAAGTTTCATTCTTCACTTGAGAAGCTCTGGAACTTAGAAGTTTAGTTAGAATATGCTATTGTATGTAGATCAAAATTTCCTGGGGCATTGTCTCGCGAACCAACAAGATGCTTTTATGGTATATGCTTGTCCGTAGACAGCTCCATGAATGTGCTTGTTTCACAGTGTCAATTTTATCTGTGCCCATGCTCTGTGGAAATAAGTGCATGAAATCTACTGTGAAATATCTTCTGTGTTATACAACAATATGCTCTTTGTCAGCTGTACAGAACATTGATTCTCCTCAGTTCCAAAAGTGCACTGGCTGGGTCTTGCTTGCCCATTTTGAAAAATATATTTTGCCATATGCTACAGTTTCTTGTGTTATTTATTTCTAGTTTAGGGCTGTTATTCTATTGTTGTAGCATGTGAATCCTGTCATTAAAAAAACGTTCAAAACATTTCAATTCGTTTAAAAAACTGAAGCGTATATATTCAGTCAGCCATGTTAGATTGTGACATCTGTCATATCAAATAAATTTTAAAAATGTTTTATAAAAAAAAAATTAAAATCATAATAAAATCTTATTATAAAATCCACTATCAAATAGGATATTGTTTAGTGCACCTACGCAAAACATTTTCTTCCAACTCTTAATGGCTATGTCTGTGATAATAAGTGATGGAAGAAACAATTTCTAAACTGATGTTTCGGGAGTGATGGACAGCTGTTTGCCATTCAGATTATTTTGCACATTTATTTTTGGGAACTACAGTTACCAGGTAAGTAATGTGAAATTAAATTTGGAGAGGGATCTAGAAATATTGCAAATTTCTTTGTTCAACTGCTTGAAACAGATCACCATGTCTTCTAAAACCTGCTTGATAAATGAAATAGATCTTTTTGTTCTCAACGTGGTCAATTATGCGCTCAGCAATACCAATCTGTTTACTTCAATTACACTCATTCAACATAATTTGTTGCTTTAGCAACAATGTTTGGAAGTTTCTTTATCTTTAATCCTCACACTTGCTCATTAATACATTTTCACAAAAGTAACTGACTTCGCAGAATATGATGTAGAATAATATTTAAATCTTCTCAATTAGCACAATGATTTTGTCTTATTAAATATAAGACGTGTATATCAAAATTGTGTATATCATATGTAAATTGGATATATTGGGTATTGTGTATATCAAAAAAATTAATTTTCAGTTCTCTAATCCCTAATAATTTAATTGATAAAATAATGAGAAAAGTTTGGAAGAGTAAAAACCTCTTCTCATATGGAAATTGGGGGAGGGGGATTTGTAAGAGCATTTTTGAAAAAGGGTTTGAATTAATTTGCACTCAAAATCTGGAGATTTCAAGAAACTTTACAAGAGATCATTTCAATCATTTATCTTCACAAATATAGTGAATTAAGTATTAATATATAACGTAAATATCCGAGATATTGTAAACAATATAAATATGCAATTTTTGAACTAATGCTACACTCACAATAATTGTAACAATAAGATAATTGCCTATTTGAGCGTTAAGAGCCTATAAATACATATATTGAATTTTCCGCATTTTTTAAGTAGTTTTGTTTGTTTGTTTTGTTTTCTCAATCAGTTTTTGAGAAATGACTGTTAAGTAATTTTTTACCAAACCAGTATCAACCGCATATCAAAATATGCCTGGGTGTCCTCCAATGGAGAAGTTTTATGACCTGTGTGTTCTTGCCTATGTCACGGCGAGCAGGAGCACAGCTTAGATCTATGCTAATTTGAAACTGTGCAGAATACACTTCTCTAAACTACTGTGCATTGCTGAAGCCTATTAGGGCAGTCTAGAGAACAGGAAATAGCTCTCATTTTTCTGATCTTCACAATGATTATTGAGCTATCTGTTTCTTGCCAAGAACACAGTTCTCTTCAAGATTAGCACTTCCAGTGTCTTTTGCTTTTAGGAGGAAGAATTACACAAGATGGCCAGATTTTCTTTGTTAATAGTTTTGTATTGTTTTCAAAGTCTGGTACATGCAAGATGAGCAAGTTTGCTGTTTCTGATATGCACACTTGCTACAATACCAAAAGAAAAAGTATTAAAAGCTGCATTGCTAATAGACTAGATTCGTGGAGAACAGCATATACAATGGGCGGAAATGTAATTTTTTGCCATTGTTGGGAAGTCTGCCACAAACTGTGCCAAAAATGCCTTATCTTACAACATAAAAACACTGCAACAAATCCAAAAATGCGGAAAAAGTGAAAAAAATGATTCAACTGTCTTCAGCATGTGAAACGAGAAGATGAATACAGAAAAGAATTCAACACTGTCTTGTGCCATGCCCTGATTGCCGCAAACATTCCATTTTGAACTGTAATGCCCATTCCCCTGTCAATTGTTTGAGATAATAATTGTTTAAAAATTGCAAAATTAGTGAAACTACTCATATTTTTTAAAAATGTATATGACCTTATTTAAAGATTTTGCCTTAGAAAAACAGATTGAATTCAGGCGAAAAATCTCTTATAATCAATGTAGTAGAAAGACGAACAAGTTTTGAACTTTTGTTATATTCAAAAATCTGAGAGTTCATTGAAAATGGACCTGTGCCAATTTTTTAAGCGTACTTTGCTCTCTACGGGAAAAAAATTAATTAAAAAAATTTGGACTTTTTGAGAAAATTTGAAAATGTTGAGAGTTTAGGTAAATTACCTCCCAAAATTAAAATATGCATTTCAGATTCACGAGACTGCAAATTCAACCAGATTGATAGAAGAACGTCAATTATGGAGAAAAATGTCTGAATGGTTTAGGCATTAATGTTGATCACTGATGGATGAACAGTCAGACAAGTGTTTAATGTAAACTAATTTTTCGGTATCAAGGACCCACAAAACCTGCATGCTGACTACTGGAGTTAGAAGAAGTAATTTACGACATTAAGAAACAAAATTCATCCACTTTTTTCTATATGCATTTTTCCGAAATGTTGTCTCTTTGTACTGCAGCATTACAGTACTTTCTCTTTACTACATAATCATGTAGTAGGGGAGAAAGTAAAAATCAAGAGTTTTAATCAAAATGATACTTATATCTTATGATTTTGTCACTTTGATTAGTCTCATGTTAGTCATTATTTCTATCATATTGAAATAGTCATCATAAGACTTGAGAATTATCAGTTTACAGCATTGTTTCATTGCCAAAGAGGTCTCTGAAGGAGAGCTGAACATTAAACATTGTCTATTGAGAATGTATGTAATTTAACAGCACATTTAACTGAATCTTCAACCATTTCCCCTGTACTCACATAATTTCTTTTTCTCTGTTTTATGCAAAATTAACATTTTAAATTCATTGTTCTGTGTTGCTATTAAACATGATAGTAAACAAGTATGTGAACGTAGGCTAAATCATAGCAATGTCAATGAAAGTATCTATTGTTTTATCACATGAAAAATAAACTACAGTCTCGTGACATATCTGTCAAACAAAAATGAATGTGAGTTTGAAATTGAAATAACTTATTTTACCAATCTGTGTTCTTGGAATTAAAACTTAGATGACGCAAACTTACTTTAAAAATCTTTGAAATGGCAATATTTTAAGTTGCAAAAGCTTTTTCCTTTCTATGGGGAATGATTTAGATGTATGTAATTGTTCCTCTGTTTATATTATTCACAAAATAACCTAGTTGGTAGTTTTCAAAGTTAAATTGAATCTCAGGAATTGATATCAGACATATCTTTTTCTATTCTCCATCCTTTATCTCCCTTTGTCTTTTAAAAATTGCCCCTTAAAATCTCTATTCATCAATATGCAGTATCACCTGGTCAGCAAACAGGAGAGGATGATTCAATTTGTTATGCTAACCCAATTTTTCTGGCCTGAATTTGGAATTCAGGCATAATTGGATCAAATGCACTGTTGAAAAGGGATGATTTTTCCAAAATTAACCATTTGATTTATTAATTAAAGATACCAAATAAAAAATCACATTTTTGTGATTTTATTTGTTATTAGCAACATAAATAAGAACTGAAGTCCAGATTCATTTCTTGAGTTTTACGGGGCGATAATAAATGGCAGGAGTTGTATGTGCCAATTTTCACTTAGGTATGAAAATGGCACTTACATCCTTTTTATTTCAAGTCTTCAATTATGAGTGATATTCTGTTTAGATCAATAATCAATTTATAGCTTTGCTTGAATATCCAGACAGTATTTCTAGTGGTTCTTTTAGAAGATTTAAGAACTTTTCCGTATTCATGCAAGGATTTTGCTGCGAAGACAACATAGCTTTGTGTTCTCTTGTTACTCTAGTGTATGGAGATAAATTAATTACCCTAAGTAATTGATAACTTTCTTATTAAATATCACAAATAAATTGTTGTTATATCACATTAGTTAATAATAGTTATATATAATTTTAAAATATTAATTCTAAAGGAAGGCATATTGAAATTATTTGTTAATTTTCCCTTAAATATATTGATGAATGTTTAAATGAGAAGGAAGTATGGAAACTTTTTCTCAAGAAAAAAATGCACCATATAAAATGTAGAGTAAAGCAAACTTTAAATGCAAAATCATTTCTAATGTTTCAAATAACGAATATAATAGTAATTAAAAAGGATAATAATTGTTCTGACTGACTTTCAATCTTCTTTGTCGCTTGTACAATATACATTTTTTGGTTTAAGTACTAATGCAAAAATCAATGTAAAACTTTGATAATAAACAAAGTAATATTTAAGGGATGCGAAGGTATGTCAGTTACAATACATTCATGTTGTTCCTCTAGCTGACCCATTTTCATTTTTGAATAGATTTTTCACCAAGTGTAATTTATGTTGGAAAATGTATAATTAGTAAAAGAAATTCATATAAAATTTGAACATGGAAATTAATATAACTGGATATTGAATGTTTAGGAAAATGTCTATTTTATTCTAATGAACTTATTTATAAGTGGATTATGAAAAATTAACAAGGCCAAGTTTTATTTAGCTTATTTTGAAGTTAATGCCTTTTAAGTACCTTTATCTTCTGAATTGCCTTTTTCTTGGATTTTAACAATTTATTTGTATCTCTTCTCCTTTTGGTTCAAAACTAAATATTTAAAGTATTTTCAATTTAACTAATCACAATAGCTGTTGACTTTTTTTTACTGGTCTGAAGATGACTCATTGAGAGTTGGGCTGACTCATGATGCCACCAAAACACTTGTATATCAGGGGGCAAGTAGATATCTTACTGTACCAGATATAATAATAATAATAATAATTATTATTATTATTATTATTGTTATTATTATTGAGTCACATATACAATTTTAAATGTGTATAAGTCAAATATGATGTATACAGGTATACATCAACCTGAATTCCAGAATCCCTACTCTTACTATTCATTATACTACCATTATTAGTAAAGATACAAAGGTAGTATTATTAGTAAATTACATATTACTATTATTAGTAAAGGTAGAAAGCTGCATTTTAATATAAGAATGTTCACAGTTCTGAGATAGAACTGCATGGGCAAGCAACCAGTTTTGATTTTGAATACATTGCTAACAAATAACTGACCCTCCACTCCTCTTGTGCCTGACAAAAGAGAGCTCAAGAAAACTTGTGCAGAGAGTGAAGTTCCATTTGCTGTCCAGAATCAAAGCATGGGGGCCATCTCAGCATTTACTCAAAGGATCAAAGGGAAATGGACAAAAACCCTGATTGTTAGTGTCATTGATCTTACAGCTGAATTACAATACTTGTTACAGATAGACATTAAATATTACTCAGTTTTTGTTACCATGGTGTGTTCTTCATTGATAAGGGTTTAGGAAGCTCTGTTAATTCCAGGAATAAGCATTATGTCTCTTATATGCCAATTATGAGAATTAAAGAAAATGACATTTATTTTAATCTTAAAAATTATATTAGAGACTGTTGTACTTTTAAACATTTTTAATTGATTTTACTTACAAATTACATTTATTTTATTTTGGCTTGTTTACAGATCGTTTTATTCTACAAAGAAGCATATTTAGAATCGAAATATTTTCTTCACAAGCTACACACAAATTTTCAATTTTTGAAAGAGATACTGAAATCTGGAAAAGTGTTCATAAGTACATGATAGTCTTCTATAATTGAGCACAACCTCACTTACCAGTCAACACATTTTTCTTTTCTTTCTTTCTAGTGAATGAGTTTAGAAAACCTAAGGAAAACTGTGCACTTCACATAATTATATAAGGCAAGTTTATAAAAAATAAAAATCCTCTCTTCATATAGTTCAATTTGTTTCTGCAGGCTGTTTCAGCTATTCAGAACCCACATTATGTACATCTATAATGTCTTCTGTGTAATCAACATTGCTTTTTCATTTCAAAACTGAACAAACACAAAGTCACCAACTTCAAAATTATAACATGTACATAACATCCAATTTAACACTTGTGTTTCTTAATTTCAATGACATGATTCAAAATATCAGTTCCATTTCATCATCTTCATTGCTGGTATCTTGCAGGATTATTTCTTCTTAAACACCATCAGAATAACTGACTGTAATGCCATGTACCCATAATCAAGTGCTTCTCAAATACATCATGTGTAGTTCAGAAAAAGCCCAATTGCTACATTATATGTTATGTTAACATTGAAAATAATTATAGAGAGCTATTGCTTTAAGTAGACTCAATGTACTAAATTCCTCTAGCTGTCCTTAACAAACTACCAAAACCATCAATAGGAACCACAAAACAGCATTAAAATGACTCAAAACATAAAAGAGTTAACAAGTTACAAGTCACCCCAATTTGCGTGTCCCACGGTGTTTTCCACCAATGCTTGGATTATAAATTCCCCTCATTTTATTTAGTTTTAAATACAAATATTCTGCAAACTTTGTACAAAAATACATAGAAATATATTGGTGCTTTTTCTTCTCCAATTTTGAGATTTTATTGGTTTATTCCTGTTTATTTTTAATTTTTTAAGGCTATTTTAGACACCTAAATTGTAAGTTTAAGGTTAGTGCCTTAATATCTGATGTCTAATTATATAGTAATAGTATTACAGTTCATAGAACTGGTGAAACAACTATTAATAGTAGTTGCCATTAGACCGCTCACAATCTTAGATAAATTTACATTGTCTTTGAGCTAGTGCTTAGTGGCATATATTATATTTACATTATGAGAATAGTTTATTAAAAATTTGCATTTTATATCGTTGAAGAACATGGAGTCTTCAGAAATTAACATCTGCACAGAGCATTGTCATATTCACTGAATGATGCTGCTGGTTCTTCTACTATATTTTTTATCAGTTAAAGCAAATACTTCTTCCAATCTCCATGAAATTTCTTTATTGCTTTAAATAGAAAATTGTGAAATATATTGAAAACTGGACTTTTCTGTTACAATATAACTGAACATTAGCATTATATGCTAGCTCTTTTACCCTTTAAAATGCTGTCAGCACTTTCACCATCCATTCTTCATAATAAAAAGCTATTGATTATTCAATTTTTAATGTTGATAAAAATGGGCTTTACACATGATGATTAAAATGATTATTCAACACTTCAGTAAGAAATGTTGATTTTAGTGTAATTTCACTTCTACCAGTGTTTAATTTTTCTACAAAATTCGTCTCTCTTTTTCCTCTCTTGTTAAAATTTTCTTCTTTGAAATTGGTCACAGAACTAAAAAATATGAAATGTAACATAATACTCCCCTAAATTGAGAGGCAGCAAAACTGGACATATTAAACCTGAAATATTTTTGTAAGAAGTTGAGGACAATGTTGCCGATTCAATGCAGTTTTCTTTCTTGTTTGGTTGTTTTTTTTTTCTCTCTGAAGTAGACTCATTATGAGGTTTGTACAAGGAATTCTATACCTAATGGCCTTTTTTTCACGGTATCTTTAACTCATTTTAATCCAAGAGTTTCCAAAGATCTTGCATGCCTGAGAAATCTCTAATTTCAATCACAATCAAAAATGATTGATTCTTGAATAAATTATTTTCTTTCAATGGAAATACTACCAAAGCTGATGATCTTACAGCATTGTGTGCCAAACTTTCCAAATTTTGAATTTGTTTTACAATGTCATTAGCGACAATTGTACAGTTCAATTTCTACAAATTCAATAACAATAAAAATCATATCACATTGTGAATGGATTATTTCTATTGGATTCTGCTTCTTGAAAACTTAGTAGAAATATAGGAATGATAGAATAACTGGGAACATTTTTATGAAAATGGAGAGGGGGGTGGGGGGGAAGAAAGAAAAAAAACCTTTCTACTAGAACTTTTTTTATTATAGTACTTACAAAATTCATAACAATTAAAATGGTCCTTATAACTATATTTCAGTAACAAAAATATTAATATATGACATCAAAGACAGGTACATTCAACTTAGTTACGAACTACTTTTATGTGCCTGTTGAAGAGTATGACAAACATATTTTGTGTGCTCTAATAAATAAATGAAGAGCAAATGCTTTATTAAATTGGTCTGCATTTACACTATAAAACAAAACAAAAACTACAGATAACTTAATTGTTTTCGTTTTCTAAGTTGCAGGAAATTTTTTTCAGAAATTATTACATTAGAATTCTTATTCTATTTTATGGTGCCTTGAATTTCATCATGGCAAAAGTTACTACATCTGATGTACTTGTAAATGTTATTGTTTCTTTTAAATATGGCCTTCAAGGACTTAAAGATTTGTAAATAATCTGATTTCTTCATTAGTTAACCTTTTTACTATTGGTCTAACAGTGCGACATACTGTATAGAGTTCTATATCCCGAGTCGTCATCTTCCTGAGTCTGATTTGAACAGATTTGCAATGAGATTTTAGCTCCTTGTTTCTTTGCTTTATTTTCATTTGAGTATTCCACTCGTCAGGCATTTTCCACCAGCGCTTTAAAGGGTAAATATAAGAGTGGGCGATCTCATGTACTACATTTTTCGTTTGCTCTTTCCATGAAATTCGCCACTCAGGGGCAGCATTCTTCGCCTCCTCAAGACGAAATGTGCTGATAGGATTAGTTGAGCAGTATCGCTCTACTTTCTCTATCTTGGTTAAAATAGCAGAAGTCGGCACTTGAGATCCATGAATTAGGCTCCCTAGAGGCGAAGAAATTGGAATCGCGCTATATCGCATAGGATTTCCCAAGAACCTTTTGCTACGTGACGTAGATCCTGTTACGGGGCGGAAGGGTGACTGCGACTGACAAGACGGAGACAACTCGAAATAACGCATAAAATTTTCTTCCGCGGGGAATTCTTGAACCCGTTCGGGGACTGGCGAGGGGGTCAATTCTCTCATCACTCCACATCCGGAAGCTTCATGGCGCTGAATATCAGTAAATGACGTAAATTCTTGGTCACATTTATCGCAAAGAAAGATTTCATTCTGCGAGAGATCTTTGAAGTTTTTATTTTGGCCTGTTTTGGGAGGCAAAAGTTTCATTCTCTTTTTGCGCAGAGGGGATGCAACTGCTTCAAGTATTTGTACTTGATAACTTGTGTCGAGAACTAAGCTGTTCCCTCTTGTCAGTTTTACTTTGAATTGAATTTGATGAGGTGGAAAGAAAGCGTGCTAAAAGCAGTTGTTGTTTTAGACATATAGATTCATGGTCACTTAATAGTTTCGACGAAACAAACAAATTTCCACAATTTTTGCAGGGTTCTCTAGGTTTAGATTGGATATCTATAAAGGATTTTGTTGCTACTGAACTTCTTGAATCAACCTTCGATAGCACTCCAGATCCACTTCTGGTCACAGTAGATGTTGCATCATGCATGTCTGGTTCGTTGTTATTACGCAACGTATAACGATTTGGATTATTTTTGCGGATATACCCAGGAAGAGGAGCCTTAAAAAAATTTCTTTTAGTACATATTTTTTCATGAGCACGTATTTCCTTTGAGGCGCTGAAGTCTGAATCACAATAGTCGCAAAGATATATTTGTTCAGGAGATTGATTTCGCTCATGTCCATTATCTGCATTTCTTTTTTGGGCATTTTTCATACTTCTACTAACGCGATTATGCTCTAAATTGCAACACGTTTTCGTAGATCTTCGTGTTGCTGACATACCTCTTGGCACTTTGTACACTTGTGAGGAACTATTTTCAACTCCACTCTCGAAAGTTCGTTTCATGGAGTGACATTTATGAGAAAGATCTGTACATAATTTTAGTGCATATTCACAGCCATGATATGAGTAACAATTCGAAACTAACCTCTTTAAATATGACAACCAGTTCTTGTCAGACATGCCTGATGTCTTCGTAAGTTCTGTAGAGTATATTTCATCGGGCCACCATTTGGGTTTCATTTGTGGTGGTACGCCAGAACACCTAATCATATATGGAACGAACTTCTCCAATTGGCCAACTGTGAGATTTTCTAAGCAAGTTGGAAATCCATTCCTAAAGAGTAATGGAAGGTCACAAATCATTGTTACACCAGGGATTAATGCCTCACTATGCTCCACCTCCAGCATCCTCCCATCGTCCAAGGTGAAATTTACAACCCGTTGAACACTTTTCATATTACAAACTTCCATCTTCATGTCCTTTGCACAATGGTTGTTTTTTAAATGAATTGTTGACAGCTCAACCTTCAACAAATGAATTACTGATCAGAATACGAAGTAGTTAAGGTTTAAGTTAAAATGAAAATAACTGGGAACTTACCACACTGGCTCTCAAGATAGACGAGTTTCGTGGAAGAGCAACTTCCAATCCAACATCAAGATGTCCGAACACAGCAACTTCTTGAAGGAGGCCGTGGAAGCAGTCCCCTTTCGCTGCAGGGTTTGTGACGCCAAGCAGCGCTGCCAGCTCTTGCCCAGCCCAGGGACCAGCGGCATGAAGGAGAGCAGACAACTGGTACGCTGTGTGCGACGCGACAACACGGCTCCCCTCCCATGCGGCTGGCGCAGCGCTTAACTGCGGCAACGGCCGCAACCAACCACAGGCGCTGCGGCGAGTTGGGAGTGGGCGCGGCCCAGGGTCGCCTCCGCGCTGCCGCTTCCCGACTTCTCTCGGACGTTTCGGGACTTCTGGGCAGTGGTACTGATCTTCAGCAGCGACAGGCAGTTGCTATTGTTTGGCACATCTTCAGGGACGTTTGTGAGGATGATGGAACGTGTCAGAATACCGCTAGAAGCAATATTTGTACAAGCGTTCATTCGTCGCGTCGTAGGTTGTGAAGATAGCGCTAAACGTCACTGGAAAGTGGTGTCATCTATCGTCGAATGCTGCGTTGTCGCTCGTTGATTGGTCAAACAGCCTCTTGTCGCTTCTTATCTAGAAAGAAAGGTTTGTAAATGAGTTGAAAGCTCAAAAGCTAACAATCTAAAAATACAGATCAAGCTTATTTCAGTTGTGGAGAGCAATACCCTTTCCAAACTTTGAAAAGACAAGGTATTCCATTTTATATTTTACTTTCCAGTTTCTAGAGAGTTTGTGTTTTCCCTCTCTTGAGTTTGTTTGATACGTAGGACATATCGGGAGGGCATATTTTAGAGCATTCTCAAACCATTTAACCTTTGTTCTACATCGTACGAGTCAAAATGACCCGAAGCCGCGAGAAACGTGCATGCGTTTGGGCAGTTGGGCATTTATTTGGAGAAAATGAGAATTTATCGTTCATTATGAAAATGATATATTTAAAAAAATGTTTCCTAGAAAGTTAAAATTGAGAAATTCCACAAAAAATGTAAGTGGGTTAACAAGACCCAACGTTTTAGTACTTGTCCCCGGCGTTTCACGTTGTAGACCAAAGGTTAACATCTTAATTAATGAAACAAGTTTTAATCTATAACATTTAAAAATATTAGCGGTTTTCATCAAGCTACACATAGAAGGGGTTATCTCTTCTATTATTTATTTTCCTTCGTATTTTTTTCTTTCGCGCGATTTTTCTTTTCTTGTCTACTACGTACTTATGTGGTAAAGTGAAAGTATTGTAATTGCAGTGAAAGGCATTTTTTTCAGAAAAACGAATTATGGGGTCATGGTATCGAAAAAGTGGATAAATTGTATGTAATTTTTTGATACTACAGAAAAATTGGTTGACGGCAAAAAGGCTATCTGATCGTCTGAGGTCAGCGATAACGCCTTTTTTGTAAGTTAATACAGTACATCACCTCAGTTACTGTTTGTCTACGAAGAATTTACTTCTGTTTATTGCAAAATAAATCTGTGAAAGTTAATAACAGTGGATTTAATGATTATAAGAAGTACTGTCGAAGAAAGAGGAAGAATAAATATAGGAGGGGTGAAGTGAAGAGGATAAAATAATGTTCAATCCGGACATGATGGTCTTCCCGAATGTTCAATGAGTTATTGATATTCATATATCAGGCTACAACAAATGCATTAATTATTTTCATAGCAGTAAAATTTTTACCGAAAATACTCTAAAGAAAATATTTGGTAATTGGAATGCGGCTTGAATTACCACATATGCAACGAATGAATAACAATCTTTCACGTGACCTCAGTATATAAAGTTGTGTAGTCTCTTTTAGAATATAGAGGGATCAACGCCCTGCAAAATTAGAAAAAACACCAAGGAAATTTCTCAATCAAGCTGATTGTTGTGTCCCGAGATAAACACAGAAAAGTGAAAATCCCTCGCAAAAATGTGACAAACCAGCATATTTTGTTCGAATAATATTGGTCAACTTGACAACTGGGGTGGGGTACGGCGATGTTGCCACTTACTCGGGCGGCAGACATACGGTCATGTTCTTACTTCAGATCAAAGGAGTAGGAGCAGTATCAAGAAACAAATCGCAATAAGAGCAAAACAGTATAAGACAAGCGCACACACGATGCGTACCCAAATAAGTAATTGCGCTTTTCAATTTTCAGTTGCTTCGCCCTGTAAGATTTCACTTTTACTGTCTTGTATACGGTATATACGGAGTAAAATACGTAATAATGCTGCGCCAAAAAACGGCGAATTTTCGGCAAAAAACTTCATTTCTGGGTCCTGATAACAAGAACGTGAATAAATCCAGTTGCTAAATTAAGAGAAAAATCCTCTAACACATGGTGTACCCGGAATTCCTGTTTGACAGGTTCTTGATGCTAAAAAATCAATTGAAAGCAAAACGTCCGTCCGTCTGTGAACACTACTAGCGCCTAAACCATTCGTAATCAAAATATTTTCCAAATTGAAGAATCCCCTGTCGATTTGCCTCTAGTTGAAGCTTTTATATTTTTGAAAAACATTCTTTAAAATTTGGGGGTACTTTACATGAAGCTCCCCAGACATTTTCAAAATTTTCTCAAAAACGACTACAAATTTTTTCTTTAAATTTATTATAAGAATAGAGTAAAATACACTATAAAGGTGGCATAGGTCCGATTTTCACGATTAACTCTGAATTTTCGAGAATTGCAAAAGTTTGAATTTTTTTCTGCGTCTTCCTACAACTATAAATTTGAGGTTTTCCCTTCAAATGAAATTTATTGTTCATAAATACTTCTTTCATTGTCATTCATGTACACTTTTTCGGGAATTTTAGTAGTTTTCGTGCAATAGTGCGTGCAATATTTGCAATTTAAAAAATAACAAATCGAGATTTTCTCAAAAAAAAAAAAAAAAAGCTCCAAATTTTTTCTTTAAATTTTTGGTAGGGGTAATGCCAAGTGTACCTTATACGATGACATAAACGCCATATAGCTGCATTCGTTTGTTTTTTCAAAAATTACAGATGTCATATTTATCGGTCGTAATATACGTCGGTAATATTTACATCAAAGGCGATTTCTTCACATTAGTATATTAATGAGTAAATGTGCTTTAAATAATGTACAGTTTCTGGAAAACTTAATAGTTTTCTTTTAAAATGAGCTCAAAATTACGTATTTTCAGAAACGCTTCAGAGACGTTTTCCAAATTTAAAAAAATAATACGAAGTAATATTCATAGTATAGAGGAAGTTATGTTATGCTGCGCGAAAAAAGGCGAATTTTCGATAGAAAAAAAATCATTGCCGGGCCATGAAAACAAGAAAGTGGATAAATCCAGTCGCTAAATTGAGAAAAAAATCTCCTAACACGTGGAGTAGCCAGAATCCCTGTTTTATGAGTTCTTGATGCCGAAAAACCGATTGAAAGTAAAACGTCCGTCCGTCTGTGGTATGTGAACAAACCTAGCGCCTAAACCACACGTACGATCTTTTCCAAATTGAACTCTCTGTATACCTGACTAGTTGAAATTTTGAAATTTCAAAAATCATTCTTTAAAAATAGGGGGTACTTTACATGAAGCCTCCGGGACATTTTCAAAATTTTCTCAAAAACGGCTCCAAATTGTTTCTTTAAATTTCTTGCAAGAATCCAGTAAAATACACTTATAAAGGGGGCATAGGTCCGATTTTCATGGTTAACTCTGAATTTTCGAAAATTGCAACAGTTTGAATTTTTTTTGGCGTCTTCCTACAACTGTAAAATTGAAGATAGAGATTTTTTCTTCAAATGAAATTTGTTGTCCATAAATAACTCTTTCAATAAGGATGTACATTTTTTGAAAATTTTTGTAGGTTACGAGCAATATTGCGCGCAATATGTGCAATTTTAAAGTATATATAAAAAATATTTTCTCAAAAACGGCTCCAAATTTTGTTCTTTAATTTTTCGGTAGGGATAGTGCCAAATTTTTTAAATTATATTTATGAGTACATGTTCTTTAAATAATATCAAATGAAGCTTTTCGAAAACTCAATTGATTCCTGTAAAAAAGAGCTTCAAATTTCGAACTTACAGTAATGCTTAATCGCTATTTTCTTAAAAACCCCTTCAAATTTTTCAGGGAAAATTTCTATTTAGGACGAGTTTTTACTCTTCTTTAATATTTTCACTAATAATTCCGTTGTACTACTAGAAAAGCAAAATGTTGAGAAAATGTCAAACAATGTACTTTGGACGACGATAGATGGCAGTTGGCCAGAGAATGGAGCAAGACCTTAAAGCCAGACCACTCTAAGGAAATCAGAAAACTTTATACGAGAAAGTCAGAGCCATTCTATAACACCTCTAGTTTGGTATTAAATTTTGTTGTTGAATAGTGTGAAGGACGTGATGACGAAAGCTAATTTTCATTAAAAACATTTCGACTTTTTGAGAAACTTCATCAGACATTATTAGAAACAATTTTACTCACAAATGCGTTCATGTAATATATAAGAAATGCCCGTAATGTAAGACGACGTGAAAGGTAGGCTATATGAAAGGAGTTACATTTGTTCAATTAAGAATAACGTGTTGTGTGACGCGGGGCGTGGTCGAGGAGAAGAAGTGGAGCGGTCGGGCAGGATGGAGAGAGAGAGAGAGAGAGAGAGAGAGAGAGAGAGAGAGAGAGAGAGAGAGAGAGAGAGAGAGAGAGAGGGAGGGAGGAGAATAAGGGAGAGCAGGATAAAGTCTGCAGGGTTCTGCTAGTGATGTGTAGAAAACGTCCGAAATATAAAAATACAGAAAAATCTGTCTAAGCCGGAATTGATTGGGACACAAAAAGTCCGGTTTAGGGAGGTTTCCGTTTTATGCAAGGTTATTTTATGACACTTGTGATAGTTATATTGTAACGTCACACCCTCCGTGAACGAGCATGAGAGCCCCATCCGCGATTAATTAGGGCAAATATTTGTTCAATACCCGAGCAGCCTGGCACGGTCAAAGCCCCCCGTCCGCCCCCGTCCCCGTCCACCGACCGCTGCCTCTCCGGCACCCGCCCGACCGCCGTACGACTATCCTTAACAAAGCAGGCATGGATTTACGACTCCGCAGAGATCCTCTTGAAATTGATGCTCGAGTTGACGAGTGCGTGCCACGTCGCACAGCTCACAAAATGCCCAAAGGGGCAACGTTTTATGTCACTTAAAACAGATCCACGCCACCCAGCGTCAGCGTTAAAAAAGAAACGTATTATGTACAGGGGGACAGACGCGGAGTAACGGAGCGCCACCCTTATCATTTGCGCGAGGCGTGATGCAGTGAAACGCTACGCGATTCGTCATAGACGCACGTGCGAAGGAACGGCCGATCGACCCTTCCCAAAACAGCGCAGGGGCCAGCGATTCGCTATGCGCACATGCGCGTCGGCCAGGGGTTACCTGGCCGACGCGCATGTGAGCATAGCGAATAATTAAAAAAAAAAAGATAGAGGCCAGCTGCACTGCATTCCTCCGATCGCGGCGTACCCACCCGCAGGGACCGGGCAGTTAACTTTCCCGCCAAAAATGCAACGGAAATTTCTTCTTTGTATCACATGAGCTCGCGAGCCATTGGCGAGTGTCGCTCCGCCACCGCTCCCAACGGCTAATGCTAAACGAATTACGGCGAAGCATTTCGATCAGAGGTGGGAGATCGAAGCCTTCGTCTGGACGCGCGCAAGGCCTCAAAATCACTTCACTACTACGATTTGCATTTTCCGACTTGCAACTTCGAAATTGTTTCTTTAGTGTAACTCTCCTTTACTCAGATTCGCATCTTTCAACTTACAACGTCGAAATTGTTACTCCAGTGTAACACTTTCTAAATTACTAAGATTTTAATCCTTAGACTTGCAACTTCAATATTGCCGTTCCGATTTCGCACTCGCAGCTCGAGGCATTTTCCGCACACGAGCTTGCATAAGTTTGCATTTCTGACTTGTGCCTTGAACGTGGGACCACCGAGTCGAAAAGTGGGACCACTAATGCATTAAGGCGGCAATTATTATCATCTCGGCAATGAACTTGTGCGGGAAACAACCGGCAGTTATTGCGTGAACGCCTGAGACGCCACAGTGGGCCCGACGGTAGCGCGCTGTCGTCCGTCAATCCGCCTGGCTGGAGAACCGGGAACTGGACCTGCCCGTCACCGCCGCTGTGCTGCTGGTCACCGTCGGCATCCCGCCGTGAAGACGAAGTCGTCACGTCGGTACCATAAGATAATTTATAAATGACATATAATCGGGTGACACTCAGCTTACTTTCCCGCCGAGGTGCGGAAAGACTCCAATAAACGAAGCTGGGAACGTGAATGCCGATAGTCTGGCATGTTATTGCAGCGGCTAATTGCATTTGTTTGCTAGTTATAAAATTAATTAATATAATAAACTGCAGTAACATTACTACAATTTTGTAAAACTTATGTAAGAATCATTTGCATGATATCATCATCATCACCTTAAGTTAATTAAACGTGTTTTAAGCTCATGTCGGTGTTTTTTATTGAACATGCAAAATCCGATCCACACCACTAACGATTACAAAATGTCTGCCCTGAAAGAAGTAAATTATATGACTTTATTATAATTATCAAAATACATTAACATATTTATGGAAGAAATCACCAATAAATAAATATTAAACACTCTTCATTGACGTCCGAGTTAAAAAATTACATCATCTTGCTGCTTAGTGTTAGTGGCTAAATTCGGAATGTTTGCTCTTTCAATGCAAATGCGTCACATCCCACAACTATGACTTTCTGATGCTCTGGCGTGGCCTTGGGCAACGCGTAACTGTTATCATAACTACGAGTATTATCGTCGAGGAGTTTTGATTTTCAACGCGGGGCAGGGAGACATGCGAATAGAAGCCATGTCCATACACCTTCCCACGATCAGAGAGTCAGGAGAGAGGGAATTCCCCTACGGTCTAGGCTTTGAGAGACAAGCGACCCCAAGGTCAGGTTTTACACTGACAGCAGAAGCCCCTCTCATTCAATGTCCGGCTGCCACGACTAAATCGCGTGCCATAGGGATATAGAATTTAAAACAGGCTTGCAGATGCATTCATTTCAATCTTGCGTTTGCATTCTTTGCAGAACATCTTGCGTTTCCCTTTCAATTGCATTAAATTCAAAATAATTCCGGCTTACACAGATTTCACTGTATTAATGACATGAGACATTCAAACAATAATACATTTACGTAAGTTTGAAAAAAAATCATCAGAATGAATCAAAATGGCGATAAGGTCATATTAATACGTGCATTTAGGACTATTAGTACAACAAGTTTAAAGAAAAAATGGAGTAGTTTTAGAGAAGATGTAGTTCGGGGGTTTCTGAAAATTCGAATTTTGAGCTAATTTTGGCAGATATGTTTTGAGTTTCCGAGAATCTTTATAAGATATCATTTGAAGCACTTGTACTCACAAACACACTATTGTATACAAATCGCCGGTAATGTTAATATTAACGACGAGAGATATATTTAAAAAAAAATGCATTTGTATATTTTTTGAAAGCAACAGCAACAAAGAATACAGCAAAAATGGCGTTTAGTATGTCATTTTATCATTATCTGTTCAAAAACTTCAATGAAAAAATAGTTAGCAGTTTTTGAGAATCTTATTTTTAATGTTTTTAATATTGCCCATTTCACCCCAAATTCCGCGAAAAACACTAATACTTTCAAAACAATTAACATGTAACAACTAACTGTGGAGAACAAATTTCATTTGAAGTAAAAATCTCTCAGTACTTTAGCTTTTAGGAAGACGCTTAAAAATTCTAACTTTTATAAATTTCGAAAATAGAAGAAAGTTAATCATGAAAATCGAATACATCTTAAAGGTCCATTTCACTCCATTCTTACAAGAAATTTAAAAAAATGGAGTCATTTTTGAGAAAATTTTGAACATTTTTCAGGAACTTCATATAGAGAACCTCAAAATTTAAAGAATTCCTTTCAAAATCGGAGCTTCAAGTGGGCCCAGATCGACTGGTGAATATCTCGTACCATCCGTCCGTGCCGCGCGGGACTCACACTCAACTGCCGTCCGTCCGTGCCGTACCGACCCAGTGCGCGCGTAGCTTTACGGGAAACAATGCAATCAACTTTTAAAAATCCCGTCCGTCCATGCCGTACTGACTCTGCTTCCAGGCTAGAGTCTGATGTGTGGTTGAGGTTCCGAGAAGGAAATAAGCTGTTCATCCTATAGGCCCTTTTTTACATCGTGCAGTCTGGACTGCACGCTTTCTGTACATCCAATATGCAAGAAAACTGTACCGTATAAAAAGCTCTCGTGGTTCTTTGTTTCCCCCCGCTGAACTACACGGCGCTTGACAGCGCAGAGGACAGTCTGTGGGAGGGACAATATGTAAATTGGGGACCAAATAATCCTTTCATTTGTTTCTCGCGAAACTTGATTTCTAATTCTACATGTAAATTGGGGAACAAACCAACCCAGGTAAGGAAGTGGACTGATCGAGCAGGTAAGCGCGTTAAGAGGGCCGCCGCCGTTCTGCTATCCAGCGTTTCCTTGTGCCTTACTGAACATTTTTCAGACTCGCTCCTAGATCAAAATGAAAAGCAATAGAAAATGCACTAGAAGAGTGTCCACATTTCCTGTTCATCATTAAAGAATATTAGCAGAGAAAAAGAAAGAATATAAAAATGGCAAGATTACCAAAATTCATTAAAATAACGAATGGTTCAATTGAATGAAAACAAATTTTAACCAAACCATATTTCGAAAGAAATATGCCCGTCTTAAGTCGGAAATAATGGAAAGTTGTTTTAAAAAAATGAATGAAATGAAATCTTCTATGAAATCTTCTTTGAAAATAAAGTGTCACCTTTCACTTTTACCTGGAAGAGGATGAGGTAGTTGGTCGCTAATTTACGCATGCCCTTCTCTGGGTCGGTCCCCAATTTACATATGGGTTCAACTCTTATTTTCCTTCTGGTCCCCAATTTACATATGGGTTCAACTCTTATTTTCCTTCTGGTCCCCAATTTACGTACGCCGATGGAAGAAGCCACCGCCGTAGACACACGCGGCGAGCGGGAGAGGGAGCCGAAAACGCGAGTGAAAAGGACGTGTCCTCGCCCTGCGTCCCCCCTCCGCCCCCGGCCGGCCGATGGAACGAGGTCAGCGCGGGCTCCCCGTGTCCTACATTCGCGCGCGGGCCCCCAGCCGCCCCCGAAGGCCCCTCAACTACTTTCCACCAGGGCGCGCCCGAGGTTACGATTGCATGGAGCACGCGCTCTTATGGCTGCGTTTCAGCAGCGTTTCCTTCTATTCTGTACGAAAACAAAATCGACAATACGCACGAATAAGTTCTTGGTTTTTAATTAATTTTTGATTAGTGATTCCGAGCGTGTCCACGGCTAAGGTCATTAGTTCCGTAAATGTAGTACATGTTTTTCCTCGGGAGGTGGCTATGGTCTTTCCCTGCTGGATCGCGAGAACCGGCGTCGACCTACCGTCGGCTTATTGGGATTTTCGTCAACCAGGTATCTCCCACCAGCAGGGCACTGCCCGTCGGGACAAGCTCTAAATTCCCGACCAATCTCCCGATAAGGGTGGTAATGTACTACATTTAAGTGTTTGTGTAAAGGGTAGGATAGGGCAAGGAATGGGAGGGAAATATCCCGCGCGGTCCGTGGCCAGTTTGTTGGGATACTGCTCCGGCATTCGCCTGGTGCTGATCGGAGAAATCACGGAAAACTACCGATCAGAGCAGCAGGCCGCTTGAATTCTCCTCCAGACAGCGAGTGAACTCGACCTAGCTATCTAGCTAGTGTTGAAAATCCTGTCACTGTCGGGACTCGAACTAAGGACTTCTCGGTCAGAAGCATTGCAGTGACATCAGTTGATGCCCTGAGCCACCTCTCTCGGTAATAAGTTATTGGTGAGAGATAGAAAAAAGTCCAAACAAAATCATCAGTTTCGAATCTGCACTTTTTTTAGCAGAACCTCAAACCAGAAGAGTGTGATAGTTTTACTCGTTACGTTTTATCCGCACGAGCAAAATGTGTTCATAACACCGCGGTTAAAGTGGACACGAACGAAGGCCGCCGGTTACCGATTTTCTTCGATAGAGAAGTGTCTCTGGAGACAACTGCTATGGTCATTAGTTCCTTGTGTTGCGCACGTTGTATCTCGGGAGGTGGCGTTTCTCCTCCCCCCGGAAAGAGAGATCCGGCTCCGATCTACAAGTGGGCTTGTTCCGTTTTAGGTATCCCCCCCCCCCAGCGGGGCAACGCCCCAGCCGGGAGACGATCTAAACGCCCGGCATATGTGATAATGTGGTGCATATAGTGTAATTGTATCAATACTTGTATTTTCTAACACGGCATCTGAGGGTAGTGTCTAAAAAATGGAATATAGCACGACTTTTTGCGTCTTTCTCGGTTCTACCACAAGATGACGCATGATCGCGACCGTATCAAGCAGTGCTGCAGATCAAGCGACTCTAGCGGCACGACCGAGAAAGACACGAAAAGCCGTGCTTTATTCCATCTTGAAGATACTACCCTCAGATGCCTAGTTAGAAAAACCCAAAGATAGGAAAGGAGGCGACGAAGGTGAAGATTACGTGCAGTCTGTATCCAACTTGTTAGGGTATTGCTCGGCATTCGTCAGTTAGTGATCGAAGAAACCAGAGAAAACACAACAGCCGGCTGTTAGAATTCTCCTCCTGACTGTGACTGAATTCGACCCAGTTATTTAGTTAGTGACGAAAATTACACTGCCGTCGGGATTCGAAACCTAGGACCTTCCAGTCAGAGTCGTCGCAATTTCAATGGTTGTTGCCCTGCCGATTTTATTCAATGGTTTGGAGAACCTCTTCCTCAAATGCCGTGAATCAATTCCAAAAATTGCAAGCTTAAAATACGAAGAAAGCAGGAATTGGTCAAAATGGTGATAGAATGTTTTATTATGTCGAGTTGCCCCGGGACCCTTTTATTTCATCATTAACCCCAAAACAAAATTCCTTAAGACTCCAGAGAAAACGTTTTACATACCAAAAATTTGTGCATATTTTAACCCAAAAATCAAAAGGCAATAAAATCAGAGAAACACCATTTATAATTTCCCTTTGCTGTGGAACCGCTTGCATCTGCCATGTCGAAAGGTCTCACGAATGCTGCTCTGGACAATTTTGAATAAACTTTCCAGCAATTGCCACGAAATCTTTCTGGAGCATGAAGTTTTATCTGTGAAATCATTTCATTCATTTTTCAACTAGGTTGCTTTTATTGAAATCGGGAAGGGCGGATCAGAATGAAACGGAAATGAATTATTAATCTCATGGAGGAGTTGTAAATGTTAGAATTTGTTAGTAAGTACGAGGGGATAAAAAGCAAAATTTGGCGAACGTATTTTAACAGATCCTTATACGTATGAATACCTAGTGCTCCATTTAATTTGTAAATCTGAAACATTATTTTTAAAGGCGAGAATTTTTTTTGGTGGCGGGGGGGGGGCGCTGATACTAGGAAACATCGGCGAGTGCTTTGCGTACACAGAGGGCAACGTAAGCGTCCACTGCCTTCCCAAGAAACGAGGCTTGAAGCTTCCATGCCGGCTCTCCAGTGGCCTGTAAGACCCGGAATGGCAGCTGGCTCCTCGAGAAAGGACTTTGCAGCAGTTCACTTCCCGCCACTGTGTTGCACGGTTCAGTTGGAGGCCGCCTCTAGTGGCTTTCTCTGGGGAAAGCCATTGCAGAACACGGTCTTCAATGCTGCCATTACGACGGATTTCTGAGAAATACGGTGCCGACCAGGGTAGCTGAAATCGCTAAGAGATCACATCTTACCAGACTCGGTTCGAATTCGGTCTCAGGCATGGGTGTTTGCTTATGTGTTGTGGCATGGAGAGGCTTTGCCACGTAAGACACTGAAGTTGTGTAATGCGGCATAGTGTGCATTCCCCAACACAACATATTGCACCCTTGAACCTCAAATCCTATTCTTAGTTCCCTCCCTGGTCAGGTGCGAGCGAGTTAGAAGGTCAGGTGCGCGACGTAAGGGTTTGCGGGCCGCAGCGCCACCTAGGTGGTACAGCCTCACTCCTTTTTTTCTATGAGTGAAGGGCTTACGAGGAACGCGTATGAAACGTTCCAAACAGAAATACGGGCTCACGAGCCACAAGGGTGCATGGGATGAAGAGATTCATTGGTATCACAGAGGCTGCACCTGGAGTAATGTCGCAACCGAGGAGGGACGTGTGTGTGTGTGTATATATGTTCCTTTTATATATATATATATATATATATATATATATATATATATATATATATATATATATATACACATACACAGGGGAAATAAGGATACTTTAGTAAAAGTCTAATAAATACGAAATCTCAAACGTATTTTTTACAACAATTAAATACGCTAAATTATTTATTAGTTATTAGTTTAAGAAATAAACCTGCCGGGATTTGTAAATTATTGTATAACATTTAACAAGTTTAAACTCACCCGTCATTCATTTCCAACTGAACCGACTTTTATGTAGTCAAGTACAACACAAACTTGAGAATATATTAAGTACCATATATACAGGTGTCGAGACTTTCCCCTAGCTAAAGTCAGCACCATAAGCACCATCGAACAATAATATAGAAAATGTTTGCGCAAAAGCATGATCATTACCACGAAAACTTTTTTCTTTCAAGAAAAAATATACTCATTCTTTACCCAGCACTCAAACTTACTTGGCGCAACTAGATGCTATTGCATTCGTTGGTGTGATTCACGCTAATGCCGAGCTGGCGAGCGGCCTCCGCTCTTATCGCGACTCTAATCTGCGTTTGTCTAGGAACTGATACCCCCGTTGAGCCCCGTTTTCGCGTCCATGAGTAAGGCTTATCGCTACAGCGACAACTGTCAGGTTCCGCGAGCAGTGGTACAGATGGCAGCAAAAGAAAAGAGGTACATTTCCTCGCCCCTTATCTAACGACAAAAAAAAAAAAACTTCTAATTTCCGAACTCTTTAAAGTTTTCAAGCTTAGTAAGGTGCAGTGGCGGCTCGTGCTTAGGTTGCACGGTTGCACAACTCCCAGAATATGAAAAAGATCTCATAGTATCTTAGGAATATACATTTTCCTTTTAATGACATTCAATTTCCAAGATACTGCAGCAATATCGATGTACATGAAATCATTCTGAACCCAAAGAGCGTCCAACTGTCGCTCTTTCCGGTGTCTGTTGCCATGCCAGGAATTGCACACGCTCTTGTCTGTGTAACTGAATTTACTGCCTTTGGTCTTTGGCACTTCGATTTAACACGGGAAATATACAGCCTTTTGGTGGGGCAATCAGTCTAGTGGCGCTGTCGCGCTGCGCGGCGACGGAGTGAGTCGCAAGGGAATACCCATATTCTGTCTTCGTCTGACTTGCTGGAACGTAGTTTTAATGAATTTGGCTTGTTATTGAAAGTACACAAGTTCAGTCAATTATTGACAATATTCAAGGCATTATTTATGTTATTTGGTTATTATGATATTTGTTTTCATTCGATATTAGGCTTGTTGATTCAAAACGTACATTTGATGAGTTCTTTGTGTAAAGGTGGCCGTTCTGGATGGAAGTCCCTCGAGTGGATAGGGTCTCGCGGAAGCCAGTGTAGCTGCCTGGTGGCTGCAGCCGGACAGCGGTTTGCGAACGTTCTTGTGAGTACGAATGTGTGTCGAAGATCTTTCATTATTGTCAAATATACTAGGGTAGTGAAGTTTTCGAAATAAAATAATTTTATTTGTGAGAAAAGTGACGAAGCAATGGTGCTTGTTGCACTGTGTTGGAGTCGAACTTAAGTGCCAAGTGGAAATAGAAGCCAGAACCACGTGCGCGAGAGGTGTATATGCCTTATGTGGGCACGCGTAAAATTATGTAAGTAGTGTTTCAATATAGAGTTTTATTTCACTTAGTTGGAATTGATTTGAATTGCTTACATTTTTATGTATTCGTATTTTGAGTTTTGAAAATTACATTTCCGTCATTTGATGGAGGTGTCACCTCCAGTCTGTTGGGGCACTAACCACCCCTGGTAAGGTGTAATGGACGGCGGACGTCTGTCTTGATGTGTGACAGTTTGTGACAGTTTGAGTGCAAGTCTAGTATATGAACAATTGGGAAAAAAATGTAAGTTCAAATCTACCATGTCTACTTTTAAAATATTCGAGGATGTCGTTGTTCGTGGTCATCATAACTCACGTTGCTGAAACGTACTTAGCACAACTAGGTGCTATTGCATTCGTTGGTGTGATTCACGCTAATGCCGAGCCGGCGAGCGGCCTCCGATCTTATCGCGGCTCTAACCTGCGTTTATCTAGGAGCTGATAAAGCTGATTGAGCTCCATTTTGGCGTCCATGCGTAAGGCTTATCGCTACAGCGACAACTGTCAGGTTCCGCGAGCAGTGGTACAGATGGCAGCAAAAGAAAAGAGGTACATTTCCTCGCCCCTTATCTAGCGAAAAAGACCCTTCTAATTTCCGAACTCTTTAAAGTTTTCAAACTTAGTATAGTGTAATAGGCGGCGGATGTCTGTCACGACATGTATTTGCGTCAGTTTAAGTGGAAGTCTTGTATATGAACAATTGGAAAAAATTTGTAAGTCAAAATCTAGCTTGACTACTTTTAAAATATTTGAGGATGTCGTTGTTCGTGGTCATCACAAATCATGGTTTCAATATGGTGCAGGTATATCTGGACTAGCTGTATAGAACCTTAAATACAGTAGTGTAAGCCTAAGGTCTAGATCTTGGCGGCCCTAATTTCCTTCACTGCTCTTTCTTAATCGGGTTTAATATTTTAACCTTAACCTAACGGTAGAAGGCCTTAATCTAACCATTAATCGGGCAGCTTGTCATTCCAGTGTGTTATTTGACTGTTCAAGGGTGCGTGTAATGGGTATTTCTATGTTACCATCGATAGCAAGATTGAGAATTCACATTGTTCCAATAATAGAAAAATAGTCATATGAAGAAGAGTAAATTAAAGTAACTTGAACATTCTACGTGAGGCAATTTTTGCCCAACAGCGAAACAAAAAGTAGTTTGTTTAAATATTAGTTATTTTGTAATATATTTTCCAGTTAAAGTTACTCTTCATGTTTTAAAGAAAACTTTGTTTTGAGTAAGTGTTGTGGCAATGCAAAATATACCATGATGTACTAAGAAAGAAAAATAGAAAAGGAAAAAAAGCACGAAAACTCCGCTTGCTTAACGAAGCCAGCAGTGAAGATCATTAAAAATAAGATGGTGTCCTTACCGAGACAATCCCATGGCAAAGATGTCTTACTTTTCAATTGCTTGGTATTACAGAAATTTCTTCTCGAAATCATCAGCAATAGTTTCCTAACAATTCTTCAAAATCGACATTTTACTTCTTTACGTATGAAATGTCTTGCGTATGACTGCGAATTTCATAATTTCTTGTTGACGCTTCAATTTTCCGGGAACAAAGGTCAAGCAAAAAAGAATCCTGTAAAGAGAGTGCCGATCTCTGGCTATGCGTCTGATCGTGGGCATGATCTCAGCAGCGTGTGCCCGCTCGAGCTTTGAGTTGGTAATCTCAACACTTGTACAAGTTGACTGAGAAGTTATGGTAGAGGAGTACAGGAGTGTGCAATTGGAAGTATTCTCCTGCACTTCAGTCAGTGTCCCCCTCTTACATTTTTTAGAGACATTATTTCCTCGTTTCTCAATTTAACTTCAATTTAGTTATCTTTGAGTGGGTTGAAGTTATTGCAACGCAGTTTTCACGAAAGTGCATGAAGGAATGGGGCTAATTGATGGATGTGTTCTTTTCGATTTTATCACTTGTATTTTAAGAGACACTCAAGAAACTTTGTGTTTTTGAAATGGAACTATACATATTTTGTTTCTATCATGACGAACGTAAAAAGACGAATCCAATGATTTTCATAATGTTATATTTAAGATAAGCATTTTCTTGAGTAATTTTATTATTTTTGCGACTCTGTTTAAGGTATATTTTAAATGTAACAGTCCTCCAACCAAGAGCAATAGCTGAATTGTAGAAGGTCTGAAGGTCTTGCAACAACCAAGGTCGCGCAGCACTCTCCCTGCTAAGCACGAGCTCGGGACGTTACAGTATCCGTTAAACACGAGCCCAAACACACACACACACACACACACACGAAAATGCTCATCTAACGTATAACAATATGTATATTATTGGATTCGTCTTTTACGCTTGTCATGATAAGACTAAAAATATGTATTGCTCCATTTGAAAAAAAACACCTTAACTCAGTATCTCGAAAAATACAAATGATAAAATAGAAATAAATTCATGTATTAATTAGCCCCATTCCCTAATACATTTCCGTGAAAACTGCATTGCAGTAACTTGGACCTTTCAAAAACTGCAGGAGGTGCTAAAGTTATGTGACTCATCCTGTATAATAATCATATTATGAAACTGACACAATTGTTTGAATTTTCAAACTAAACAGGAACTTGACTACATGCTTTACTTGAAAGTTCGTATTCGGATAGTACTTTTGACCAGAACGGTGCTGGGAGATGCCGTACTACTTCGGCGTCCTTCGGTTCGTTAGTTGCATTATCCGCTTACTGTCACCACTTTAGCCCGCCTCTAATCGTTGCTTCGGGGGCGACAGGTGGCTCGTTAGCTTTAAGCGGATCTGGGCTTAAAGAGAAGCTATTGAAGTGCGGCGGCGCTGCGAGCCGGCACTGTTGGCAGTAGTGATGACAAATTTTATCAAAACATCGATACATCGATGTATCGATATATCGCTAAAGAATTTTCGATGTCGATGAAAACATCGACGTTTGAAATAGAGGCCAATAAACTTGCTATTTTCCTATCCAATTTTAATTACAGTACTGTGTAATGTTACTGTCGGACTTCCTTGGATTGAGTGGAGTGAGTCTGATTCACGACCTTACCAAAACGTCTAAGGGCCATTTCTAACGCTACTATCGATTCAGGCAATGACACGCCTGCCGATAACATACACTCATAACGCGAGCAGCTTCCAAACTTCCTCAGATTACATCGGCGAAATGTGCAGCGTGGTAATGAGGATGACGCAAAACATCGATATTGATTTATTAAAAATAAAAAAAACCCATCGATGTTGTGGCAGAAAATATCGATGTGAAGAAAACATCGAAATCATGTCATGTTTCTGGTGGAAAACATAGATGTTTCAAAACATCGATTTGTTTGCCATCCCTAGATAGCAGGCGACGGCTCGCGCTTGCGGGAAACGCTCTGAAGTTGGTCACGTGCAGCGAGCGACTTCGCTCGAAGGTGGCTGCTCGGCGGGAATATTGATTGATTGATTAGTGATTCCGGGCGCGTCAACTACCGAGGTCATTAGTCCCGTAGGTGTAGTGCATGTTTTTCTCATCGGGAGGTGGCGGTGATCTTCCCACACTGGATGGCGAGATCCGGCGCCGACCTAGCGGGGTTTTCTCCAACCAGATATCTCCCACCAGCGGGGCACCGCCCCAGCCGGGACAAGTTCTAAGTTCCCGACCGGTCTCCTGGCATGTGTGGTAGTGTAGTGCATGTTCGTGTGTGTGTATGTGTCTAAGGGGTGAGGATAGGACAAGGAAGAGGAAGGAAAGATCGCGTGCAGTCTGTGGTCAGTTTGTTAGGGTACTGGTCCGGCATTCGCCTGGTGTTGATTGGAGAAACCACGGAAAACTACCGATCAGAGCAGCCGACCGCTAGAATTCTCTTCCAGATGATTGAATTCGACCTAGCTGAAAAGCTAGTGTCGAAAACCATGCTACCTTTGGGAGTGGAACCCTAGGACCTCCCGGTCAGAGGCACTGCAGTGACATCAGTAGATGCACTGAGCCACCGCTCCCGGTCGGCGGGAAGGTCTCTGGCGCACGTTGCGAAGGGTCGCTGACCGCGCGGGTTTCCTGATCCAGAGGCCGGAGACCAGAGGGACAGCCCTTGGCGGTCGCGGCGGCATATCGACCCCAGCCGAGCCCCTCCGCCCCGCCCCACCCCCTCACTCAACGTCCCGCGCCGCGCGGCTGCACTCGCGGCATCTCGCGCCGTTAGCCCGTACTGCGGGGTCGCCGCCACCGCCGATGACCGCACTGACTCGACGTTACAACCTCCCGACTGGACAGATGGACTCGTGTCCCGTACGAGTGCGGACAGAATCTACTCAAGGATCGGATGTTCAAGGTCGTTTTTCTTCACACTCGGCCGTGGTTTCACTTGTTAATGTCGATTACTGAAAACGAATTTGGTTAATTTCTTGGTTATGTATGTAAATAATTTCACATTACTTATATAACCCTACTCTACGTTTACCTTCTTTCTTTTCATTTTCTCTTCCTGTGTATCTTTAAGATCCCGCGACGCCGACCTGCTTTTGATTTGTTTGACTGATTTGTGATTCCGGGCGCGTCAACGGAGGTCATTAGTCCCGAAAGTGTAGTGCATGTTGTTTTCTCTGAGGAGGCGGTGATCTCCCACTAGATGGTGAGATTCGTCACCTTCCTACCGTCGGCTAGCGGGATTTTCCCCGACCAGGTATCCTCCATCAGCCGGGACAAGAGTAAAGTGCCCGACCGGTCTTTCGGCATGTGTGGTAGTATAGTTCATGTTAGTATGTATGTTTGTGCGTGGATAGGACAAGGAAGAGGAAGGAAAGATCGCGGGTGGTCAGTGGCCCGTTTTTAGAGTACTACTCCGGCATTCGGCTGGTGCTGATCGGAGGAAACACGGAAAACTTCCGATCAGAGCAACTGGTCGCTAGAATTCTCCTCCAGACAGCGATATAACTCGACCTAGCTATCTAGCCAGTTTTGAAAATCCTGGCACTGTCGGGACTCGAACTTTGGATCTCTCGGTCAAAGGCACTGCATTGACATCAGATGATGCTCAGAACCACCTCTCCCGATACCAACTGCACTTGCGAGCTTGAGTAAGTTATAATATTAAATCAGGTCTGTGTATTAAGTACGCACAGACTTGGGAAGTTCTCCGTATAAAGCACCCGCGACTGATGACTAAAGGCGTCTCCACACATTCGGTATTCGGCGAGTATCAAGGCGATAGCTTCAAGGTGGAGGCAGTGAGGGAACGGTTTGGGGGCCCCTCCCCCTCTCCTCGCCATTAGAGCGTGTGGCCCACAGCTGGGCACTTGGCTTTGAGTGACCCGACATTCTGAGCAAAAAGAAGGGACTTGTTCCGGCGTATTGTGAGTAGCACATCGTTTCGACAACGGCACTGGCCTGGAAAGTCAGTAGCTCTGAGCTGGCAGGACGGCCCGATCCAGGCATTGAATGGGGAGGTTTCCAAGGGTAATAACTGCGCTCCTGCGGGATCCGGATACTAATAACCCAAACCGTGCGTGTCGGTCTCGGGGAGTGAGGATAAAAGCATAAATGCTTAGGTGTCCACTCCTGGGATTTATCCTCTTGGGAGCAAATGAAAGAGGTTGGTGTAATAGCCAAAGCAGGGATTATGCTACCTATCGCGTGTCGCTCTTTTGCACACATCAAAGTGAGCGAACATTCTCCGAACACATCAGCTGCTCGGGATAGGGCGAGCAGGCGCTCGCTACTCGGCGAATGCCGAATGTGTGGAGCTGCCTTAACAACCCACACAAAGCGAATATTCAATTCGGAGATAAAAAAATGCAATTACGTAAGCCCACGTTCCGACTGAGATGGTTCAGAACATCAACTTATGTCAATGCAGTGCCTCTGATTGAGAAGTCCTAGGATTTTACTCCCTACGGTGGCAGGGTTTTTGGCACTAGCTAGACCGCTAGGTCGAATTGTCTGGAGGAGAATTTTAGTGCCCTGTTGCTAGTGTGTGGTAGGTATTTTAGTGCCTGTTTAGAAATCGGTAGTTTTTCGTGCTTTCTCCGATCAACACCAGGGGAAGGCCGGAGTAGTATGGACCACGGACCATGCGCGAGCTTTCCTTCTTCGTCCGTCCTATCGTTACCCCTTATCTCCACACACACGTACTACACTACCATACATGTAAGGAGACCAGTCGGACGAAGACCCAACTATCCACGTCCCCTTGCGTATCAAACTCAGTACTTGGCTCCCAAGCAACGAACTTGTCACATTGGTTCATTACTCGACAGAAGGCCCAATTGGAAACCAATATCATACTCTGAATAACTCAAGTCACCCGCCCATCTCATCAATTATACCCAAAACTCAAAAACAATTCACCACTTCTGATTATATGTTGAAATTCACCTCTACCAATCAATGTTTCGACGAATCCTCTCCTATGCTTCTCCTAAGTGGGCCTAGGCTAGCTATCCAAATCTAAAACTGAAGATTTTAGTAAACCAATTCCTCCAAACCATTGCCAAAACACCCTGGTTAGTACCAAATTACCAGCATATCTACATAATGAACTCAGCATTACTTCAACCTCCATTCATTCTTGTCTTCTCGCTTCTATCCCAAAATCTTACAGATTCCATCAGCCATACTTCATAAAATCGGCAAATCAAATCCACGCCACACATGACTAAAGCAAAACTACCAAGATAGCTTTTTGATCCACCATGATTAGTACAGTATACCTCCGGTTATAGTGAACTTCTGGGAACTAACATTTTTGGTTCACTATATGGGACAATGTTAAAATTAAATAGAATTTCTCTGTAATTATTGATTTTAAAAAAATTAAGAGACACTGAGAAACACAGTAACACGAACTGAAAATTTCAATATCCTTATTTGAACTTAAAACTCAATTATTTTCAATGTTTGATGCGTACATTTTTCATTAGTAATTTCTCTAGATACTTCTCCACAGCTCGTGCTACCTCTATACTTACGAATAATTCTTGATTCGCCAATAATGTTGTTCTTCTCTTGCAAAGTAAACACATTACGCTTCGACATTACTGCTGAAGACTCAGTTCACTCGTAAGTTAGCACCGCAAACGTTTCTTCCTTTCTGGATAAACCTCTTATGTACACTGACTGTCCCACTCTCCGAATACACCGTAATAACACGTGAGATCCTTTCGGTAGCAGCATGGCGCAAGCGGCCAATGAATCTGATTGTTTGTCCGTGCGGTACTGCGGGTGTCGCCAGGCTGTGGAGCTGAGGCAGTTGCGTGCTTCCTGCCGCCTACTTAGAACATCACGTGCTTCGTCGCGCGCAATCTCAATCAAGTTATGTTTGAAACTGAAGCAAGCAATCGCGCGTCGCCGCCAGTTCAAAAATTCATGCAAAATAAACGCAACGAGCTGCATGAAGCCTCACTGAATTTGAAAGCATTCTGAACGTCTAGCATAATTAATAAATTAGTGTTCAATTCATTTACATGGATATTCCATTTGCGTTTAGACTGAATTGAGAGTTCCATATATTGTGTTACCTTAAAGGGGCGTTTACACGGAGAGAGTTTTCTTTCCTAACTTTCCGAAATTGGTTAGGAGACACGTGTAAACTCTCAGGAGAGCGATCTTCTCTCCGGAGACATGACGTCACAGGAGATCTTCGAAGTTTCCACGAGAGAACAGTGTAAAGGGGCGTTCCACGGAAGTTCCACGAGAGAGTTTATCTCCTAACTTCAGGAAAGTTAGGAGACTATGTCTCTACGTGTAAACGCCCCTTAACACCAGCCAATTGCATATTGCACATTTTCAATAGCGCATGTGATTCCCTGCTTGAAATGCACGACTGCACTAAACCAAACCGTCTAGACTGCCTTGATGAAAGAAATTCGAAACATCTGAAATCATACAACTTTTTCTCAAAGAATATTCGTGACATCAGCAAAGAGAATTGTTCTTCCGTTTCTAAGACGAGAGCATAGGACCTAGGTTTACTTATAAAAGAAAAAAATGTAGGCCCTAAGATCGAATCGTACGGGACCCCTTGTTCGTTGGTTCGTGCCAGTGCGGTATTTCTACTCTCTCCGATCGATATTTAAGATAGGAGTATATCCAGTTAAGGGGAATGCCACTAATTCCTTAGGAAGGTCATTTTGAATGCAAAAGGTTATGGTCAATGACACCAAAAGCTTTCGGAAGATCTAAAAATATTCCAATAGGTGTTTCATTTTGATCCATTTATGAAGCGATATCTAAGAAGAAGGCTGTTTCCGTATTTTTCATTTTTTAAATTCATGTTGGCAATCCGAAAACGCTCCTTTTCCATAAATTTCCTAAAACTGACAAAAATTGGCCGATAATTTTGGATTTTATTGTTGCAGCCTTTTTTAAAAATGTGACTTAGTATTTGCTGTTTTGAAAATATCTGGAATTATTCCTCTGCGAAAAGAAGCATAGACATTTTAGCTAATTGGTATACAAAGGCAGGCGCACCTTTTTTAAACAATCTGGAAATTTCTCTAAACCAGCCGTAAATGTATTTTTTAGTGACGGACTATTCTAAGGATTTCACTGGAAGACGTTTCGGAAACAAACATCCGATCCAAAATTTTTTTGGGAAACGTGTGATGTTGAATGCAAAAATGATGGTTGAAGAGACTTGCAACTTTTACGGGATCACTAACCTCTGTCTTTTTCTTTTAAAACAACATTCTCTACTAAGTTTTGAAATCATGCGGCCGTATTTTTGACGATATTCCACAGTACTTCAGTATGTTATTAGTGGTCAAAATATCCTGACCGTTTTTCATTATTTTTGCCTTGTTATTACTTTTCTTAAAATGCTTTTGTATTTTCGAAAATATAATGAAAACACGTTATTACTCGTATGTTTAGAAATAAAGTAAAGACTGTGTTTATTTTTATACGTTGTTCTAAATCCGTTGAGTTAACCAAGTGTTTCTATTCAGTGAAATTAAATGTTTAATTTTCTCTTCCTAAGAGGAAAGCGTGCGTTAAAGTAAAATGAAAGTTTTGAAAACATGTGGTTTGTGTCTCTCGCATTATAAACCGCATCTCAGGATTTCAGCAGCAAGTACTCTGTATTTCTATTTTCCTTTTAGAAAACAATATACAGATCCATGTTTTATTTAATAAGACAGTATTCAAATTACTGGTAATTGTAAGAATTTCTGCACCGAGATCCCTCTAACCTACACCATTCGTTCTTCTTTCATATTAGCACATCATGTTATGCCGGAAATGCAGTATACTAATTCACATCGTTTCACTATTGAGGGCGCTTTGGAACCCTGAAAACCCCATTTTTTCTTCTTTCTTCCAGAATATTCTAGAAAGGTCCGTCTAAAAATAGTGGCAATCGATTCGCCTTGTGCAGAGGAATCGAACGAGCTATTGATCATATCCGGGGTGGGGGGCTCTTGCGCATCGTATCCCACCTCAACCAATGAGCTTCAGACACCAGTTTGCGACACAATATTAGCGGGAATTTTAAATGCAAGCAGATACCAAAATTATCACCTCGTTACAAGACATTGAAACTAATTTATGAAGCATTTCTTTTAAATATTGTGTCTTGTTATCTTCGTGTGTAGCGTTTCGTCTTATTACTTCATCGTGTTATTTTCGGTTGGTTACCGTTGAAAATTGTCACTTTGTACCACTTTCAATATGTTTCTCAACACTTCTCGCTCTCCATGCAACATGGCGGCCAGCGTCTAATCTCGCTCTTCAAACGAAGTGCCCGTGCTGTGGTGGTGTGGTGCTGCGTGGTTCTTGACGCAAACTGGCGATGCGCAGAACCAGCTAAAATCGATGCACCGGAGGAACACATCCATGTATTTCCACCATGATCGCATCCTTGCATGCCTTAGAAAACAAAAATACGTTGTAGAAGTAAGATTTCTTTTACAATGTTCAGCAAGGATGCAGAGAAACTTGACATTTCCCCACTAGTAGCCCTCACTTCCCCCGAATCGTGGACCGGAAGAGGTCAAAAGGCGGCTCCACACATTCGTTATTCGGCGAACACCGAGCAACCACTCACCGAATCCCGAGTAGTGTGGATGAGTTGCTTGCTATTTGCCGAGTGACGAACATTCGGGGTTCGCGTGTCTGTCTTTTGGACACATCAAAGGGAGCGAACATTCGCCGAACACGTCAGCTGCTCGGGATTGGGCGAGCACTAGCCCGCTGCTCTCGGCGAATGCCGAATGTGTGGAGCCGTCTTAACGTAAGGTGGAATCACACATTCGACATTCGGCGAGTAGCGAGCGACTGCTCGCCCAATCCCAAGAGCCGAGGTGCTCAGCGAACATTCGCTTCCTCTGATGTGTTCGGCACTCTGGGGGAAGTGCGAGCACCGAATGTTTGGCGCTCGGGAAATAACACGCACTCGACGCGTTTCTCGAATGTTTGGACCTGTCTCAATGGACGGACACACACAGGTTACCCGGTTGCTGTACGTAGGATTGTAAAAGTTTTATGAGTTACAACGTTCAATATTTAAAATACATCCAACTGGACGACAGGAGAATCCCCCTTCAGAATATTCCCATCAAAACAAATATTTAAGGATAATCACGTACAGAAAGGGTAGTCAAGAGAGCTTTACACAGATGCTTATTAGTACTCATACAAACGCCTTTCTTGCACGAAGTTTCTCGAAATCCCCCAATTTTTCCAAGGTTAATATTTTTCTTTCTTGGTCTCGTTGGTCTCAGGCGAGCGGCCTTTGTTGTGAAAAACGAAATCTGTGAATTTTTGGAAAACAGTCACTATTTTTCGAAAATTGCTGTTTTGAAAAACTATGTACAACTGTTAGATATCTTGTCTTCAATGTTTTTCATTAAGGAAAATAATCTATCTTCAATAATGCAATTGTAGGCGTGGCTCCAAAAAAAATAAAGTTCTGCAATTTTCGAAAATTCAGAATTTGAATGAAAATTGAGCCAATTACAATTTTATAAGTTCCCACTATAATTTTCAAATAAAAAATAAAGAAACAATGTGGAGTCAATTTTGAAAATGTCATAGGGTTTCAAGTAAAGTACCACCAAAAATTAAAATATCCATTTCAAATTCGCAGATCTTTGGGTGAGATCAGTTTGATCGAGGAATATTACTTTTCGAAGATATCGGTAAACGGCTTCGGGCCGAGTCACAGACGGTAAGGCGTTTTGTGAAAAAGCGCATGTTTCGTTGCTGAGGACTCACACTACATCTTTCTGTCAAATAATTCACGCGATTTCCTGCGGTACTGCATAACATTCTTCATAATAAGTACACGAAAAAGTATAAATTAGAACATCAGCAATGCTTTGAAGAAAACGTCTCAAGTTTCTGGATTGAAGCAACTTTTGATAACATCCGTAATGAAAAACCACGGGATAATGCAGTCTGAATCTGGAAATACGTCTTCCACATTTATAACATATTGTAATGTATTTACCGTTTTAGAAAACCGTTGGCAATAAAAAAGGGCATATTGAAGCACGTCTAGCTAATCATATTGAAGTACATTTTACTACATATTTCCTTTAAAAATTGCCTCTAAATACACTAACTCCACTGGCATTCCAAACATTTCAGATCATGACACCTACAGGTCGTACATTTTTATTTTTTGGTAAATGTTTATTAGTACTTTACTGTTTCCCGTCGACTAGTTTTTAATCATCTCTCTTTGAGTAATAGATTATTCCCTGCATTCCGTACCAACTCATTTCGGAATGATCGGTATTGGAGCATGCAACGAAGGCTCTGATTGCACTTCCATTTTTCATCACACCCCTCTTCTACGATCCGTTTTTTCCTCGATTGTCTATTTTCTGGTGTGTTCCATTTCATCTTTTGGTGATAAGGCTTTATAATTCGGAATCATATTCATCGACTACTATATGGATAATAAAAGGATGAACTTTGGTAAGTCGTCGAATTAAGAATGTTTCGAATGAAAGATGCATGAGACGTGTTGATAAAATATGAACGACAATTCATTTGCAATGCAAAAGCCCTTCCAGGAAAAGATGGAAACTACGAACGGTGAATTTAGAAGTAAGGCAGGACGTGCCTTGACAACCTCGCCTTTCTCGGAAAGAGCTCCTCTATATCGAAGGGGAAGGGAAGGCAGGCCACCCAAAGGCGAGAACTGGTTGTACGGCTATCCTGCAACTTCTCTGCATCACCGCAAACACCCGAGAACTCCCCTTCTCACAAGTACACCTTAAGGCCCATTCACAATGCAATCACAAACATAAGCATAACACATAGACATAGACATTAACACAAGCGAAGAGTTGGCGTATTCACAATGTCGAACATAAACACAGGCAAAATAAGTTTCTATTGGCTATGAGACGCAGCACACGAATCGACACGATCGACTTCGATACTCGATATTGAGTTAACGAACTGTGATTGGCTCATTCCTTATGTCTGAAATAAGCATAGCACAGAAGCTTGAAGCTTGCAAGCTCTTAAGTTAACGTCTTACGTGTTATGCTTATGCGAACGCATTGTGAATGAGTCCACTTGTAGACGTAGTCCTAACTTTTATGTTAACGCCATGCTTATGCTTATGTTTGCATTGTGAATGGGCCTTTATTCCTAACATTAGTCGATATTCCTGACACCCCTGGAACGATGTTTGATATTATCTGACATTTCATTAAAGGAAAGAAAAATGAGGCACTCATAAGTTTGGGCATTTTTCTGTAATTTATTCTTCATATTTAAATAAAGCGCCAAGAACACCATGCAAGTGGGAAAGGTATTCGAAGAAAACCTTTCTCGTAGGTAGTGACTTAAAGTGGCTGGGATTTTATTGAGAGAGAGAAGGGGCAGAGAACAATGCCTGTCAGGTAGAGGTAAACAAATTGGAGCGTGGGGGAGAGGGATGGACGATGGATTTAGACCAGTAGTGACGTCGTCAACCAGGAAAGGGACGCACTTACTATGTGTTTTTCTCTCGCAGGCAGATTTCTTCCTTGCCTCAAGCCGCTGTAGCGTCCTAATAATGTTAGAAAGAAAATGCACGTGAAGTATGAACACAAAATATTTTAGATACGTTTCGCAAATTGTTTCGTTATTTTGTCCCAGAAGCATTTAATAAACTATTTTAAATAATGGGATACTGCTGTTGAGAATACAACAACAATATTCATGTGATCACCCATTTTATACACGAAGTATAAGGAAAGTTATGTAGTGCTGCAGCGAAAAGTGCAGTTGTTTGTATGAAAATCGTTTCTGGGTCCCTGATACCGTAAAAATGGGTTTTCTTTTGCCTACGTGTAGTAAATTAATTTCTCTAAATTCACGTTTTCTACTTTCTTCATATCGAAAAGTGTTATTTTTAACGTCCGTCCGTTCGTCTGTAAACAACACTAGCGTCCAGGACTTTTTCCAAAATAAATATGCGAGCAATCTCGCCCAACTCGAGGCCCCACGAATTTGAAACTAATTATTTAAATTTTAGGGGTACTTCACAAGAAGCCCCTGAGACATTCTCGAAATTTTCTCAAAAACAACTCCATTTTTTAAAAATTCCTGCTACGAATAGAGTGAAGTATACTTATTAAGACGACATAGATCCGATTTTCAATATAAACTCCGAATTTTCGAAATTTGCAAAAGTTGAAATTTTTTACCCCTTCGAACACTACATTATTGATAAAAATTTCCTTCAAATGAAATTTGTTCTGAACTGCAATTTTTTAAAATTAAAGTCATGTTCATTTTTCCGAAAATATTAATAGTCCAAGTGCAATTTACAGTGAAATATTTACATTACGCCCGTTTTTACTCTCTCGTCTTACTTCGAAAATAGAGAAAGATTTGTAATCGTGCGGCGGAAAACGGCGAATTTTCGACTAAAACTCTGATTGTCGGGCCCTGGTAACGAAACAGTGGATAAATCTTGTGCTGATGTGTAGTAAATTACTTTCTCTAACACGTTGTATATTCATAATCCAAGTTTCGTGGATCCTTAATGCCAAAAAATAGATTGACGGGGAATCTTCTGTCTGTCTGTCTGTCTGTCCGTTCGTCTGTGGTCAACGCTACCGCCTAAAACGTTCAGCCGATTTTCTCCAAAATTTATTATCTGCGATCGATTTGAAAGCTATCGAAGCGCTGCGAGTTTGAAACGGATATTTTGATTTTGGGAGATTTTTTCACGACGCTTTAACATTTTCAAAGTTTTCTTAAAAATGGCTCCAAATGTTTTGATTAAACTTTGTCCTTCAATTGCGTAAAGAACGCTTAAAAGAATGGTGCAGATCTAATTTTCGTTGAAATCTCTGGTTTTTCAAAAATTGCAATGGTTCAAAATTTTTTCGGCAACCTACAATATTGAAAATAGTCTTTTCTCTTTAATGAAATATAGTGTTCAAAGACAGATCTTGATATAAGGTCATGTACAAGTTTTTGAAATTGTAAGTAGTTTCTCGTAATTTTGCGAGGAATATAGGCAATTTTTATGCAATTATTTTCTTAAACGCCCTGATTTATAGACAAATGTAATGAATTGATACGATGCCATCTGAATACTCAAGGAAACCATAAGGGATAATACACGCTCGAAATTCGTGTTAGTTACACTTGTTACGTTTTATCTGACCAGGCAACAGGACAATCAGTGTGGCCACATACCAATGCAACTTTTGTAATGCAATTAGAGAGCAGCCGGTGTTCGTCAGTATTCGCATTCCTTGTTGCCTGCTTTCTGAAAGTCCATGTATACTGCGTATACTGTAGTATACTGCGCATACTGCGATTTTTTCCAATGCTGCCTGTGAAATTTCATCAGCTGTTACGGTGCCATCCAATCGGGACCTTATACGTCACTAGTGACGTCACTATGGTAGCGTTCAACCTTCCGATTGGATGACACCGTAACAGCTAATTTACTTCACAGGCAGCTAGGAATGAATGGCATTATAACTCTTGTTCCAAGGGGGGTCATTCACAGAGCAGGTAGCGAAGCGTCCTCATCCAGACAAAAGAGGCCCAACCACAGCCCAGCAAAGACGGCGACGGGCAGGCCGGTTGGGGAGGGGGAAAGCAGTCAGCCGACACTGTCACTGACCTAACTGGATAGAACTGTAGAAATGGGCATCTGAGGGCGCCAGTAGCGAACGGTTACATACACGCGACGGGCAAACACGAACGTGCAAAGTTTCACATACACAGAGCGTTTAGGGACTCCGTTAGAAATGCATTCTGCGATCGACAAACCATTTGGTTCACAAGACATCACATTCACAAGACTGTTTAAAATGGAATAATTATTGCACGGGGAAACACGCCCAAACAAAATTTTTTTGACATTAGCGTTACTTCAAGATAGCACATAATAGAGGGTCTTCATTTTCTGTCTGGAAGCATCTGTTATGATAATTTGACATCCATCTCACTTTTAGCGACCTTCCAGCAGTCGTATTTCCTCACATTTCGGGGTGGAGGAATGCGGCTATTTTAGTCGGAAGAAGGGGAAAGCACTTATTCCGTCATTAGGGAGATTCTTTTTTCATTCATCCTCCTAAGAAATCACGTTTAGGAAAGAAGTCCAAAATTTTCATTTTGAAGAACATTATTATTATTATTATTATTATTATTATTATTATTATTATTATTATTATTATTATTATTATTATTATTATTATTATTAATTATTTTTTCTCAATATTGTATTAATTTTATTAAGACTTTCTTATTTGTTTAATTTCCAGATTTCAAGCCTTCGAACAATACGTGCGCTGGAATTCAGTAATAATAATAATAATAATAATAATTATTATTATTATTATTATTATTATTATTATTATTATTATTATTACACGGCGGTTAATACATCGATAACTCAATCATAACTTCCCTCCACGTCTTCAATTTGACAGTTTTGTTTCTAGAACATACGGGACAGAATCGCAGAAACAGACCTTTTGTTTATCATTCATGCTCCAGCCTAGTCCATCCTCGCCCGCCTCATTCAATTCGAAGGATTCCGGACTGTGAGTAGCGTACTGACTGTCATGAGCCTAGAATGAGAAAAATATTGAAACAAGATGCTACAGCTTATGATGTGACGCTCGTCTCTTCTGTCGGCCCGGCAACAGCCAGCCACGCCTGTGTCAATTGGCGAGACGCGGTTGCCAAATTTCCACAAGAGTTACTGCAAGATACGGATTGCGAAATAAAATGAAGATCCTTCACTTTCTTGAAGTATGTCTTGAAAAATATTCATCAAAGTGATTGAACATTGGTACACAACGTTAAATTCCTAACTTCTTCCCTTACACAAACTTCAGGAGAAAATACTGATGCTAAATGGCAAAAACTTTCTCGTACTAGTTAGTTTCCTATTCTCTTGACACGGGACATGCTTTTCGGTTTTGTCCCATCCTCGTCCCATCTGCTATCTAATGGCGCCTTAAACACGGTCTCTCATGATTCTTATCGTTCATCTGTGGCCATTAATAAAGAAGAACATCTTCGCGGGCCCCGAATATCTTGGTTGTGAACCTTTACATATTTTTTCAATGGTATCATTTGGCCACATCTTGGTGCTTGTACCATTGTTCTAGGTGAAGAGAGCCAGCTCCTCATTCAAATAAACTGAGGTCTGTCAGGCTAATATATGAAACGGGATGTCAAGGTCAGTGGCGAATCCTG
>BLKR01014780.1:0-267196 GCA_011170035.1 Teleogryllus occipitalis | reverse complement strand
CAATAGTTACACAAAACCTTCGTATGCGAAACAGAGACCTGGGTGCTTTACTCCCTTTCCTAATTACAACAGCATCTAAGATTGCTGACCTTGATAGACCAACCTTGATGGACCAACCGGCCTGTGATTTCTGAGAGGTTGATGTTGCTTCATAAACGGACCTGTCGGCCTTATCAAGCCTAATCATGTTGCAAAGCACTAGGTGGCCAAAACAGCCAGGTACCTTGTCAGATTAATTACGTATTGAAGAAAATATACATTGAAAAACATTCAACATCTGTTAAACACACACACACATCTGTATATATATATATATATATATATATATATATATATATATATATATATATATATACACACACACTGGATCCACTCTGAACCAAAGTTTTGTACCTCAATAAAGTAGTGTGGAAATGATATCCGCTCGAACATTTTAAAATCGTTCAAATGCTTCCCGCTGAAAATCAACGCTCCACGGCTCGGTTCCGCTCGACTATTTTCGCATACTTCCGTGGCTCCGCATTCGCTGTCCCGAGACATAAGTCCTGATATCAGCCGAGGGTCAACCGAGGGTCAAGACAAGAGGAAGCGCGCGGCCGGTTGGACCGCAACGGCACGCCGCCGATCGCCTGCGAGGACATTACTATTCAGTTCATTTTGGAAGGGCTAAGAGAGTGACTTGCCCCTACAGGAATATTTCTTCGAAGTGGCGAAAAGCGCATCGTTGTGAAAGTTTTCAATTTGTTATTGTAGAAAAATACGTCGTTGGCAAAGCAAATCGTTGAACGTACTATGAGTTCACTGGTAAGTACCGTATTGAAACTTATCGTGCTGCATCAGTGTGGATTATAATCTAAAAGGATATTGGTGGATATCTTTTAATAGGTGCCAGACTACAGAGTCTAAAATACCTCTTTGAAGTCAAAATCTTATTTCATTGGAAGTAAACGGGCGAATGAAGTTCGAAAGAAAATGATACCTTCATTTACACCGCCTATTTGAAATCAAACAAGAATTGTCAACCAAGATTAAAAGAGAATGGTGAAATGGAATTGCAACTTTTAGGTACGTATATATTTCTATCATGAGTTGTAATAATAGAGAGGCATATGTTTGTGTGCATTTCTATAACCTACAAAACTTGGCCATTAATCCAGCTCAAAGTTATTTTAATGTAAATTGTAAAATTCCTCTAAAAGCTTATGTCGAACAAGATAAACAATTATTTCGTTTTACATAATCGGTTTGAATCCTTTCAATTCAAATTCTAATGTTGTTAAGTGGATATAGAATTCAATTACTTCCAAACTCATTATTTACCTATTAAAAAAGTTTAAGTTATTTGATTAGTTTTTAATACTCAATTAAGTATTGCAAATTCGTATTAAAATGTAAAGAAATAATATTTATTATGTTGCCAATTCATTGAAATAATTTGAATAGTCTTGAAGTGTCATTAATGGCAATTAGAAATTGTAGAATTAATTGTTGTGTAGTATTCCTATATGTTATAAGTGTACAGAATTTTGATTAGTGTATTTAAATTGAGACTAAAGCCTATCATGTTCTGTAAATAATTGAACAAAATAATAATGCATTCCTAAAAAAAAAACTGCTGTAGAACACTTTCTATTTTTTAATTTTTTAATAATTATCACTTTAATTATATTTTCAAATACTATTGTATTAATTTTATTTTTCTGGTAGTTTTGGCACAGGTGATGAAAATTGGTCATTGAAACAGGTGATGGTTCATCGATGCAGATATTCATGGATATTGTTAATTCTAAATGGCTATTGCATTCTATAACAAAATCATGAAGATGTATTTGAAGGTGATGCCAATATACATTTTGCTAATTTTGCAAGCATCATGGACTTTTGTGATTTCATTCGTATTTAACATTCACAAAATGTGCATACATTAATGGTTCAATTATTTTAGTGTGTATCATTTTTGACCAGGCAAGTTATTTTAAAATTCTCATTAGATAATATAACTTGTATTATATTTTCATTATAATTTCAATGTGTACTATTTAGTAGTGCTCTCAGAATGACTACAAATGAGTATGAGTAATATAAAAAATTCACATTCCCACTAGAAAAGTGTCATTAACTTCAAAATGCTGGTTTTTCAGGACATTATTTTACAACTAGAGTTCTGAATCAAGTTCATCGAGTGTGACAATTTGTAATTTTCTTTTGAAAGATTATTAATTTTTACTTTGGTTTCCAAGGAAAAAAGGTTTCAAGTTTTTCATAATTTAGGGTTCTCCACAGTGTGCTGTTTGTGGCAAATAGTAAGGATAACATTGCATTCTCAAACATGCAATGATTTTGGCTATTATTCACCTTCAAAATTGCCAGAGAAAAATATCTCAGATTGTGTTAATGATTCTTGGGCAAAGAAATGTCATTACTGTTGTAATAGTGTTGACCTTGATAATTTTCTGAAACATTTCCCTTGCCAAGTGAATAAAATACTTTCCTCTTGAAATAAAACAATTCAATATTACTAGACATGATTCTCGTGCCCTTTAAAATGCTAAAACCTGCATACATATGCCAAATAAAATTTGACAAAACATGCACAATCAAATTTTAGCTTGGTATTTTTTCATTGTCTTTTGAAACAGGAACACTAAACAATTTTTCAAAATTTTACTCAGTGAAATTCATCCTTTTGTGAGAAATGAATCTTTTTGAACATTCTACTACATCACCAGATGTAATTGGAGCATATTTGTAAGATGAAATGTGAGCCAATGTGAGATCAAATTCTGCATTTTCTGCTCTTGAATCACAATTTTTTTTTCTTTAAATTTCATAGAAATTTTAAATTGAATTTGAATTTATTGGTTTTTATAATTTTTCCTCAGCAGTCGCACTGGCATGTCCAAACACAAATTTCAAAGACATTGTAATATCTTCAACAATATTTAATGACTTCAATAGAGGTAATCCTGCTGTTTTCAATTTCTGAATTGGTATAGGCAATTTTACAAAATTTAATTAAATATGCATTTTTATTTTATTTTTTTATATACATGGTTTTATAACATATTTTATTTTATTTTTTGCATGCAAGCAGACTGAGTCTGCACCTAATTATTTTCCCTTCCATTGTATCACTGTCAGTTACCAGTGATACTGAGTAGTGATCTATGTGTGTGTGAAATTAATCAATAGTATTCAAAGAATATAATCCTAAATTTTGAAGCAATCCAGAAAAGTATGCATTTAAAAAATAACTTGCCAAATTTAAAAGTCACTTCAGAACTGGTTATTAATTTGCTAAGAAAACTTATTATTTGACTCATCCAATAAAATGAAGGCCAATCATTTCGTCCCACGCTAAAGTGATGAGTCTTCTCCCACCTTACACAATACTAAAATTATGATTTATCCCGACCTCTCACTATATTTATTCACTGTTATTGAGTGCACTTTCTTCTCTATAATTTTTTATTGTTGCATTCAGGTGATAATAATAATAGTTATGACATTAACTTGTTGGGAGTGTAGGATTTGTAATTGCAGGCCAATGAGCTAATTCATTGTCAAATGGGCATCGAGGTTTCTAAGCAATGAGATTGATTCAAATTGCAGACACAGCAGGTAAATCAATCCTGGGCAATACATTTTAATTCCAGTTTTTAAATTAATTTAACTAATTTTATTTTATTTTATAGATTGTGTGTACATTTAGATTATAGAAATTGAAATAACAGAAGTACAAAATATAAATGTGATTTATGTTGGTGATTTCTTCCATATACTTTTTTGATTTTAACAGTATGTAAGCTATTTATGAATTCATTGTAATTGTAAACTAAGTGTTAATTTTATGTAGATGAATTTTGTGCTAGTGAATGCACGAACCCTAAGTATAATGAAGGGACTAATAGAATTGAACTTTTAATAACCAAAATTAATATAAACATAAAACAAGAATATTAAATTTGTAAAATGAAAGGTTAAAAGAAATAAACAACAAATACATTCGAAAATAATTTTCCGCTACATATTTAGCCATAATTTAAATAAATCTTGGCGTTTTTATAAAATAAATGTGAATTAAATTTGTTTTTTGGGGATCAGTAATAAAAGTTGCTATTTAAATGTACTTGTGAAACAGTTTTAAAATAGTTTTGAAACAGTTATGAAACATTTAAAATAATTTTGTAACAGTTATAAAATATTTTTGAAATAATTACTAATGACTGTAAACATGTTCTTAGTCTCCTTGTGTATTTAATTCACTTGATCACATGAATGATTAAGTGGTACATCAATGTTTCATTTTCATTTGTTAGCTATTAAGTTTATGTCAATATATTTCATTCTATTGTGAGTTATGTTATATTTTACACAAATTTTACTTTACTAAATAAATATTTTAATGTTAAATTCTAATATTTTATTTTTAGGTACATGCTGTTTCAGAATATTCATTTATATATATATACACCTGATACCTGAATATATAAATGCATAATTTTTATGCAATTATTTCCATTTTTACGGTGTCTGGTTGTGTAGGTAAATATACAGATCTGTTGTTGGATCAAAAATAATGAATATTCTATTAATAGCAAGTACTACGTATAACCCATCCTATACCCGTCAACGATCAGTAATTGTAACACCAATAAGAAATGCTTCAATATTGCAACACGTACGGCTGGCCCTTCAACCAGTATAGCTGTGCAATCCGACACGGAAGGCCGGCTCCTTCTATCAGTTTCGCCCGGATGCGTCATGACGGTAGGCTGGATCCTCCAACCTGTGTTGCTCACTTATGCCGAGCAGATAGCCAACTCTTCCAACAAGGTTGCTTGGGCTCGGCAGCTTCTACCCGTGCACTCTGACAAGGTGAATTCAGAGGAGTGCGACAAGGGACTCTTTACGATGCAACTTTTCGTTCCAACTATCTCCGTCACGAAACAGCAACAGTGAACCTGGTTGGGCCTATATTATCATGCGTTCCCTTGATACAGTATAATGGATCAGGTATACTGCAACTGTTCTTTTTTCTCCGTGACGTTTTAGAAGTATTACATTAATTTTTACAAATGTATCAAATTGGGAAATGTTTGATTTGAAATTTCATATTGCGAATGTAAAGGATTCTAAACAGCGATCTTAAATCTTAGACCTTGTCTCTCAGCTTACACCCTAAAATCCAACCTAAAAGCCAAAGGGAACCCCGGAACCAATACCCAAGACAACCACCCCTCCAACCCCCTCTTGCGCCGGCGCTACCTAATGGTGTGAGCGCGGTAAGTGCCGTGGCGGCGGCGGCGCGGGATGGCGCGGGAGATCGAAGCCGGGGCCCCCGGAGGCGGCGTGGAGGAGTGTGGCGCGGCGCGGGCCGCCGCTCCCTGCGGGCGCTTAGGCTAAGCGGCGGTGATAGCGCGCGCACCCACGGGGCCCCGCCCCCCGCCGGCCGTGAATTTGCCCATTAATCCAACGAACACAAAGAGAATACAGAACCGCTGTATTAGCATAAAAGAATCTAGCGTGTGTTAATTAGCTGCCTCAAAAGTCGGTGTGCGGTTACAATTTGCGGGTGTATAATTTGCGAAATAGATGGTATTTATTGATTTGGAGTGCGTTAACTACTATGGTCAATAGTCTCGTATCTGTAGTTCTAGTTATTTCAGGAAGATGGCGGAGTTCCTCCTCCTCTCAAACATGAGATCGTGCAAGTCGGCATGCAGGGTCGGCATGCATTGGTCTACACGTCCGCATGCAGGGATTTCCCCCTCCAGTCATCCCCCCCTAGTGGGGAATCACCCTAACTGGGAAGACTCCCTGAGTCCCGACTGGCCTCTAGATGTGCATGGTAGAGTATTACGTGTGTGTAGATAATGGGAGGCAAAGGGACAAGGAGAGTGGGAGGTGGTAGATGGAAGATGGTATTGGTAAACTACCGATCATAGCAGCAATCCTCTAGAATTCGCCTCCAGACTGATTGGATTCGAAACGATAATGTTTCGATAAACTGGAAAATAATGTTGTGTGTGCCTTCAAATAACAGGTCAAACTCTACGGAGGTACGATTCCCTCGGCAAGCAGATATTCTGGAGAGACGAGCCTTGAAACAATCATTTTGCCGTTATATAATCCATATTTCTACGCTTACGCCAATAAAATATCAGGGTATTGATGTTCCGTTGGGAAAATCTCTATATTGATTGCATTACGCTGTTTGGTTTATTGTTTTATGTTTGGTGTATTCTAGTGGAATCATAGCAATTCCCTTTTTTTTTATTTTGGCATAGTTCCTGTTTTAATTACGTCAGGTAATTACCAATCAGTGTTCTATTGAATTTAAAATAAATATGTTGACTTATTAACTTGCGAATAGTGCTAGACAAGCAATAAAAATCTGAATCACTTTTTACGATTTACTAAGTTAGATATTTTGAAAGTTATATGGTCGAATTTACATGACAGATTACGTTTTTTCTATAAGTAATTTGTTTATTTAGAAAAAACATTTGTTTTCGTCATTCATTAGAAATGTATTCTGGGGAAATGAATAGTAGTTGGGAGATTTGAAACATCACATTTTCATAAAAATTTGCCTTCCCCTATCAGTACTTACAAACTCATTCAGTCACTTAGTGTACAAACATAGTTTATTTTCCACCAATATATTAATAAATATTTTGACTGCCGGCATCGTTGACCGTATTGGCAGATTCAGCTGTTACCTGAAGATCAATTCTTTTTAATCAATTATATTTTCCATCCTTGACTTTTACGATTATGATTTTACGGCCGGATGTCCCATCTGGCGCCAACCACAGGGTACAAGCACATTACATATAGACAATACTCACAATCACGAAACACACACAACCATTCGGAGGTTGGATTCGATCTCATGTTCCTTTGGTCCAAGATCGTCACAGCACTACTGCCTTAGCAATCTCGGCTACCTGGATAAGCTTTAATGAACCAATAATTTTCCATATCTTTTATTGTTGATTTTTAAAACGTTTAAACATTACGGTAGCATTACATGTTTTATTTTATATTGTAATTTTGTATTTTTTCTTAAATTTTGGGTATTTTACTTTTAATATTTTACAGTGTAATTCGAGTCATCGTGTCTCCCTTACTTGGCTATGACACTCTTTCAATCACAAAATCTACTGCCTATTAGCCTTCTGTAGCAACAACAGTATAACTTCAACACCCAAATGTGACTGACGTGAATTAACAACATATTTCCAAACAAATAAAGGTGGAACAAGGTTTAGTTACATGTAAAACACTCTAAATGACAACTCGCCTTTCTAAAGGAAATAGAGCAGAACCTTGATATCTCGAACTCCAATGAAAAAAAAAATATTTGAAGAATATCGAGTCCTCGGGGTCTGAGTAACAGTACATCGTGTAATACTATAAACGCGGTGGTTACCGCAGAAATCTTGTGTAAAACCATGCGTATGGGTGTATAGAAGTAATATTTCACAATAAAAAGGTTTGCCAAACGGCCCACTGCAGCCCACCGCGCCTCGGGCGTCGCCTTCGTTCCGCTTCCGCCTTCGGCTCCCCACACAAGCACACGCCCACGCCCACAGCGCCGTTTCGTATCTCCGCTCTCCTCCGCGCTTCCGCCGGCGCCACCGGTTGCCGGGCCGGGTTACGCGTGCGCCCCCGACCGCCTTCGTCCCAACTCGCTGCCAGACCTTGCAATCGGTTCCTGCCCCCGCCCTTCCCTCCACTCCATCCCACCTACTGTGCCTGCTTCCCCAAGACATCACCCACAAGCCGCCGCTCCCAAGCCTCCACCCACAAGCCCAAACCCGTAAGCCTCTACACCAAACCTCCAACCCCAAGCTTCCACTCCGAAGTCTCCTCCCGTGAGCCTCCACCCTCCAGGCCTCCATCCCCAGGCCTCCACCCCCCAAGCCTCCACCCCCCCAGGCCTCCAACCCCCCAGGCCTCCACCGCCATGCCTCCACCCCAAGACACCACTCCAAGCCTCCACTCCCAAGCCCAAACCCGTAAGCCTCTACACCAAACCTCCATCTCCAAGCCTCCGCCCCCAAACCACCCCTAAAACCTCCACCCCCAAGCTTCCACTCCGAAGTCTCCTCCCGTGAGCCTCCACTCCCTAGGCCTCCACCCCACAGGCCTCTACCCCTAAGCCTCCACCCCCAAGCCACCTTCCCAGTCCTCTACCAATATCCCTCCTTCAAACTTCCACCCCAATCCCTCTCACCCAACCCCCACACTCAAGCCTTCACACCCAAGCCTTCACCCTCAAGTCTTTTCTCCAAATTTCCCTCCTAACCTCTACCCCAACCTTCACTCCGCAAACTCCATTCCAAGCCTTCCCCGAAACGTCCATCCTCATGCCTCCGTCATCTACCTCCACCACACCATTCAACCATCTCATGGAACCGCCGAATGCCAACACCTTTGTCTTCGCTTTTTCATCCCTCGACATCCTGCCCTCGCCTGCCCACGCTTTTTGGACGCTCCATTTTTAATTTTCCACCTATTGCCTTCTCGTTCACGTCGATTGAAGGATTGTAAATCGAGCAGAAATTTGATCGTGATATTTTTCAAGCAAGGGACGCGCGTGGTATTGTAAAAAACGATACATGGCTTCTTTGTATCAGTAAACAGGTGAAATAATACTGCAATGCATGATAACATTAGTATCTTATTAATTATCATTTTTTCTGTCCTTTCTTCGCAATAATATCCACTTATTTATATTTTGCATACATTACATTTTCTCACAATACTGAAATCCTTTTGTTCAGTTTCTTTGCATTTTTTTCCATCGTGGATGTGAATTTAGTTTTCTTTATATTTGTGGGATCATACTTCTGCTCACTTACATTAATCTTCTTTGGATTAAAAAAATTCTTCCATTTTTTATTTCCAAGCGGTCGCGTAATTTCCGAACCCGTTAATTTCTTCTCAAATCTCTTTCTTTCTTTTTCTAGCGAAATAAATCTAGAATACTGAATGCCTGATTTATTTTGATATTTATTACTCTAATCTCCTTCCCGTCGTTTCCTTAAACATTTTAATTTATCTTTTTCATTGTTTTATTTCCCAGTACCCACCACTGTTTATTTTCGCAGTTATAATTTGTCTAGCTCAAGCAATCTTGAGGAAATCTGATCATTTTCATTGTTTCAATTCACTTATTTGTACTTACAAACGTTCCAGAATTAACATAATTTGCAAGTCTTCAACGGCGCTACTAAGTACTAATTACGCGATTATGAAATTTCAAAAACATGAGCAATCACTGTGAAAAGATTACAGGTTACAATCCGTCGCTTCCGTCATCCAAATGGTCCATCATCCAATTCGAGTCACACGAACTCATCGTTAGACACGAAATTCCAATCAGATCACTTCCATGCCTATAGCTTCTATTTACATTCCTAATAAGGTTATTAACGTATCTCACCAAAAGTGATAATTGGAGTACTTTTTTACTTATATAATGATAATTATAACAAACCTTTCCTTTTGGGCATTTCAATGAATTAAAAATGTTAAAAAATTATTCCCTTTTTTACTTACGTGTACACGTATGTGTGCATGTACGTGTATACGTTGATACGCAGTAATACAAAGTATGAATTTTCCGACATCTTCTTACAACTACAATATTGAAGACAAAGACTTTTTCTCCAAATGAAATTTGTTGTCCACAATTAGTTCTTGAATTAATGACATGTTTATTGTTTTGCTAGTATTGGTAGTGTTTCCGCAGAATGTTAAGTAAAATATAGATAATATTAAATATATTTTTCGGTTAGTTAACTAAATATATTCATTAATTCCATAAAAAATTATTGATTATCACTATACTTATTGCATGCGTGCAATTAAAACTTAAGTGTGCATTTAAAACTCCACAACAACTAGTCAGAACTCAGAAAAATGATCAAAATCGCTTAAGTATGTCTCTATAGCCACGGTGATTCCAGCCACGGTGACTCCAGTCAGCCATGGCTCATGAACAAAAATGTACATCCCCAATAAAATAATCGAATTAATTTTCTCTAATTATACGCGTTATCCAAAGCATGTTTCCTCTAGCATCCCATTACATATTTCTACTTTTTGTAGGTCCGCAGAGACCCTGCAACAGAGCCCCACCACTCCCTCTCCTGAAACCGTGACCCCTGGCGAAGGCCGAATGTAAATTCGGAGCATTTTATTGCTACCCACTGTCACGTGCAGTGCCTACCCTAACATCATATAACCTGTGCACGCCTCCGAAACCTCCGTTGTTAGAGACCGAATTCCACTTATGGAATGAAAATTGCAAATTGTTATATTGGCTCACGCTTCAACACCCAAGGCAAGTCATACTTCACTTCGCTCACGACAGAAAAAAATGTGATTTTTTGTTATTTTTCTTAAAGCTTTTTCGGTAAAAAAAATTGGTACCCTCTACTACCCAGCGGAGTATCATCTTGAACCAGTCACTACGCTAAATCACTTGTGAACTCTGGCGCTTTGAGTTCACCTGAATGTAAGGCCCTCTGCAACAACATATAAACGAAAGACATAGTAGAAAATATCAACGCCTAGGGCAGGACTCTAACCCATGACTCTTAGTACCCTGCCGCTATGCGCTCTTAGCAATGTTTCCAGACGCATCACGGAATGACGAATTGCGACTGTTCAAATGCGGAATTTTCCGCATGAACCCCGTGAAAACGAAATGAGCATGACTTCATATGAAAGAATGAAACAAAACCATAACCAGTGGAATAGTGGAAAGTAAGGCCTAACGGCTTGAACTGTTCTGACGATTTCATTGGCCGAAGCAATGTACTATCTTCGTTTGTTTCATTCAAAATAAGAAGATAAAAGACAAAAAATAAAAAAAACTATCAATGAGGCAAAAATTGTGGATTTTTAATCGTCGAGAGAAAATTGCGGAATTTGTGACTATCAGCGCGGATAGGTAATTGAACCTCAAAAATTCGGACGAAAATGCAGAAATCGGGGAATCTGACAATACTGGCTCTTAGCCACCTCCGGCATTTAGGTTGCTTCGTGAATTCTGACGGTACTCCCTTAGTTGAATCTGCGGGATAACTTACATTAATTTATTCTCTTGAATTATTCTCTGGTAATTCAAGCACCAGGCATTTCAGACAGAACAATTTGTCATTAGAACAAGCCTGTTGATAACTTCTTTCAGGGAGGTATAACATTGAATGAAACATGTAAAATGTTGTCTAGAGTATACATCAGGTTGTACAACAAATTACAAGCGTATGTTTTTAGATCCTTCGCTGGTGATGGAATGTGTATGTAGTTATTTAGATATTACATGGACGAATATCTATGATCTAAGTAATAATAATAATAATAATAATAATAATAATAATAATAATAATAATAATAATAATAATAGTAATAAAAAACGATCGTTCGCAGTTTGCTTCAATTCCTGAACATTCGGATCAACTTTATTATAGGAAGCGACTTTATTCAGGAAGTAAACATTTTTTTCATGTTACCGAAGATCCTGCAAATGATACTACTCATAATTATATGTGTTCTCTTTTTAGATTAAATATTGTGTCATTACATTTCTAGAAAATGTATTATCTTAATCAATTTCTAATATTACAGTTCATATTTATAAAATGAAAAAGTAAGAAAATTATAAAAATGTGCATTATCTGTTCGCATTACATGCAGTGTCATTTTTAGTCCCTCCGAAGAAGGTTGAAATGTTTTATTTTGGTAAATTTTATGACGTGCAATCAACCCCTTACGTTCACGCGACGTCTAACAGTATAGTGTTACGATCGTTTCCTTGTAAGCAACGGGTCAACTAACTCCCTATGCAAGCAAGAAGAAGGAAGCTTTTTAGAGGCATCTTTGACCCACTAACATTTAAGACCGGAACCGGTAGAAGATAAGGTCACAATGTCTGACGCCAAACATTTCGTAAGGCAGAATAATTCTCACACTCATTTTCTCTGTTGTTTATTGGTTCACTTCTCTTTTTGGACGCTTTCTTCTACATAAAGCATGAGTTATTGCAAGTACTTATGTAATAATAAAAAAATTGAAACTTTCTTGATCTCTGTTGTCAAGCGTTAGTGACAAACGTAAAAGTAATGACTTTCAGGAGTTGATACATTCACGGCAACGACTTACGGTGGAACGTGACGGTAATTATAAGATTAGAAGGTTGTATGTTTAATACAGGTCAGGAAGCAGAAATTTGATTGATGTGTTTAAGAGATTATGTGGAGCTTGCCACAATCGAATTCGTAGTTGGACTGCTCTGATCGGTGGTTTCCCTGATCACTTTTAGTTAAATACCGGAACAGCGTTCTATACACGGGCTCACGGGCGCTCTCATCTCTTCCTTTCCTCAATTGTCTTCCCCTCCCAATAATTGCCATTCCTTTCCTTTCACCCTCACAACCGGTATAAGCTTATAAAATAAGCTAAAATATTTAAAATTCATATTATCAATAAACACACTCACAATTTGGCTAGTTAATAATGTTGATGAAAAGAAAACGACGATTTCCAAATGAACTGAATGACATAAATTCTATAAATGTATTTATTCGTGAAATCGTTATAGTAAATGTAGCGATTACTTGAATAGTAGTAGGCCTACATCTAAAAATGTATCGGGATTAGGTTTTAAAATATGTCCAACCCGTGATGATAGCATCCCAGTTGCAAACTTCAAAATAAATTCCTATTTCATATATCTCTTCCCTGACCTTGAATCGATCAGGCAAGAACTTCTTAGCAAACTGCTTCTGGTTAATGTGTTCCTGAAACACCACCCAATTCATCTTAGTGGAGGCTTGCACAGTGTTACGCAGAAACGCATCCCAATCCACTAATACTTCAGAAATTCATGATTAACCTACTGCCCAACTTACTGCACGTGCGTACGTAACTGCACAACTTTCGGCGTGTTTTGACATTTCCTTCTTCTACGAACACAAGCCATATACTTATCCGATGGCAAGTTGACGGTATTATCATACGTGTAAATCGGCTTTAGTGTCTGGCTGTGACTTCAAAATAACTGCCTTTCTTATCATTTCATGAGGTTTTACCACGCACCGACACGCTACGACGATACAGCAGTTACAGCCGAGATTGAGCAATTACGACAGTTTCGATTCTTGATCTGCGCAAAGATTTCACAGAGGGATAAAGGCCGCTTCCGAAACAGCGAAAGCAACCCACTGAGAACGATCGATGATAGAATGCCTTTTGTCCAGCTCTAGTGTTTTGTTGCAACTTTCATTTATTAATAATATATCATCACTTGCATCAATTATTACATGACTAAAATGTATGTTTAAAAATGTTCATCTCTCTCCTGAATCTAGTGTCTATTTATGCACTTGTTCCATTTGTATCATTCATCTCACATCTTCAATTGGTTCTACAGCTCTCTAACGTGCTTTATTCGCATTATAGTTTATAGCTGAGTTTTCCAATCATGTCGGTACATTTTTTGTGGAGGTATGGAATTGAAAAGCAAACCATCAATTAATTTTAATCGTCTTCTCGCGTATCAAACGGATTAAATACATACAGTAACTAGTAGCAATTTTATTTTGTAGGATATAAATTGTTACTAATTCAATGAGTTATCATTTATTCTTCATTGATACTCCGTGTAACTCTAATACGAAAGGCAAACTTATGAACCGATTAGTAATTCGGTGAGCAAGTACGGCTGTCCCAGCTTAAGAAACGATGCATCAAGTTGCCTTTCCATCTTATCTTTAAATTAGAATCAAGCACAGTTTTTAAATGTTAGCTAAATCCGCAAACTCCTGCTTCTAAAGAATTTGTTTTCAAGATAACGTAACTGAAAACGCAGTTAAACTGTTTCAATGGTTATCAAAAAATTTGAAAGAGAAATATTGGCAGGGAGATACTTTTAGAAAAGAAATCACGGATTGTTACTTTTTATTTCTACGACAGCGCAGTCCCATTATCTTTACCTGAAACCTGGAGAAACATAGTTATACCAAATTTTTCCTATAAAATAAAAGGTGGGGCAATGGGAGATCAACCCGGTCCTCAAGTTTGGAAAGGGCGCTAAATTAGGAGCAAAAGATTGTTCTCGGTGTGAGGAACGTTTTTAAAGGTTATTAATGAGAATTCACCTGCACGTATAAAAATAAATCATGGAGACGACCATACAATAGATGAACGTAAAGCAAGAAATAAGGAAAAAACGGAAGGTTGGGAAAAGATGGGGAAGGAATATACGAGCTTCCGAGCCGCCTGCAGGCTTTGAAAGGAACATCAAAGATTTAAAGATAATGTTTTAAAACATCATTCACAATGAAACAAACAAATTTAACATGAGTGCCAAATCTTGGCGTCGATCATTCAGAATGATAAATACGCAAATAAATGTAAATATAAACACAGGAAGAAGCCGCATAAATGTTGCATACTACAAGCTTTCACATCGGTATTAACATGATTGTACATCAAAATACTACCATGTAATGCGATCAAAAAGCAACTAGGCCATTTTTTAGAGGCCAGTGCACTTTACAAGTGCACTTTACAAGAGCATTACATTTCTTAGCATTTGCTCTTTAAATACTTCCGGGAATCACTCATTTCAAATAAATTTTAAGAAATTATTCTCCTCTATCATAATCGTGTTCATTTTAATTATCATCGTTCGACTGAATGATTGAATACGCAATTTTAATGCGGGATTTTATTGTATAATTTATTATATTGGTAAATGTCCATGTTAATGTTTACGTTCTTAGTCATTGTCAATAGTACAATACGTTTTAAAAATCACATGTTTACGTCATCATGTTTAGGTTAACGTTTTCACTTTCATTAAAATCAACTATAAATACTGGTAATAATGTTAGCAGAGACATTTTATCAGGTACCGTTGAACGGTTACAAAAGCCGTAAAATAATGCGATGAGCTCAGAGAACGCATAAGGAACAGAACAGGTAACGTGTGGAATCCAGGATGATGTAAATTGTTTATTCTTCATTTCCGGTCTCTTGAATATTGATACATTGGCCCACCCCCGACCTCCGAAATTGTTGCGAATCTTTTAATTGACACATTTAAGCTTCCAGGGTTGCCAGACAATTTCTACTTTAATATTAGTCGCCAGGGAGCGCACAATGACGATCTCAGTAATTTTTAATCAAATTTATTCATCCTTCCAAATTTGAGGTGGTAATAGGATGAGAATTGCCAAATGATTAAATTTTGCTGCGCTATTAGGCAGGGTTAGATAGATAGAAAGATTTATTAAAAGTTTGATGTAAGAAAAGATTGAGCTAATACGCGATGCCAAACATTATGATAACAATTAAAATTCGTTAAATTTGTCCTAATTTATATCTCAATTACTGCTGTACGTACATTTTTATCTTAGTATTATTGGACAGATACTTTATCTAAAAGATTCACTTCACTTCCCTTTCCTTCGAATTACTTCAAATTTAAAGAACAGTACTAAAGAAAGAACCATATATCCCCTTCTTATACTTTGTAGAATCCGTTCAACAATTTATTTATTAAATAAAACTAATATTTTCATCCTTGTCTTTTTTTTTTTTTTTTTTTTCGTTTCTACGAGCTGTGCGCTAATGGGAGCGGGCTCAGTAGATTGGATGGATTTTTCACCCTTCGAAAATTCTCGCGCCTTGTCCGTGATGGGGCCCGCGCTCTGGGGGCAGGAGGGGGAAACTGTGCCACCGTGCCGTCCGCAGGGTGCGCCCCGCGCTGCGCGTAATCGGCCACCGCCGCACGCAACGGCCGCGACCTTTCCTTATCGGCCCCGCTGGCGTGCGCCTGCCCCGACGCACGGAGGGCACCGGCGCCAAAGGTAATCTTGACGCACGCCCTTCTCGCGCGGTTTCGTGGTTCCAAACCCTACAAAATGAAGTGATATTTCGCGTAGATTTCTTCGTATTCGACCTGCGGTGTAGTGATCATACCGCTCACTTATCACCTGTGGATACCGGGGTTCATACCCCTGTCGATCCATGTGGAATTTGTGGAAGGCCATGCGAGTTCACGGTAGGTTTTGCAGCAGTTGTCTTGTTTCCCGAGCACCTCATTTCTCCTTCATTCAAATTATATAATCATCATTAAATTCATTATATCATTATCATCATTCAATTGCCATTCATCAATCTATAAAAAAAATCATTACAGAGATGGCCAAAAGTCTAGGAACTGAGGATCTTAAAAATGTCTGTAGCATAAGGGTACCCTCAATTTCCGCGCATGCAATATATACGAATTTCTGCGCAATCCAGCTGTTTTGAGAGCATTTCCAGGACGTTATTTGTTTCAATTCTCCACACACTTACGTTTGTTTCTGAGTTGATCAGAGAAATCGTGACAGGTTTGTAAATATTTCCGGTACATCAAATACAAATCGTTGTTCTTCTGATGAAAAATCTCCACTTTTCGATATAACCATTACAATACTTTCCCTTTCTAACTTGGTATAAATAAAGCAGAAAATATACAGAAAGCGAGAAAGGAAAAATTAAGCGTCTTAATTATTAATTGTCGTGCCGTAACACGACACCAGAGTACTTACTTCTTTATTCCGAGTGTCTAGCCGCCTTTTGAAACACAGAAGGGGAAGAAACCATGCACATTATTTGAAAAGGAAGAAATCGTGCACATTATTTGTAATATTTTGTTATCAAAATGTATTGCTGCGCGGTATAAAATATTGCAATATATTGGTATCAAAGCAAAATTAACATGGTGCCATGAATTCTCTGAATGACAGAAGAGTAATAATATCTGAAAAGAAACCACGATTGTAAAATACAATCGTCAAATACATACTGGTTTCCACCATTACATTTCACAGACATCTGGAAAACTCGAAATCATAAGTCTAAAAAATAAATGTTTGTAGTTAAAATAAATATTTTTTAAAGAATTCTTGACAGTGCAAAAATGTCACGAAAAAGTTATTTAAGACGGAGGACACATCTGATTCAATTTTCTTAAAATGTTCCTAAATGTGTCCCTCATGTTTTATTATCACGTGGAAAAAGCATAATAATTGGTTGTTAATAAATTTTTAAAACGCTGAAATGAGGTACTTCTCTTATTTTATCAGAAATACCCCACAAAAATCGAAAATAATAGAAGGAAAATTGCCAATAAACAATTCATTGTATTTTTGTTATAAACGAATACGGTGTCTTTGCTCGTCCTTTTGTAACAATTTCTGCTTGCACTACAACTTTCTGGCGCTTGCACGCTGTACCCCTCTCCAGCGCAAGTGCTATTTAAAAGTAGAGTTATGGACTCTATTCCCCGGGGCATCTTTGCCCGTACAACGGCGGAAGGTCATGCCGGCATGGAGCTACAGCCTCATTACCATCGGCACTAATGGGACGCAAAGTGGCTAACAATCCCCGCCGCCACTTTTCTCCCCCAAAAGCCCTCCAGAGCTCGCTTAACGCTCTCATCTGCCTAAGGCCACCGCTGAATCCATCCATAATGCGCCACATACCCGCGACGCCGCCAATGCCCAAGTGGACACTGGTTGCGCCTGGCAGCCGGGGCCGCCAGAAGGTTGCGAACTGCCAGTTTGGCGAAAGGCCAGCGTGCGTTTGCAACGAAGCGAAAAGACATAAAGAAGCGCTTTATTTATTTTCGGGAATCGTGTAGCAGTTTACTCGGTGGAACCGGACCGGACCGCCGCCGCTGGTTGGGCCGGCCAAAATGCTCCGCGCCGGACCACACAGCGCCGCGCCGCACCGCGCCGCGAAGTTAAATGGGGGCGGTCCCAAATGGAAGGCAGAAGAGACGAGCGAACGCGCGGAAGAGCGTGGGCGGAGCATTGAGAAAAGTGTGAGAAATGCTAGTATAAATCGTCGCAGAGAGTGAGACAGAGAGAGACAAAGAGAGAGACAGATAGAAAGAAAGAGAGAGAGAGAGAGAGAGAGAGAGAGAGAGAGAAGTAGGGGCGGGAGGAAAGGAAAAATAGTGGGGGACCGGGAAGTGAAGACAGGCGAGGAATGAGAGAAAGATAGTGTGTGGCACGTATGTGTATATGTGCATGTGTGTGTGCATATGTGTGTGAATGTGTGTGCGCATGCATGAGCATGTATGTGTGCATGTGTGTTTATGACGGTAGTCGGAGTGCGCGTGTGTTTGAATGTGTTTGTGTGTCTCTGTTTGTGAGGGAGGGAGAGGGATCAGAAAGATAGTGTTGGAGAAGATAGATGGCAGTTTTAGGTAGTCGTATGCAAGGGCGTTCCGATTGACGCAACGCAGAAAATGTCTTAATAACAAATTTTATTTAATATTACAACTATTTTAATTCTTTAAATTATCGTAAAGAGACAATAACGCATAAACAGTCAGATGCATTACTGTATGAAGTAAGAGTATGATTATGCCCAAACATCTGAATTATTGCTCTCATCTGGTTTTAAATATTGTATTTTTATTAATTGAATATCTAAGAGCGAAGACGTTAAGCTTTAGTTACGTTAATTCACGTACACTTCTAAATGTAAAGTAGATCTTCGGCCATCCAGATTAGTTGGCACTGCAGTGACTGAGCCCCTGCAGTGACTGAGCAGTAAAAATGAGCGCTGTAAAAATGGCAGCAGCAAATGGTCAGGCAAGGAGCAATTGCGATTGAGTGTAATGGGTAACTAGAAAAAAATAAACGTCCGAGTACTTCGCTGGCTTTGGAAATGGGACTTACGAGTAAAAGCATAATTTTTCTCGCTGGGAAACATTTACTATAAATTAGTATAATGCAGACATTTACTAGAAATCTGACGCGAAATACGTAAAGATGGCTGACGTAGGACTATGTCTGCTGGACACTTCGCACGTTTCCGAGAAATGTTAGCCAGCTAGACCAACCGCTGACAAATTCATAATGATGCCGATTAATTCCATATTGGCACTGGTAGCGTTACCAAGAAGAAAATGCCTGCACAGACGGATCGCGGAATGTGATCAGAGTAAAATAAGTAATGTATTTGTGAAAACCGACTGAGGTAGCTCAGGGCGTCAACTAATGTCACTGCAATGCCTCTGACCGGGAGGTCCTGGGGTTCGAGTCCCGACGGTGGCAGGATTTTCGACACTTACTAGAGAGATGGGTCGTTTTCTTATATCCCTCGCCACTTATTGTTTTTATTGCCACTTATTATTAATTATTAACATTCTTTTACCTTAACATTCAATTATAATAACATACATTTCTATAAATTGTTAACATATCTCAAAGTGTGGCTTCTGTTATTAGAAGCATGAACTTTCAATGTGTGCGTCACACTCACTGAAATATGCACATGCATACACACAGACTACTAGCTTCGCTTTCGCACTCCCAGGGGCAATATTACTCGCTTGCACTCAAGCCCAACTTGCGCAAGCGCTCCACAGGCCTTCGTGGACGACGGGAGTTTGCAAGCTTTTAAGCTGATGGAAGAAAGTTGACGGTAGATGGTAGGTGTCAAAACTGAGGTAAATTGCACACTGGCAAAAATATTACTGACAGGACGTAGACACGGGCTAAAGTGAATATGCTTCTGTGTAAGCGATCTGATACTATGAATGTGATGATATTGTCGAATAAAAACAGGGTAGAGAAAAAAGTGAATAGTTGTGTACTAGCGCCTAATGAATAAATTAAGTGACAATTTGGTGACACCTGAGTAGGACAAGGCACGACCGAGTACGAGTAAGGTACAATGAATGGGCAGATGGAGGACGAGAATGAATAGTGGGAGATAGTGATATGTGAGAAAGTTGCAAACTGTTGGATGGAATGAAAGGTGGAGGGTTCAGTTGAAGATAAAGAATGGAGTTAAAGGTATAATGTAATGTGTAGAAGAGGGTAATGGGAAGTAGATTGTTCGATTGTGGTCATTAGTCTGACAACTGCTGTGGTCATTAGTCTCGTAAGTGTAATTGCTTTTCTTTTATTGTGGGAGGTGATGAACTCTCGCTGAATGGCGAGATCCGGCGCCGCCTTTCATGTTGGCTTGCGGGGTTTTCCTCAATGATGCATCTCCAAATAGTCCGCCCCTGTCGGGACATACTCCAAGATTCTCGACTGGTCTTCCAACATGTGATAGTGTAGTGGGGTAGTGTAGTGCATGTAAGTTTGTGTGAATAAGTACAGATGCGGTTAGGATAAGGAAGAGGAAGGAAAGATCGCGCGCGGTCCGTGGTCCATTTGTTAAGGAACTGCTCCAGCATTCGCCTGGTGATGGAGAAACAACGAAAAACTACCGATCAGAGCAGCTGTTCGCTAGAATTCTTCTCCAGACAGCGGCTGAATTCGACGTAGCTAGTGTCGAAAATCCCGCCACCGTTGGGACTCAAACCCTAGGACCTCCTGGCCAAAGGCACTGCAGGAACATCAGTTGATGCTCCGAGTCTAAGTGAAGATGGGAGTAGAAAATGTGGATGGAGGGTTGAAGAATGAGGATTGAGGGAGGAGCGTGGATGGCATGTGGCCGTGGGTGGAGGCCGATAGTGGAGGGAGGATAGTGGAGGGCGTATGGTGAGCAGCAAATAATGAAGAGGGTGGAGAGTGGAGCACAGAGGCGGGCGCCGCGGGCGGGCAACGGGCCATCGACGATGACCATTCGCCCCGCCCCCACCCCGCCGTTTTCCATTTCCTGCTGCGCTCATTTCTCTTGGCATTCGCCATTCAAGTGGGAAGCGCTTCTCGGCGATGTGGCGGAGACGCATCTCGCAGAAACGAATTCTCCCAGAAACGAGATTACATGCGGCCGCGTTCAGGTCCTACGTATAACGAATTCTGTCTTCTCCAGGAAATGAATCGCGCTGCATCGACAATACAGGCTTCTGTCCATTGCTTCAATATTGACTACCGTGCATTTTCATTTCTCATCCAAACACAAGCTACGGTCACTCTTTTAAAGAAACGTTTTGCATTTTGTAGTTCATTCTAAATTAACCTAATATTTTTTTAAATTTCCAGCCGCACCTCAAAGCTTTAATGATTCGTGATAGTCTATTTCGAATGTAGGTGAGCCATGTCAGGGATTGTTTTGAAAATATCTTAATGGTATAATCAGTATAATTCGTCAGCGTTTTCATCAGGTTTCAATCTACAGCTTTTTTATTCATTACATTTATATATGCCGTTATTTATTTTTTACAAATAAACAATGACTATATTCTCTAGCAAATTTAAAAACTGAATTCACTGCTGTGAAATCTATTTCGTTAATATATATATGTGATTTACATATAACTAACTGGGTCGACTTTTTAAGTCTTCTTGATACGAACTCATTAAAACACTGAAAAATGTGTCCCATATGATCATAGTGGAATATTATGATATTTCGTTTAGTCTCCTTAATTTCGTCTCCATAATGATTTCAATATTTCATTTAAATATCAATAAATTTTATTCGGACGCGGATGTTATCCCGTTTGATTCCGACTATTACTTGGCAGCTACTTTTGTACTTGTGAATAAAATGTTATTTTACTCTCTCTGAACTTAAAACAAATCATTCTGCATCTTTTAGATATGTCACCAATGTTCAAATTCTGTGATATGTTTCCGTGCCTGTATGTATACATTCCGCATTCAGGAGTTTGATTCATTCATCTTGAACGTATAAATTTAAAATACTATGAAGTACGGATATACTGTGATCATGGGTTGGTCAATGGTGCCCTCAGCAAAGTACACATAACTGTATTGGATCGATTAGTAGAGTTTGACTTATCGGAAAACGCCGTGTCAGCTTATTAACCTTGAGTGTACGAGAAGCTTCCGAAGCCAAACAAAGGGGGTACATGACAGCAACTAAATGGATAAGTGAAACGCTAGCTCATGAGGCCACGAATTTCAGACTTAGTAAATATCGACCGTTGCACGAGTACTCCTCGTGAGTAGATTAACATTAATTTACACCATAGATAATAATTAATAAATGTAAGAAGCAGAAAGGCTAGAACGAGAGCTTTATTATTAAAATTGACCATACCATGTACGTGTCGTGACATTGAATCTTTTAGCGTCTCGCTGAAGAGTGAACGTGAAATATTCATGCAAAGAACGATTATGAGCATACATTATCGGATGAATGGATTATTACAGATTATGTGAGTGAACTACATTTTAGACTCAGCTGCTATAATTTGAATAATTGAATTATTATCAGAAAACGTAGGTAAATTCACAATGTTCAGAATAGGTATACAAAAAAATGTAAAGTACAAATATGAGATATTTTTTTGTAATGCGAAAATTAAATATAAAATATTAATTGGATTATTGGAAAATTCGTAGTTTAGGGAGCGTGAAATTTTAGAAAATTTAGGCATTATTATTGTTCTAAATTTGTTCTGGGTTGCATTTATAAAATATTAACATTGTTATTTTGACATGAAAAAGGGTATGTTGCTTAAAATCTTCGTATACCCAAGTGATTGGTTTATTTTGTCTTCCCTGAAACATCGTGTCTGAAGCATCTATTTTGTACAAGATGAATTCTGTTAGTAGTCAAGCAGACTAATAAAGAATGAGCGTCATGTTTCCAAAATCTTGCAAACGCACGCTGAGGTAGGCTTCTGGGGTACATCAGCTGCGAAGCGATTAATTTCAAACTCCGAACATTACGCACAGTTTTGTTAGCAAAGAAATTTTGATTTACGTATCAATAATTTAATATACCCTCAAGATGCCCATTATTTGTTAAATGAAGGTGCGATTACTAAACATTTCTCTAGACCATGAAATAAGAATCCAACACAGTATTTTTTAAGTTTCATCTACTGACATAAACAGAAAAGGTAATAATTCTTCACCAACATTACTATCTAAGAAATATTTAAACGGTGGGATTGAAATTATTCCACATTAGCATAATTGTAGATTACATATGTGAAAAAAACAGGGATCAAAACACAAGGGATGAAAAAACCATCATGTTTAGGAAGAAATAATCGAGAGGCAGTACACGTTCACGGCATAATGGGCAAAAATATTCTCATGAACATAAAATTATGGTAATGTTCCTATCAGTCCTATCAGCAAGGAAGAGAAGGAGAAAGAAAGTTATTTTTTAACACGTTTGCATGCAGTTCTTGAATCCTATACAATCTCTCACATTCTAGAGCCAGATGGATAAGACATTTATGAGTTCTTTCCGGGCCATAAGCAGCGAAGGCCATGGCCGCCATAAAAGACAAAACTCCCTGAACTCGTGTGGAATTTCAGTGCGGCAGGCACTGTTCAATATAGATTGGAAAAGTTTTTCAAATTACATCGTGGATGATGTTTCAAAAGGGGGATGGAAGCGCGGTCGAAGAGCGGGGCAAATGTGCACTTGAAACAAACTGGAAATTTTAGTTGAACATCAAGATTTAAGCTTCCTCCATCGTGACTCAAGGTATGTTTCATCAGAAAGTAACTGAATAACGAGCAATGCTCGATTTAGTTGAAAAAATTGAACCCATTTTATAAAACACATGATTCTTCAATTGTCATTTCCCTGTTCTTTCGTAGTAAAAGCAACTTGCTGTAAACCAAGAGATGTAAATTTTACTCTTGGTCGTAGTGAATAATACATTAAATAATTTAGTGTAAGCATTTTTAAGAAAAATGGTTTTGATAACAATAAATACATTGTTTTGTTGCTTGTGAATAAAGAGATTCTCAGATATTACAGGAACATTTCTGGTTCTGAAACGTTGCGAAGAATAACACATACGTCCTGGATGGTTAAGTTAGAGTACGTTTTAGATAGTTAAGTGGATGCAGTATGATCTGAGGTTTTATTCATACTCTCTCTGTTATGAATCCACTGAACTCAATGCTCCCGCCACAGTGTATGCACACGTAAATGCCGCGATCGTTTAAACGTCAATAAGTTCATCTGCAGTTGTATTGACTGCATCCAAACGTCGCTGTCCATTGGTCTCTCTGTCTTGAGGTAATTTAACTTTAATACAAACACTTAAAGTTACAACTCAAAACAAATACATTATTCGTGTATTCATGTAACCAGAATCAATCGGCAAATATTACTTTCTCCACTTCCGCGGATATCTTGTTTCTTACCAACATGTTCCAACCACCGATTAACTTTCTGAAGTGCCTTACCCAGGGTTTCGCCAACCTTCCAATGTCTTGAAGTCGCTACTAATTGGGTTTTAACATCAGAATGTTACGTTAATATTCCTGGTCTACATTCAGGCGTCCATTCTCTAGCGAACTCGACTCAGTCTCTTCTACAAACACTTGTGTCCATAGGAACTGTCGCTACAACCTGTTATTACCGACGAGTTCACACAACTCTTACCAAATTGTATATTTTTATTTCGACATTCTGCATATTTATTTTCACTTTTTTAAATCCCTTATTATTGGTTGAAATACTATGAAATATTTTATATAAACAGAATGTACTGTATAAAAATGATAGAATGTATTATGTTTAACGTCCACGTAAACAGAACCGATGGAGTGATTACGTCCAACTTAAACAGGAATAATTTTAAGCGTCCGATAAATAAAAATAGTGCAGATGCTATTAAAGTTACTACTCCAAAATGCTATTTATTCGATAGTCAAGTGCTATCCCCAATGCATCCGGGCGGCATTGTAATCAGGCGCAGCAGAGTGATGCGGGACGGGATGTAATGGAGCTGGCAGAGCGAGGACGGAAGAATCACGCGGAGCAAAAGAGCAAGAGTAGAATGAGCGGAAGAAGAAAAAGGAGAGAGAGGAGCAAGCGGAGCGGAAGGAGGCGGAGCGAAAAACCGGGACGAGCGGTTGAAAATAGCGTAGAAGAAAGAGCAGGAGAAGTCGAAAAAACAATTCAAAGAGGAAGTAGCGGGCGTAGCGGAATGGGTGGGGAAACAAATAGAGCAAAAGGGGTTGGACGGGTGGGACGAGAGTTAACGTTAGGACGGCCACGGCAGGCCAGATAGCACGAGCGGGAGAGACGGACTAAGTGTGCATGAAGGGTGGTCCTGTTTAACTTACGGTTCTGATAAATAAATTATCGGGCAACGCCAGGTAATCAACTAGTTCTCAATAAGAAGATGGTGTAATGAATTAATGCCCATAGCCCCCGAATATTATTAAGCAAAATCATTTTCCTCTTCATCACATCACTATTGATGTCACTGCAGTGCATCTGACCGGGAGGTTCTAGTATCCAGTCCCGACAATGGCAAGATTTTCGACACGAGCTTTTCAGCTAGGTCGAATTCAGTCGCTGTCTGAAGGAGAATTCCAGAGGCCGGGGGCTCTGATCGGTAGTGTTCCGTGATTTCTCCGATCAACACCATACGAATGCCTGAGCAGTACCCTAACAAACGGGCCACGGACCGCGTGCGATCTTTCCTTCCTCTTTCTTGTCCTATCCTCACCCCTTACACTAACATGCACTACACTACCACACATGCCGGGAGACCGGCCGGGAGCTCAGAACTTGTCCTGGCAGGGGCGGAGCCCTGCTGATGGGAGATACCTGGTTAAGGGAAACGCTGCTAGCCGACGGTAAGTCTGCGTCGGATATCGCCATCCAGCGAGGGAAGATCATCGCCATCTCTCGATGAAAAAACATACACTACTCTTAGGGGAATAATAACCTCCGTAGTTGACGAGCCCGGAATCACTAAAAACCAGGCAACCAACCCTCATCACATCACATATTAAGTCGATTACTTTAAAACTCTTTTTTTATTACTTGGAGACGTGACCATTATTCTTCCGCGGCTTTCAGTCCCCAGTGCAAAACAACATCCGCGGACGTGCGGCGACTCCCGTTGCGAATAACAGCGACACATTTCACCGCGGGCGAGCGCGCGCCGCGTCCTCTGCGCGGCGCTCCGTGAGGCGGACAGCGCGAGCCGATTGACTGCCGCCCCCACCCCCCACCCGCCGACCGACCGATTCGCAAACTGTTTTATCAGAGGCACTCGCACATATCATGTCGGACACACGTCATCCGCTCCCCTGGCGCTCCAACGACGCGGGCGCTTTGAGCCGCGGGGGCGCCGAGAGGACGGGAGGTCGGGAGGACGGGAGAGCTCGGCGCGGCGCAGGAAGCGGAAATGGCGGCGGCCGGGGGAATGGTGATGATGGAGGCGGGGAAGGGATAGTGTGATAGAGTTGGAAAATAGTGTTGGGAGACGCTGGAGACTGGCGACTTGGAAGTATAAATATATTATCTGGAGACCAATACGGATGACAGTAGCGAGGCCGTGGGGAGGTATTCCATAGAAAGACAGCTACTCTTTTGTGGTGAAGGAAACAAGCAGGATGGTGGGCGCGGAGACTGTGGTGGTTGATGCAGTGGGAGAGGAAGTGCTGAAGATGGAAATTATGATGGAAGTTTTGTATTCGAATGAGTTGTTCAGAGAATACGGGAGCTGGGAGAGAGAGAGGAGAATACGGGAAGAGCAGGGAATATAAATGGGAGCGACCTCGGAAACGGCGATGTTAGAGGTAGGGTGGAGAGTGTGACGGAATTGGAAATGGTGTTGGAAATTGGACTTGGTGAAGTGGTTGGTGTGATGACGTAGAAGTCAAAATGGAATAGTCGAGGACCAATGTGAGTGACAGTGGTAAGCCTTTGGGGAGGTATAGAAACAACAACTCGTCAGGCGATGGTAAAGAATTTTGTGGAGATGGAAATTATGATTCATTCAGTTTAGTATTCAGGAAGGTTATTCTAAAAGAATATCTACATTTAGGAAGAGAAGAGGACGAGAGTATGGCAGAACTCGACGCGGCGCAGGAAACAAAAATCGCTGTGCGCGCGGTGATTATAAAGGCGGGAGGAGAGCACACAGTGACGGAGTTGGAAAATGATGCTATGAGAGGAGGAGTGGCGATGTAAAAGTAAAAATTGATTAGTACGACTCCGATATTGTCACAGAGCTGGACGTGGGGAGGTAATGCGCAGGCAGCTATTCTTTTATGGCGTACGGAACAAGTAGGGTGGTAGCCATGATGATTGTGGTGGCTGAGGCGTTGACAGAGAATGTGGTAGAATTGGAAATTATGATGGGAGTTTTGTATTTGAGAGGTGGCATTTCAGAGTGAATATGGGAGTTACGTGGAGAGTGAAGAGTGCGAGAAGATTGCAGAGCTCGGCGCGGCACAGAAAACGGTGAGGATTTGATGCGCAATAAGATTGTGACTGAATTAAACAATGGTGATGAGAGAGGGGACGTGGAAGTAAAAAGGGATGAATTGGATGCGGATGGCAGTATTGATGACATGAGTGAAGTCTAGAAAACAGGTACTCTCCTATTGAGCAGAAAATGAGTATGGAGTTGGGCACGGTCACAGCTGACAGGTGATAGAGTATACTATAGAGTGGGGAAGTTGGACAAAATATGTTGTGATTATCAGAGGAGTAGTCACAGCTGAGAGCTACGTTTACATACAGAAAGGATGGTACGGGAGGTCAGAAGGACAACAGAATTCAGTTGAGAGCGTACGCTTTCGTGATCGGCGTCTGTAACTACTCGGGTGTCCGGGAGATGACATATTCTAATCACAGGTGCCAACGTTTCGACCGTCATTCTGCGACCTTCCTCAGGTCGAAATGCGGACGGGGTATTTCCTCGAACAAACAAGTAAATACAATTTTTTTTTCATTGAGACGAGCTCAAAAACCTGAAGCTTGAAAACTAGGGCTGCATTGGAAATTATGAAATATTTTATGAAAACTCTTTGTGCTACAATAGCACACACTTTCTCTTATTATTTTTAATGGCGCAATATTATTATACTACATGAACTTGCAAAAATGTTTCCAATAGCAAGCTTTTTCCCCGCGCTGGGATTAGAACCCGTGCTTTTCCCCGTGCTGGATTCTTAGAGTTAGTGGTACTATAACAGCGCTTACTTACTTTGTTACATTATTTGTAACTTTCGCGATTTTTGAAAATTTAAGGAGTTCAACGAAAATGGCCTGCCCCATTTTTAAGTGTTCTCTACTCTCTCCAAGAAAAAAAAGGAAAAATCTCGAGCCATTTTCAAGAAAAACGTAATTTTAAAAGTGTTCCTAAGAAAAAGGGAGAAAGAGGGGGACGATTTTTCATTGAGTTGATTGCCAAAATAAAGCACGACGTTCACTAAGAATCATGTTAATAGGGTTGTTTATCACTGTAATATTAGAAGAATCTACTGGCTGGATAACAGTAAAATAGCGCATGAACTCCAAAGATCTACATCCTTTGAGCCAATAAAATGACCATCTGCGAATAACCTCATACGAGCAATCATTGTTAAAAGCTATTATTATTATTATTATTATTATTATTATTATTATTATTATTATTATTATTATTATTATGCAGGTGGTTAAAAAATGCACGATCGTATTCTCTTCACTCAGATGAATGTTTCCTGTCATGCTAAGAAACGCTTCGTTTCTTCACAGAAGTTTCAGGACGATTTATCGTGTCCTATAAATTGCAGAAGGCTCTGTTTATAGTGAGTTGAAGCTCGGAGGATAGTTATAAGTTATGTTGTTTTCAAATACAAGCGAAGACGTAATTGAGATGAATACAACCACAGATCTGTACCGAGTACGTCCCTGTGATCGCGGCTTATTTTAAGCCGTCAGCCCTTTGGCCAGTCAGCCAGCCATCAGAAGTGCGATGCACTCGCTATTCACGAATGTCCCTAATGACCCTCCGAGACCACAACAGCGCTTCGAGTCTTGGAAATAAGCAAACATTTCCGGTGATCTACAGGCCACGATGAAATTGAAAAACTACAAAAAATATTGTCTGTGGGTATGTTGGGTATATGTGCTTCTGAGGCCAAAATAGTGGTAATTATTTATTTCTAATATTATGAAGAACACGCCGGCTCGTATTCTTATTATTACGCCTGGAGAGACTCACCTCATATATTACAAAAATACATAAACCATTAGATGAAACATATGTGTATTAATGGTATTAAACATGTGAAACCAAATATGTGTTGCTCACATCCACTAAGTAGAAATGTATACGCACACCACGTAAAGCATCCGACTCATAGAAGCGACAATAGGTGCATATTCTGCGCTGACATTGGGTGGAGGGATAACGGTGACGGCGGCACCGCCTGGGCCGTGCCGCGACCGGTGCTTCATATTCCGTCGATCAGAGAGAAAACGCAGACGCGGGGGAGGGGAAGGGGCTCCCGGCGCCCGTTATCAGTTCATCAATCCGGAGGTGGCGGTGTTGATGCTACGCACGTGGGACGGCGGAGGTACGCGGGACGGGCGGCGGCGGCGAGTTGCGCGCTGCCGGCAACTGAAATATTTACACGAATAAATCCGTCCGTGGGGCCCGCGAGTGGCAGGCGCCGGGAGGGGGAGGTAGGGGGAGGAGGGGCCGCAGGGGTGGGGGCGGCCTCGACGCGCATCGACGCTCCCGCATCGTATAAGCCCCCCGGCTCTGAACACCCGGCCCGCCCGCCCACAGTTGCTTCTCGCGTGGGCAGTCATCACATTTGGCGCAGTAGTCGGTGGTTGCCATATGATGTGATTAGGATTTGTAAGGCGTATGCTTGGTGCTCTCCAACGCGATTATTCCTTCATGCTCGTGTTTCTGGTCCGTGGTTTTCACCTGCATGTTCGTGTGCCCGTAGGCTCGTTTATTTGGTTTCCTTTCACAATCATTTTTTTTATAGTTGTTTTCTTTTCTAGCATTTCTGCCCCCTCTACCGCCATAAACCTTCCCCTAATAACTTTCTTACCGCACAAAATCTTCCATAATTCAAATTATTTTCTCTCTTTATCTTATTCTCTAAAATTCGGTTACACATTATCAATTACCTCGCAAACTCAAAATATTTCCCGTGTGTCAATATCCCAGGATCAGATGTGCCTATTCCATCTCTTAAAAGTTTTTGTCTTAATCTTCTTCTGTTATTCCCTCTTATTCATTTGTTATTCATACAACTTAACCTCTTTACGCTTGCATTCATGTGATCCATGGAATTTTCCTCCTCGCACCTCTATATTTCTCTAATCATTACGACGAATTTTCACAATTTTCACCACTATTTCTCCGTTCTCTCTCTGCTGACATATCTTCCGTCCGAACACTTCCAATATTTCAGTTTCTTTTTCCTTTTGACTACACCACGTCCGAATCTTGTCTTATTTCCTGAGCTTGACGCCTTCGCTTCCGCAACTCTGCTCCCGCATCAACTGCCACACATCTGCTCTCGCGGCTTCTCCGCGCCTGCCAGCGACCGGGATGAGCGTCTGCCCGACCGACGGGAAAGAGCCCAACCAGCGAGGGCCTAACCACCGCCTCCACAGCTCTTAGATCCTCCTGCGCTCTCCAGCCTCAACTTTCACCTCGCACGGTCCGCATTTCGAAGAGACTCCATCTCCTCTCTGCCTTCCCGCCATCACCTTTGCCGCTTCTACTTTGGCCTCGAACTGTCTGTTTCGTCTCGCCACGCAATTTTAGCCGTCTTCACCATTTCAGCCCCCCTTCACCAACACTGCCACCGTCTTCTCTGTACCAGGTTTCACATCAGCCATCATCACCTTCGCTGACGTTGCCATCTTTGCTCACTCAGCCACGTGCTTTACCTTTGCGACTAATCCCGTCGTCTTCGCCACATTATAATCCCCTCCGCCTTCATCATCGCTGTCTTCTGTGCTTCCTCTATTTCTTCCTCTTCGCCTAAACTCTACCTTCACATGTGTCTCCAGGCCTGCTTCTGACGTTTCCTTTGCTACATCCGCCGTCTCTTCTCGCTCCTCTTCTGCCACCTTCTCCGTCTGCTCTGCCACTACTGCCTCCTCAGTGACAGCGGTTTCCTCTCCCTCCAACCCCTCCATCACCACCGCCAGACTCTACATTCCCGCAATAATCACAATCTTCGCCCATTCCGTCGCCCGCTGCACCTCTTTACCTTCTGCCTCTATTCCATTTAGTCGTTCTCACCTCCATCAGCAACTCCACTTTCTTGATCGCCACCACCGCCGCTCCCTCCGCCGATACAGGTCTCCTACTCCACCGCTACTGCCCTCCCCCTCCTCCTCCACCGCTGTACCCATTCCTACGCCGCCTCCGCCTCTGCCCCAACGCCTCCTCCTCCACCGCCTCCTACTCCACCGCCTCCTCTGCCACTACCTCCACCTCTCCCCCACAGCTCCTCTGCCACCGCCACCACCACCTCCTCCTCCTCCGCCGTCGCGATCTTCACTGCCTTCTCTTCCCCGACGCCGCCACCTCCACCTCCGTCGCCGCACCGCCTCTAAAGCCACCGCGTCCTCTGCTGCCATCACTTTTTCCTCCCTCTCCACCTCTGTCTCCTCACCCTCCGCCTCCATCGTATCCTTCGTCGCCGCCGCCATCTCCGCCGCTTCCTCTTCTTCTTCTTCTTCTTCTTCTTCTTCTCCTCTTACTCCCCCTCCACCTCAACCTCCTCTTCATCCCTTCTCCTTCCCCTCCCCCTTCTCTTCCTCCTCAGCCACCGCCTCCACGTCCTCTGCTGCCATCGCTACCTTCTCTTCCTCTTCCTCCCCCTCCCCTTCTGCCTCGTCCGCTGGGCCGCCGCCGTTTCCTCCACTGCCATCGCTTCCTCCTGCTCTGACGCCACCGTCACCTCCGCCGCCGCCGCTGCCAGCGCCTCCGCTCGGGTTTTGCGCCCGGCTCAGGGGATTCCCCAGGGCCCTGCGCGTTTCCGCACCGCAGGAATCCGCAGGGCGCCGCCCGAAGGTGCTGCTCTCCATTTGCTGCCGCGATGCGCGATTCTTTCTTCCCTTCGATAAACAAACAGCGCTCGCCGAAAGCCCAGATAAGCGCTAAAAAAGAGTGGATGATATAGAATGCTTCTTGGGGCTTCTTCGCCAAAAATAGAAAGCAACTGCTGCTGGCGCTCCTCTTCGGTTGCGGCTGACCCTCGCAGTTCCGCCCGCCTGGTTTCCAACTTTCATTCGCTCGCCGCCGACCTTCGTCTGTCTGCTTATTGATTTGTTTGTTTCTAACTTCTGCTTGTCCTGGTGCGCTGGAGAGTTCGGATAGCGCTTCCGGTGCTGTTGATTGAAAAAACTAAATATTTCCATCAATCAGAAACAATATTTTACTGAATATTATAATTCAGAATTTTAGAGACAAAATTTGTCCGTGTATACACGTAACATAACACGTAATATTATTGAAAGTACTTCTTTTTATGTCCTCTAAGATGGATTAAGGGCAGCGTACTAGCTTCACGTGATGTGGTCTCGGTTCGATATACGGTAGAGTCAAAAATAGAATAGAACTGTGTGATGAAGAGAAGCTCGGGCAGGCGGATCTTGCTACGTTAAAGAAAATCTGTCATGTTCGCCACATTTCACTCTTATTCTCAAGCACGGGATTTAAATTAGGCTCAGGCATGGATGACACCATTAGCTGCTCGGCAAAGTCGGATTATCGTCCCAAAAATGCCGAATACATACATACATACATACTTCTTTTTCTTTTAGAGATGAAAGTATGAACATATTAACCATTTTCAGACCCAGTGCTGTATAACTGGGGTGCAAGTACAGTATTAAAAGCTCTTTTGAAAGGATTAAATGCTCCTCCAATAATTAAGTGTGAGTCAGTATTAACGTGCTCTCATTTTTCGGCAGCCAAAAGCAATAGTTTCTATAATAGAACTATCGTATCATTCAAGGCACAACCGTTTGAAATGTGTATTCTGTTTATTCCTTCATTCATCGCCTTCCGTTTATTCCTTCATTTTACGCAAATACCCTGTGTACAAAACATCAGAGCTTATTTCACGGCATAAAACCTTAAGGTGCTTACCGATAAGTATTCCCCCAACTATCGACGTGCCGGCAAGCGAGCCTTTGATCTGAAATTACCTCCTGGCAACCGCTAATTGAACTTCCAGGGTGAGTTAATTGTTTGGGTCTCCGGGTGCCCAGGGCCGCGCTCACTCACCGCCGCAGCCCCCGCCCCCGCCCACGCCCACGCCCACGCCCCCGTCACCACTCCGCCCTGCGGTCGCAGCAGCCGCCTCCGCCATCTCCGCCCCATCGCTATTTGCTCTCGCCGCCGCTGCCTTTATTTGCGTTGTCTGCGTGCACCCACGCCTTCTCTCTCCCTCCCACCCCCGCTTTTATTGCCATTAACGCCGCTTCCGTTGCTGCTATTTACACCATTCTTCTGCGTTGCCATGTTACTACACTTTTCCATGATTCCGTAAAAATAACTCGCAGTCACGTTAATTTACATCTCGGCAAACGATTGATTTAATATTCATTTCCATGGCAGGAATCACTCTCGGTGTTTTTCCTTTCATGTCGCTAAATCTACTTCTGCGCATAAGTCATCGCTATCATACCTACCATAAATTGCGTGTAGCACGTTGCGTGCTTAATGCAATTATTTTCTTACGTCGCTCGGCAAAATTTCTAACACACCTCTCAGTTCATACAGCCACAATCCAAGTTCAATAGATCTTATATTTCCATCACTGTCACTCTACCATACTGTACAATGCTACATCCATCATATTACTCCTTGTATTACACCAACTCTCCTTACGTGTGCCTGGATCTCTCCTAGTGATCATTTTTAGCTTAATCACTACTTTTACTACTTGCCATTTCTACCATTCAGCTTCTTTGCCCATCATTCTTTCCCTCTCTTTCTCTCTCTCTCTCTCTCTCTCTCTCTCTCTCTCTCTCTCTCTCTCTGCCATCTCGCTCACTCGCTCTATCGATCACTATCTCTTTTTATTTTTGTCAATCCATCTATCTTTATCTCTCTGTCTCATATCGCCTCCTCTCCGTGCGTAGTCAGCGCCCTGTCGTGATTTATCCGCGCTACGCCCCCCACGTCGCCTCCGGCAACGCCGCTCCGGTCGCCACCGCTCCGCAGGAAGCTGCGATGCGGTCGTCCAATCGCATTGCCAATCTGAAAGCGGAGGTGGCAGCGACGATGGCAGAAGTGCGGGCACAGCTTGTGGAGGTGGTGCGAGAGTAAAGGTGATGGTTCTGGTTGTTGTGACGGTGGCGCAGATGGAGGTGTGGTCGGCGTTGTGATCGAGATGGAGATAGGGGTGAGTGGGCTAGTGGATGTGGCGATGTCGGCGGCCATCGTGACAATGGAGGTGGCAAAGGACCTGAGGGGAAGGAGTGGAGTGGAGAGGTGGTGGTGCGGAGGTGGTGGGGAGGTTGGGAGAGGGGGGAAGAAAATGCGGTGATATCAGTGGCAGAGAAAGATGCGGCGGGGCTGGCAGATTCGATGGAGGGCGCGGTGGAGAGGCACAACCAATCACGCCACAAAACAAATCGTTGACGCTTCCGATAATCGCGTTCCGCAGCATCCTCTTCAAGCGGGTCTGGAAATTGCGGTTGTTCTTCGGCTGCACAGCGAATTACGTGCCCCTGTACAACTGCGAAGGTACAGCGGACGTCATGAATTCCTTTGAGAGAACTAAAAGGAATATAAACATAAATGTATAGCATATTGGGAAGCTAAACAAACATTGGTAATGGCACAATTGATAAACACAGCATTTAAGCATATGAATTTGAATACTACAAAACCATTTGACAAATGGACTGAAAGACGTAAAGTAGTTAAGGATAAAGGGAACTAAATCGTGTAGTATATAGAACAAGGTACAATGTTGTCAGAGCGTAGTATCGACGAAGTAAGTTCAAGACTACACAAGAAATAAACGCTACATTTCATGTTTCCTTTTGTAATAAACTCGGTGATATCGATTGAATCTATTTGCCTTGACTCTTTGAGCAGTGAAAGTGATTTCAAAGAGGGTCTTTCTCTCGCAAAATTCCTACTTTCTCAATGCTCCGGGCAAACAAAAAGTTAAATTGTTTAAAAATCCAGATAATTAAAATCCAAAATTCAACATGTGTGTTTTGTGATTAATGGTGTGCAAGGTATGCTTCTTAATTAGAAGATGATATGTATGTATACATTTTAGCATGTGAATTCCAAACTTGAAACGTGATTTATCTCAAACATATACAACTATTTTAAAACAAGGTAACTTTGCTGTATTTTGGTACCCGAATTGAAACATGCGTGAGTTTGCTATGATGCACATTTCAAAACACAAGTAAAGAAAATAAGTTCATGAATAAAAATGAGAACAATGGGAAAACGTATGGAAGATCAACACGTCCATGTACATACATGTAGTAAATAAAAGAATACACAGACGAAACTGTATTTTCTTGTAACCTCAATCTCATATCGTCACACGAGGAAATGCATTTTACGCGAATCGGCTATATCGTGAACTGATATCGTTGAATTGCTAGGGAAGCAATATACATCGCACTCCGTAATAATACCGAGGCAGTACTGAAGACATTCGGCGACACTGCTGTCCTACAAAGTGTGTTCGGAACGATTTCCGATTCCCACCAACGCTTCTTAGAATCGGGACCGCGAACCAACTGGGCAATGACCGACAACGATTGAGGAAATTTCCCGTTTGCTCGCTACAACAGCTTATCGTTTTTATGTAGTATCGCTAGACGACAAACTTTGGGAAACGCCGCCTCCTCAATGTTTCTCAAAATAGGTTTCCAATGCAGCCATTATATTCACTTGCCTGCGCAATTTGTTTGTTTGTTTTCTCGAGAACATTGGTCTCTCTGTTCCTTCGGAAAATGATTGAATACTAATATTCAAACAAAAAATAATACATTTCAAGGAATTTATACGTAACTTTACTATTTTAGAATGTATTCACTTTCCAAGTTTTAAATGTGAGAGCAATGGACTCGAAAATGATGATTTTCACGATCATTAAAAAATATAGTACCTTAAGTGTACAAACCTGGACTATTATTTTTAAAATGTTTATATGAAAAACTCGATGATATTACTTATTTACTTTACAACAGACAATTAGATAATGTTTCATAAATCAATCAATTTCTTATATCACATCATGTTTCGTAGTTACATCTTTCCGGATTTAAAGTCATCTACTTCAATCACATTATTTTTTTTCTTAGAGTATCCATTTTTTTCCAAAATTTCCATATCTAATAAGTCCTAATAAGTTAACACGAACTATCAAACATTTTATTGAAAACTAAAAAGAACAAAAACTATGTAAAGCATCAATAATTTTATTACGTAATATATGTCTGTTTCATTGGCATTTATCTCATTTGATCATTTAATCAATCACAGACAAATATCAATATTAGATAATAAGTCCTAGTTTTTCATGATAGCTTACAACGCTTACTGAAAATTAATATCTTAATGTTTGAATGTATGAATTTAACCCATAGATTTCAGAAATTTCGACCTCAATAAAATTTTAAAGCTACGAAAACATAAATTATAAAAATGTAGAGCCTAATCTCAAACGCAAGAAACCATCGAAAAAATCGTTTCTTAGGCATCTGAGAGGTAACTAATTTTTTGTTAATTCCCTTCGTTGTGTAAAATCCACGTGAAGTAAAAATGGTTGTCGAATTAAATGAACAGATTGTATTGAAAAATTCGTATTTTATACGCTGTCGTACCGTTCCTCCGATTGCGATAAAACTTTTCCAACTTATGTATAGCTCTTGCGCGAAGAATGTAGGCATAGTACAATGGGAATGCATGTCATGTCACATAAACGTGCGTTGAAGATGATTTTATGCGTTTATTCCGACTCCAGCGCCCCTGAACAGAAGCTCATCGCAACCCGACGTACTCTCATGTAGTAAGCATGCCTTCTCTGTATATTCTGACCCTACAATTGTGAAATATCGGCCGGAATTATTACTTTACCGCTATATCAGATCAGTAAATTAAATATCTCCAAGATAGTGTCATAGCACACGCATGCCCAAATTTGAGGGAGAACCTTGTAATTATAGGATACCTGACAACCATGTTCAAACCAGGACGTAAAACAAACCCATCCCGCGAGAAATGTTTTCATCTATTAAAATTTTTGCAGTGTGTAGAGTAAAACGTGATTAACAATCACGCGACCAGTAGCGTGTTCAGAGTAATGCATTGCAAAAGCGAAGCATTGCTAACGCCCCCTCCCTTCGAAGAAGACAAGCAGATTCGCCTTCTACGACACTCGAAGCTCGCACCGCAATAATTGAGGGCTGGTGCACGCGCAGGCACGTACATGTCAGACGCCTTCCGCCTACGCCGCGGACGGCTGCTGCAGCAGCGCTGTCGTGATAGGTGGCCAGAGATCGCAGCGGCGCGTCCTGCGTCAGCAGTGTGACGACACGTCCTCCCACACGTCCGTCGACCAGCCCACCTGCCCCCTCCCCCGCCCCGTTCCGCTTGTCAATTGTCTGGCCCACGCTGACGATGGCAACCGCGCGAGATGATGGACATGGTGTTTGATTGGTATTGCTTGATTGATTATTTAGAGTTTTCTGGAGTGACAACTATTACGGTTATTATGCCCATAAGTGTAGTATTTGTCACAGAAGATGTGGTAATCCGCCACTCCTGACACGTGAGATTCAGCTCCGATCTTTTCGTCGGATGGCCAGATTTCTCATTTTTCAAGAATCTTCCCAGTTCGGCACCGTCTCAACCGTCTAATCTCCTCCGGTAGGACAATGTGTAGTTCTGTCCGTGGCCCTTTTGTAGCTATCTAACGCTAGCAGTATCCAAAAACCCAAAAACTTTTCTGAAGCATACACAAAATAACAAGATAAGTTTAAAGCAATTAAGTTTAGGTCAATTTTTTCCGAATTTTAGACTCTTCTGGATTTCCCAAAATTGTCCACCTAGAAAATACAATTTCACATTATTGGATGTCAACGAAAGTTGATCTAAAATTAAATGTTAATATAAAACACTAGAAAAAATTATTCCGGCCGGTATTTTACAAAATGTAGGGTTTTACAAATAAAAAAAGGTGACCTACGTTCTTGAGGGCTAGCGTACATAAAACCTCAAACATTTCCAAAAAAAACCTACTCAAACTTTAAGGCTAATTTTAGGATTTAGGAAAAAGATTCCGCACGTTTTTGTACGCCATTGTCTTTTAGCACATAAAAATATGTTACCTATTTTTATACCCCCTGAGTTTTCGAAGGTTTTCATAATTTTTTTCTAGAGCCTAAAATTCACCTTACATTTTTAGCAGGAGTCATATTTTTTCTGAAGTTGCGTTAGCCCATTACAGCGAGTTATCTATTTGAATTTGTACAACCCTGAAGTTTGGAAAATATGAACTATAATATTTTTATAACTTTTAATAACCCTTTAATATTGGATCTATTTTTGTAAACTTGACGATTTTGCGGATCAATTATGCGAAGTTGTACTTTCTAGCGTGGCGCTGCTGGGCTAAAGCTCGCAGCACCTACGAATTTGAGAAATTCAAAAGAGCCTAAAATTTAGTACTGTGGCACTTAATTAATTTAAAATTATCCTTTAATTTTGTACATGGTTTGATAGTTGTTTGTTTTTGGGCGCTGCTAGCTTAAGATGGCTCCCGTTTGTTTTGGTACTACTGTTCCGGCATTCGCCTTTCATTAGCCGGAGAAACCACGGAAAACTACTGATCAGACTTCCCAGACACTACAATTCTCCTCTGGACTGGTTGAATTTTACCTAGCTAAGTAGCTGGTGCCAAAAATTCACCCCGTCGGGACTCGAGCCCTAGGATCTTCATCTCAGGTGTTCTCCAGATATAACGTTAATTCTACCTCAGAGACATCCCAGGTGTTTGGAATCATGTCATGTGACAAATATTTGCAACAGAAATATGCAGAACTGACGGCCCATTGTGTAGCAGAGAGGCGTCTCAACTTTCATCGTTTGGACGAGCATTCAGTTACTGGCCGGCCCAAATTTAAATTGTGGTGGATCAAGTAGATTCGCAGCAAGTTTTCTTCAGAGTCTCCAATTTTCTCTACTTCTGATTCCTCAATTCCTCCATTATCATTCATCATTTCATCGTCGAAACCTGTCAAACAATTCCAGTCATCCATTCCATTCCATTCAATCCATTCATTTCATTCCACTCCATCCAATCCATTCATTCCATTCTATTCAATCCATTTTCAGGTTCGGGCGAAAGGTGTTGATATAAGGAATCATACAACAGTAGTTATTCAGTATATTCAGTACAGAATCCATTCAAGTAATCCATTATATTAGGTATATCTATAGTCGAAACTTCATTTCTTTCTCATTTCTCATTATTTCGTCTTCTCATTATCATTTATTTTCGTAATACATAAATCTACAAAAAATTTTTTTATAAATACATATTAAAATTCGCAATAAAATTAAAACTTCAAGAGTGAATTCTCAAATCCTTAAGTTGCTGAATTTAGACCATCACCTAAATTGGACCGCAAACGTATTTCTATGATTGAGAGTATTTCCGGCGAAGGTCTCATTTCCAGCAAACTGTCTTTTCGAAAATTGCAAAATTATAACATTTAAAAATTACAAAATCAAAGATAGAGATTTTTGCCTTGGAAAAAAAAAAGTTCTAAAAAGTCAGCTCTATAAAAAGGTCATGTACAATTTTTCAAAAAAAGTAGTTTTTGTGTAGTTTGTGCTTTAAATTTATACAATTTATAAATAAACATTGTCACTAAAACCACTCCATTTTTTTCTCTCGGATAAAACTAAGTACGCTTAAAAGAATGGCACAAGTATATTTTTGTTGAACTCTCTAAATGTTCGAAAAATGCAAATTTAGAAATAATGCGATAAAGCATGTGTTGTTACATCACTAGTTTGAATTTAATATCGCTCGTGCATATCTTTCGATGTCCAACTTTGATGTCCGCCACAAATCCAAATGATTACACGAATCCAAACCTGACAATTAAGAGTCGTATTTATGAAGCTTTACCAGCAGAGCTCTTAAGGGCCTGCCATCTGGGGGCTTGCTAGGAGCTCAAGGGGCGTCTGCAATTGGCTGGGGCCGTTCATAAATCGCAAAACCGTACACTGGCAGCTTTCTAGGCCTGGCAAGCCCCTTGAAGAGATTTATAAATACGGCCCTTAGGGCAGGTTGCCAGGTTTCACATTTTCAGTTCTTTTTTTCATTATTCTTTACCAGAAACAATGTACAAGTTAAAATATTACAATTTATATAGTATTTTATAAGTAGTAAATTTATATAGATTGGTTTGATAAATATTTTGTTCACATTTAACCATTAGTGAAGACATGAAAATGAAAAATAAGAATCATTTCAAATTAAGCAACTCTCTCCCATAAGTTATGCAACAAATGTTGTATGACTTGATAATTTCAGCGAAAAAAAATCAGTCTACATGTACACCGATTCTATTATTTAAAAAAATATTTTCTCATCTTTCAGAGTATTACGAATCAAATAATACAATGTTTGTTTATAACGTTGTCTTAAATTTCATAAGCTACTTTTCATTGTTTTGGGTTAACAAATAATACATTTTGCAATTTCTCAAATGGATGAATTCTTTTGTACTTCAATTCTGTGCGCATCGCGTTGTTAATGTCTCATTGAACTATGCACATTATTAAAATAGAATGCAGAGATTGCATTATAACGATTCAGTAATTGCCGACACCATTCCATTCTCGCAGACAAGCGCTCCCTCTACCATTGACCGAGATATCGAACGATGTGCGATGTTATCGCTTCGGTTTCAGAGGAACAGATGTTCCTAACGTGGCTTCGACGCCCGCTCTGAAAGTTAACGTTCATAAATATTCATGCATCAAGTACCAGAAGACGGATGCGCTCTATGATTTTCGTCCCGCCGGATCAGCAGAACGCGGCACCGTGCGGTGATATCAAAAGTTGCCGCAGCAGCAAACGTCGAAAGGAGTAGTGACTTTGGAAGTCGGGGCGGCGTAAATGCATAAAAAGAGGACTAGTTGTAAGAGGAGAAAGAAAATGAGAAGTAGGATGGGGAAGGTTAGAGAGAAGAATAAGAGGAGTAAAATTGTGAAATGACCTTTTGTTCCTTTTCCATTTCCTCCACTTTCTCCCATCGGTATCTTCTTCCATCTGTTGCTCCCCCTGTCTCTTCGTCTCGCCTTTCCGTCTCTCTTTCCTTTTCATCCTGCTCTGTCTCGCTCTCCCTCTATCTCTCTCTTTTCCTCTCCCCTTTCCTCCTCTTCTTTACTTGTCTTCCCCAGCCATCGACACCGACAGTGTCAAAAACACTGTTAATCATAATGAACAACACAGTTGCGAGTCCACAATATCTCCAATGACACCAGCACCGTCACTGATGAGAACTCACCTTTGCACTATATCCTTACCGTCGCACTCGCTATCACAGTCGCCGTCAGCGTCACCGACAAAATAAGAAGGGGAAGGTGAAAGTAGAGAAGCAGTGAATGTGATAATGATGCGGCTGTAGCCATGGAGGCTGCAGCGTGAATAGAACTGGCGAGGGGAAGCATTGGCGCCGGTTGCGACTATGGGGTGGGCGATGGTGGCGACTAGCGGGAGTGGAGATGGTGGCGGCGGCGGCGGCGGCGGCAACAGCAGCGAGGGCGTGGACGGCGGCGGTTGCGGTGGAGCGCGGCAATCGAACGCCGTGAAATGTTAACGCGCGCGCCGTAGTGCCGCCACGCCAGCGCCAGCGACGCCCCCGCCCCGCCTCGCCCGGCCTCGCCCCTCCCTCAACTCTCCACCCCGCCCAGCTCACTCCGCCAACGCAACACGTCAGTTCGCCGAGAGACCGCACGCTCGTCTCGCGCCGACGGCCCGTCTATCTCTCCTGCCCCCATTCCAGGGCCTTCCTCTCCTCGTCTCTTTCCATCCCGTTCCTTACCCTACCGTCCCTCCCCATTCCATCCCTCCCCATCCTGTCCCTTCCCGTTCCATCCCTCCCCAATCCGTCCCTTCCCATACCAGCCCTCCCCACTTCAGCCCTCCCCATTTCGGTCCTCCCCTTCCCATCCCTTCCCTTCCCGATCCATCCATCCCCTTCCCGTTCCTCCTCATTCCGGCCCTCCCCATTCTGACCCTCCACATTTCGGTCCTCCCCTTCCAGTCCCTCCCTGTTCCATTCCTCCCCAACCCGTCCCTTCCCATTCCTTCCCTCCTCGCTCTATCCGTCACCATTCCGTCCCTCCTCGCCTCAACCCTCCCCATCCCGTCCCTTTTCATCCCGTCACACCCCGCCTCGTCCCGCCTTGCCCCGCCCCCCGCCGCGCAACGCCGCGCCCCAGGCGGCCGCGCGCAGCAGACGCTCGCTGACGTTTCGTCCGGCTGTCTGGCGCGCGCTGCGGACGCCCTTTAGTATTTCCCTCCACTCCGCGTTCGTGATTTGACCTCACAGAGCTGTCGGCACAAACACATGCGCGTAACATGAACGTTAGAAGAGAAGTCATGCAATGTGCGCGACAAATTACTCCGTAAGAAAATATAAGTACATTTCAATAAGTGCATTAAAATAACAGCTCATGAATATACACAAATAAATACAGCAGTGGCGTATACTACTTTCATGCCCTGGGCTACCGCTGAACTTAGAAATAAACTTTTCCCATATAACTATACATAATCTTCGATTATGTAGTTTGTCTAGTTCGTACTACTTTTATTCTACAATTTATATATATATATATATATATATATATATATATATATATATATATATATATATATATAATAATTATAAGGCTTTTCTAATAAACCCTGTGTTCAAAACAATTATTGTCAACAGACAAACTTCTCGAAGTTTGCTGTGACATTTTTTCAAAATATCTTTCCAAATATCCGACAATAGTTAACTTTGACACTATCATATACTTAATATCTTGCAATTTTAACACTTAAAATACACTCAATATAGTCCATTATGTATTTGTACACTCACCACCTATCGTGTGTATCGTGTACACATCTCATTTATTCTGTCCGTTTACTGCCCACTACCTCGGAGCCACCGAACTGCTTCTAGCGTGTCAAGAAACCGCTCGGGAAATCGGCAACCTGAGTCCTTGGCTGGCCCTTTCTTACCAGTAGGAAGAGAGAGTAATTCATGCAACGAACGCGCGCTGTGTGGATGCCGGTGAGTGCCAGCGGTTTCTTCGGCGTTACCGCCTCTTAAGAGGACTGATTAGCGACTAGCGTGCGATTTAATATACATCTCAACAGAACGGATTATATAGAATTTTGAAAACTGTATGTCACTGAGAAAGAATGTGGTGTATAATAATAAAATATATATTGTCAGATTTTTGTTCTCGTATTTTTCTCGGGCTACCGCCGGTAGCCTCGGTAGCCCACGGTATACGCCGCTGAATTACAGAAATATATCATGAAAATATAAGTGTAAAAGTTACTCCAAAGGAGTAGTGTAAGAATATTGTATGTAACATAAATTTATGGTAAAACATAGTTGATAAAATTACATAAATACGATCGTAATATCCCTAGTGAGGAGTGAAAAGAATAGTAGTAGTTCACATTGCTGTAACACATATCATCAAAGTTCATTGCTGTATCAAATATTAGTGGTTCGTAATAAAATAGTCACGAAAAAATATTTGAAATTTAAAAATTCATGGAAGTCCTCCTGTCTGTAGGTCAACTGACCCTGAATAATATACGGAAAAAATTATGTATTTACCAATGATAATGTTTACATATGTTTCGTTTGAGGATAATAACGTCCCTAATATCATGAAAATTAGGATACGAATAAATGTGAAAGCTTCGTTGGGGTGCGTTCCCCAGAAGAGTCGGCACGATGTCACGCAAAGGGAGATGTTAAATATTTCTAGAGGGCTAATGGAATTTCCTCGTCGGCTCTCATGCGAGAACTTCGCGCTTCTGCTCGACATGGGCTTCGATGGTACTAATTCATTCTACCCAGTTTGATTTCATTGCGAATATTTTTGATGTGTACGCATGGTCACGACTATTGCAAATTTAATTAAATTTCCTTTTTTTGCTTTGGACTGGCGTTTCCGAAACATACTTATCTATAAAAATAAAATTGAAATGTCCGTTTGCCATTAGAAAATATCTGCTTTTTTTATAATCCTACATGATTATTTGCTTGAAATGAAAATCCATTCAATTGTTTTTTGAATTTTGACAGTTTACCTTTGTGCCTAGGTTCATTTCAGGAACCGCACGAACGGGAAAGCATTTGCACTCTAAGTTACAGTACATTGTCAGGTATAAGTAAGGCAAAGTTTTCAGTTCATTATTTTATATTATGTAAATAAGGATATTTTTGGCTTATTTTAATACAAATATAGTTCTATTAAGAAGTTAAAGCAATTTTGTGCACTGGACATTCAAAGCAAGAGAAAAGCTTAATATTTCGTAAAAACTACCACAATTACACTTTCCTATCCTGCAAAACTAAGTTTAAGTTTGCACTACTTCCAATTGTCGCAATATCGTGAGCAAACCGTGCAAGCTCGAAAACCATGAGGAAATGTAGAAAAATGGATCAACATTTTATTTGTCAAATCATTGATACATACGAAATGGACTGAATTATATCTATAAGAATCCTCATCGTACTCTGCCCTACTACGTTTGGCACTTCCCACACTCTCAGACCCACCCTGTCCCGTCTCACACTGCCAGAAAGTCCATCAAACTTCCTACAAATGCATTTTAATTCATTTCAGGGCGGCATTAAGCTTTCAATAAGTGAAATTCAAAATTTTTACTAGACGTTTGCCTGCATATTGCAACAATACATTTGTTTAAAAGTGCCCATAGCAACGATTGCGGTAGTGAAGATGATCATAGCAGGGGAGCTCTTGCGCCTCGTATCCGACTTCAGCCAATGAGCTTCAGACACCAGTTTGCGTCACAATATTAGCGGGAATTTTAAGTGCAGCCAGATACCAAAATTATCACCTCATTACAAGACATTGAAACATTTATGAAGCATTTCTTTTAAATATTATATTTTTTAGAACTTCATTATGTTATTTTTGGTTGGCTGTCATTGAAAATTGTCACATTTTACCACTTTCAAAATGTTTCACAACACTTCTCGCTCTCCATGAAAATTGTCGGCTAGCGTCTGGTCTTGATTTTCAAACGAAGTGCCCGTGCTGAGGTCACGTGGTTTGTGACGCAAACTGGTGTCGCGCTGAACGAGCAAAACTCGGAGGGGCCAGAGTAACTCACCCAGTTATTCTACCATGCATTATAGCATATCAGGAGAGGTTGTGATTAGGGAGGGACCGGACGACGTAGGGTGAGGCGTGGCGGGGAGAGTGAGGCGGGTCAGGGTGAGACTGAGCGTGTAGAACGCGCCAGGCGTCGTAGGGCAGGTAGAATCGGTGGGAATTCTCATTGATAGAATTCATTCCACTTCACGTCTAATAAGTGATTGTGATAAATAAATACTCTGGCAGCGCGTGGTACTTCAGCTTTTTTCAAATAATTATTGTTATAACGAAGGCGTACTCTACAAATTATCTTTCCATGAATGAATATTACGACAATCTTTCATTTATTTTCGTAAAAATTGTTTTTTTAGTTTCGCATACTGTTATAGAAATTGAACAGTTTCAATGAAATAAAAATAAGATAAATTATTATTTTTGTATGCATCAGACGTTGAATAGAAATTTGATCACGAGTAGCATAGTAATCATCATCTGCAAAATATGTTATTTAATACAAGATCATTGGATAAACAAATATATACCTTGTATGTTGTGCTACATTTCGTATCTTGTTAAAAGTAATATATTTGAACTCTTTTCATTATATAACCGAGAGAGTTTGATTATTTTTGTCGGGTATATTATATGACCTACAAACCCAATAAATTAATCTTACACAGTACTTCTTCGAAGATATACTGCAATTATGGGACGTGTGTACTTTTTTTACAGTAAATTAATTACGTTCTTCTGTAGAGAACAGCAGTTGTTCCGACCGCGCTTGCACATCCTGCCTCGCCACTCTGATATTGAACGCCTCAAGGCACGCAACGCACCTGACCTGGCTACGTCACCCAATACGAGCACAGTGCCTCCCACTGACACTGCGACTCGACATACAATATTTGGCTAAATCGTGCTCTGTGGCGTATTAATTGTAATTCTCTTCCGTTATTTCTCCTAAACCTCCCTTCGCATTCATACTCGGACGACCTTCCATTTCCATTTATGTTCCTAGTAATTCTCCTCACTTCAAATATTAAAGGTTTACCCAAGAAGATCAGTCAAACTGGCAATCTCAAAAGAAAAGAAAAAAGGAAATTACAAACTAGTATACCAAGCCGTAGAACATTGCAACCTGCACATCGACTACTTGTGACCGCAACTTTCTCGCCCATAACAGGGCACACAACTTGAGTCGATAACGATAAATTACTTTCTTGATAAACTAATAGTGCTAAAACAGCACATACTTTCTCGAATGTATTTTTCCGCAAATTACTGGAAAAGTACTCAAATTTTCGAAAAATTGTACACGACCATATTTCAAAATCAATATTTAAGGAACAGGTTTGGTTAAGGGGGAAAATCTCTATATTCATAATTGTAGTCGTAGGAAGACGCCGAAAAATTTGATTTGCAATTTTCGAAAAATCAGGGATTTCAACGAACATGAGACATACACCGTTCTTTTAAAACTCCTTCACACTATCTAACAATAAAATTTAATAAAAAACGATGGAACCATTTTTTTGAAAATTTTGAAAATGTTCCAGCGGCTAATGTAAAGTATCCGCCAAAATTTTTTATTCATTTTATTTATTTATTTAGTCAAAAACAGTCAAAAACTGTATGTGACGTGTGGGGGAGAAAATCATCTGTACACGCTTTCTTAAAATATTTTTTAAAATATCGGTTTCAAATTCAAGGAGCCAAACTAGTCATATCGACTGAAAAATGTCAATTATGGAAATATCGACTGAAAGGTTTAGCCGCTAGCGTTGTTCACACATGGCCAGACAGGCGGACAGACGTTTTGCCGTCATTTGATTTTTGGGTATCAAGGACCCATAAAACGGATTCTGGCTACACCACGTGTTAAAGGATTTTTTCTACATTTAGCCACTGTATTTACCCACTTTTTCGTTATTAGAGCTCTGTAATAGTTTTTCTGCCGAAAATTCGCAATATTTTCGCGCAGCATTTTGTAACGTTCTCTCTACTCCGTACAGAGAAAGTAAAAAGAGAATATCTGTTCAAAATTCATAGAGAGTTTTCAGAAACCACTTCCACAATAAATCAGTAAGTATTTTATTGTTCCGACTTATCCAATGTCTTAGGTACATCTAATTAATCCATTTAGTAGTCTTTTCTAAACTTTAAAGGATACTTTATAAATTAATTTTTAAATCACGTATTATTCCTTTCGACACTTTGTTTTCATTTCGTTCTGTTAAATTTATGGCAGATCGACAAAAGTGAAAATCTAAATGCTTATTATACATCCCGTGTACTCTTATTTTTCTTATGTGAAGAACAAAAAGTGACAATTTTTATATCAAAGTAACATATATTCAATTCCAAGCATATTTTTATGTCTGTTAATACACAGACATAATTCATCTTAATAGTTAAAAAACCATTTAAAGAGAAATCCTTTTTTTTTCACTCTCCATTTTAACAGGGAATTTACCTGACGTTTCAGATCGAAAACTACTCTGAAGTATTTATTTTCACGTTTAAATGAATGGATGATGGTGAGATTTGATTGGAGTGAAGAAATGGTGGAATGAGAGATGAAAAATAGAACTTCTAGAAAAGCCGCAACGAACATTTTTGTTCACCACAAATTTCATATGGATTTTTCCCAGAATACCCAGAATTGGAAAGTCGGTATTTTTAAACCTACATCTCCGTTACCCAAAATTAATTTCGTGATCCAATAAGTAGCAGCGCAATATTTTTTTGTAGCTTTTACGTTCTTACGTACGTAAGAACGATGCTAAAATGATTTAATGACTTTTACGAGCACGTCAACTTCTATGGTCGTTTGTTTTGTTTGTGCAATGAGTATTTTATCCCGGTATGTAGCGGTTATTCCGCTCCCATTGAATTTGGGAGTTCTGACCCCGATTTAGACGTCGGCTTGCGATTAATCTATCTCCAGTTGCTCCCCCTCCCCCAGCGGGGCACTGCTGCAGCCGGGAGAAGCTCGTGGCTCCATTCTGGTCTCCCGACATGTGTTGTAGTGTAATGGAAGCAAGTATGAGTGTAAGGGGAAGAATAGGATAAAGAAATGTAATGAAACATCGCACGTGGTCCGTGGTCTGTCTTTTAAGGTATTGCTCCTGTTTTCGCCTGGTGTTGATCGGAGAAACCACGGAAAACTACCCATCAGGGCAGCCGGCCAGTAGATTTCTCCTCCAGACTGCGGATGGATATGATCTAGTTATACATCTAATGCCGATAATCCGTCACCGTCAGGACTCCCTGTTCCTAGGACGCCCTGTTCAGAATCACTGCGGATACAGCGCCAACAGTAGCCCGAGTTAAAAGTCACCCGTACGACACTAAAACAATTGTTTCTTAACGCGAATACATTCGTTGCGCGAATACATCGTCACGTATTCGCTAATACATAACGCGAATACGTGAAACCTCCAAAATATTTTCTGGTGCATTCTATGTAGCAAATCACGTGAACCCCACAGAATATTGCAATAAAAGACTCATCAGTAGTGGGGTTCGACCTGTCAAATCCTCTGATATTGCCCACAATTAAATACTGTGAGATTATTAGAACAATTAAATGTACATAAAAAAACTCCCCTAAAAGTAATTTTTGAAAACATTACAAGCATTTTAGTGTTACTTCGCATAATTTGCAGTACTTCCGGTAGGTTATACCAAAAAAGATTCAACTTGTATTAGCTGGAGAGCCGCAGGAACCAGACTCCCGACCAGCGAAGATTTGTCGGCCAGAGAAAATTGCTAAGAAGCACGGTAACTTCAAAAAACTGTTAATTGCTTCGATTCACCAGAATTTTATTCCGAATGGTTCGATTCGAAGAAATAGTTTGAGCGAGTTGAGGATCGCTGGTTCGCGGCCCGAGGCAGCCGGCATGGGTCAAAGCGAGCGACGGCCTTCAAACGCAGTGGCGCGGCCGCGCTGGGGGGTGGGAGCGGAGGCCCGCGGATACCTTTGCGGAGGAATGGGCACGCCAGGCACGCGGCGCGGTCAGCGCGCGCTTCTGGGCGGCGCGGCGCCACCCACAGCCCCCGCGGGCCACGCCCACCCACACACCCCCAGGCGCACGGCCACCATGCGACCACGCCTCTCCTCGCAGCCTTGCTTTCCTCCTACCCTCATCGTTTGCTCGTATTCCTCTGACACTCCTCCTCCTCTCTTTCCTCCCCATTCCTTCTGTTCTTCTTCCTCGTCTACGATCCTCACCGTCTACCCACATAACCTCCAAGCGCACGGCTTCGATGCGAGATTGCCCCTCCTCTCGGCTTTGCTTTCCTCCCATCCCCATCGTATGCTCTTCCTCCAATACTCCTCCTCCTCCTCTACTTACTCTCCCATTCCTTCTCTTCTTCTTCGTTGTCGTCGTCTATCATCCCCACCGTCTACCCACAACCTCCTGGCACACGTCCACCCTTCGACCATGCCTCTCCTCTCGGCTTTACTTTCCTCCTATCCTGATCGTATGCTTGTAATCCTCCGACACTCCTCCTCCTCTTCCTCTACTTCCTTTCCAATTCCATATCTTCTTCTTCCTCGTCTACCATCCCCATCGACTACCCACAACCTCCTGGCACACGTCTACCATGCGTCTACGCCTCTCCTCTCGGCTTTGCTTTCCCTCTAACTATGTCTATGCTCCTCTTCCTCCCACTCTTCTCCTCTATCTCCTCTTCGTCCCCACTTCTCTTCTTCTGCCTCTACCATCACTACCGCCTACCCAGACCAACCCCAGGCACACGGCTACGACGCGACCCTGTCTCTCCTCTCTCCTTGCTTTCCTCCCATCCTCATCACATGCTCCTCTTTATCCAACACTCCTCCTACCCCACTATAACCTAGCCTACTCCTCTTCCTCCCTTCTCTTTCTCCCCCACTTCCACACATCCTCCTCCACCAACCCTCCTCTTCCACTAGTCCTCATTTTCCACCACCACCATCACCACCCTTCATCCTCCTTCTCCTTCACCACTACCGTCCTCCTTCATCACCGCTCCTCATTCGCCCCCTCTTCTTCAGCACACCACCACTCCTTCACAACACCCCCACTCCTCCTTATCCTCCTCTCTCTCTCTCTCTCCACCTCTCCTCTTCCACCCCCACTCCCGCTAGCGAATTTGAATGAAACAAGAACTGAGCTGTTCTTATTTCATCTTAAGACGGATTGCCTTAGAAATATTTTGTCGTAACTCTTGCCTTCTTTTGACGGGCTAGAACGGAAACTCGTAATAAGATCGTTATAATATGACGAGTAAGGATTGGTATTTTCAAGGACTTTCGGCAAATCGTATTCTGATTAGTTTCTTGTAAACAATAATTGAAATTATTGAAGGCGTTGTCATTGTCAACAATATTATTTATTTTAGAAATAGCAGCTTTCGATGGCTTAGCCATCATCATCAGTTTTCTGCTGTCTGGTAGTCGTTTTTGTGGCTCCCAGACAGCAGAAAACTGATGATGATGGCTAAGCCATCGAAAGCTGCTATTTCTAAAATAAATAATATTGTTGACAATGACAACGCCTTCAATAATTTCAATTATGTGAATGTCAACTACAACTCACCACTGAATCAATATCTTGTAAACAAAACAATTTACCTTCTATAAATCCGGCCAAACAAAAAAGGAAAAACACATTTTCATGTGCGATAACGTTGTGATACTTGTTACTATTCCACGATATTATTACCGTCCAATTATTTAATGAAGTTAATAGTTACAATCTCTAATCCTCTAGAAATTAATATTTCAAACCTTTCATCCTCTAGAATCTCATTGTCACTCCATGAGAGACGAATGCAATCAAAATGGAAGTGCGAAGTTATTCATATTTAGTAGCTTCGTGATTTCGTTGACAGTATATAAATGATAGTTTTAAAACAATTTAATTCGAATTGGAGCTGATTAATTTCATCAATAATGATATTAAATAATATCTTGTCACGAAACAAACGACGAGTAAAAAAGTTCTCGAAATGAAATGAGCAACCTGTTATGAACTGAAACCAACGGAATTTTAGCAGTAAAAGCGTAATGTAAATTTCCTGATTAAAGTATGAATAAATAACCGACTACCCACTCGTGTATTTTCATGATATTTAAACACCTGTGGTTAAATAGGAAGGTCACGATCAAATTAGATAATTTAATTGCGTTTGGCCGTAATTAAATCTGAATGGCGCAGAGACGAGTAAGGAACAAGTTGAAACATTTATTAGATGCGTAGAGGCATCTGGAATCACACAGGTACTATCCACTACCACAAAGTACTGTAAATTACAAAAAGCATTGCAATTACGAAACGTTGCAAAAGTAAATAATGCAGCGGTTGCAATTAAATTTCAGTAAAATTAATCATAGAAAGAAAATATTATGTTCTCTGCTCATTTTAGGTACACATATCATATGTAAAATCATTTTATATAAAAACATTTTTTCATAATAATCCAATAAACCTGAAAATTATTACGTCGCATAGATGAAATGAACTGATACAGTTTTCGTCCGATATAAATGAATTTGAAAAACATGGACGACCAACGATACAAAAAGAGAATGAGTATAGTAATCAGTAGAGTCCGGAAGTTGGGCGAAATGGCGTTTTATTATTCTTTGAATTTTAGATTTATTTAATAGGAAACCCTTAATTGTACTTCCGGAGTTGTTTTAGTAGAGTTTTCTTTTGCTTCTTAAGCCTATGCCTCTTTTCTGGCACTGCGCCTTCTTCTGCTCCTTACGTCCTTATTTTCCCTTTTCCCTCCAGGTACCGGTAAAAGTACCTGCAAGCCTGGACAACGTGAAGGCACGGCCGTGCATTGCATTTTCTATGATCGCCGAGGCTCCAGTGTCAGATTGTGTTAATAATCGAAAAGCGAAATGAAGATGATAACAGTGAAGATCTTTGGTATTTTTCATTGATACTGCCAGATTTGTTTGCTCACGAGGAATATCTTCCTGTTTGAGTATGGCCTCAGATCTCTTTTGAGAACAGATTTCTAATATACCTTTCTTAGTTCCTTCTTATTCTCATCCCTTCTAGCTATTACACAAGTGGGAAGAACGAAATCTGTAATTCCACTTTCAATGAAACCATTTCAAGAGATAAAAGGGACTTCACAATAGCATTTCATAGAGAAAGCGTCGCAAGTAAAGACAATCACAGTCGTCATACCGGATGTGGGATCAAGATTACAAGGACTAGGTATTTTCCTTCCACGTAAGAGCGAATATAAATGTTAAGAGTTAGAGAAAAATGTGAATCGTTTTAATTATATTTTTATAATAATTACTTTTAAATAGTGATTTTTCTATGTTTTTACACTCCTACTTTTTCCAGAATAAATGCCTTTTCTGCATGCCTATTTTAGCAAAAATAAATGCCTTTTTGCCGAACTATTTTAGGTAAAATAAATGTCTGAATTTCTGGGCTCTAGTAATCAGTTTTGTTTCCAATTTCAATGATCGTCAATACTATATTTATCCATTTATTATTGTTTGAAATATCATACAACGTTTTTATAGATTACACAATATTTATATAAATAAAAATATTTATAACTTAAAACAAAATTGTTATTTGTGATCAAAAAATACGATAAATGAATTTGAAAGTAACAACGGCTCTTACTACATAAATTTGATCCTATAAGTTCGATAGCCTGACCCGTTGCAACGGCCAGTGTCAAGTTTGAACACTTTCTGACTTATCAGTCAGTTTTCAGAGCCGTTTGAATGAGCTCGCGTTTACCGTGCCTATCGCGCATCACGGATTTCCAACAACGCATTACCATTACGTTTTCTTTGAAGTAGCAAAAAATAGCCAAAGAGGCTCGTGAAATATTAAAATCAGGGTACTGCGAGTGCGGTAACTCTGAAAACTGTTTACAAGTGATATGAGCGATTTAAAGACTGAAATGAATCAATTGAAGATGAGCAATGGTCGGCATTCCTTTGACTGAAAAAAAACAAACAGAACAACACGTCCAAAAATGGCAAAACTTGTTCGTTCAATTAAACGAATGACTATTAGAGAGCTTACCGAAGATCTTCACATTTGTATAGGCCTTGCAAGCATTTTAACTGATTTAATTTGCAAATAAGACGATCAGAAAGTTGAGCTACCGGTATTCATTATGACAGAGAGCTCCATGCCACACATCGCTTTTCATTTGCGAGGTTTTGGCCACAAAAAGTGTTACTGTCTGTTCCCTTACATCATATTCACCAGATTTAGCACCATACGACTTGTGATGTTTCCAAAAGATAAAACGGGTGCTTCAAGGAAAACATTTTGAAACCATTAACGACATTGAGGGCCACGATATACCATCAGAAAGCTATTCCGAAAGAAGCCTTCTGGAAACGTTTCCAGTCATTGATTCAACGTTGGGACAATTGCATCGCCAGCCAGGGACATTAATTTGAGGTAAATTAATTCAAAATTTATGTAAGCTTATTACTTTGTTTTTTTTTAACAAAATTATCGTAATTAATCAATACTTTTCTTGCTTTTATCCAAGCACATAGTAATGTGCACATAGTAAAACGCAGTAGCGTTTTTCTTTTTTTTACCTCAACGGACATTTTTTCGTCATAATCTTCTTTTCGAAAACTTAAAATTTTATTACCGTTACTTTTGTTGCTTCCTTCGTTGCTAGGTCTTTCCTCATTAGCTATTTTATCTTTCGATTCTCAATCTCAATGTATCAAGTTGTGACAATTTACCAGCTCCAAATTCAATCATCGAACTATCCCGTCAAGATTTTCTTATCTTTACATTTGCGTAAACGAAGGCTATGTATGTCTAAATAGAAAGAGACACGCAGTCGCTTTACGTGGGACGAGATGGGATCACCGTAGTTTGCACAGAGAAAACAAGCGTGAAGTCTAGATTTTCTACATGACGGCAATAAGTGGAAAGTTTGAAACAAGTTAAAGCCGATTGCATCAGCGAGTTACAGAGTTTGATGTAGCGCCATAGCCAAACAAATAAGTTCGCTCCGCCTTGATGCCGCAAATACGCTGGAAGACTTCTTGGCGGGACTGTCAAAACAAAAAGCAAATTCCTAAGCAAATTCTCAATCCAACTTCAGTCTTTCGCGTATAAGCAAAGGTTTCACATTGTCGTTTTATTCTGGCACACAAAAGATTTTTTCTGGTTCAAAACTGCCCCAGCGAGATTGGAAATTCACATGATCGCAGATGAAATGCGCCGAAGTGGAAATGCAAGAAACGACTGATTATTTCTTGTTTTCGGGCGCGTCAACTACTATGGTCATTAAGTGTAGACCAGTAAGTGTAATACATGTTTCATGACGGGAGGTGGCAGAGTCCTTACCCCGCTGGAAGGCGTGGTGCGGCGCCGACGCCGACCTTCACGTCATCATGCGGGGTTTTCCCCTATTCAGGTATCTCCACTAGCGCCCCCCCCGCTGGGTCAAGCTGAAAGCTCCCGATGCGTATGCCAGTGCATGAAATTTGAAATGTGTGTAAGAATGAGAAAAGGACAAGGAAAGGGAACGATAGATCCCACGCGTTTATTAGAACACTGCTCCGGCATTTACTTGGTATTGATCGAATAAATCACAGAAAACTACCGATCAGGGCAGCCAACCAATAGAGGTCTCCTCCAGACAGTGGCAGAATTGGATCTAGCTAATGTGGAATATCTTGCCATCGTCGGGACTTAAACCCTAAGACCTCCCGGTCAAAGGCACTGTAATGACATCAGTGAAAGCCCTGAGCTAGCTCAGTCAGTTGCAGGAAACGAGACAGGCGGGCCCCCACAGAAATACAAATTCGAGTAAAGAGGCGTGGCGGGGGGGGAGCCACGGAGCGAACTAAGCGCCGAGCATTTATGGCGGCCCATTAGTGTGCTCCGACGTCGAACGATAGGACTCGTGCCATTACGCGAGAGCGCCGGCCTCGACGTGGAGGCGCCATTTCCCCTGCAACGGAGCACGACAGCTCTGCGAGATCGCCGCTACCCCTCCGCCCCCCCACTCGCATTTGCATTCGCCTCCTCTCGACTTCCAGCCTCGCTCGCACGCGTTTTCTCCTGCGTTGCAGTACTGCCTTTGGTTTCTCTGGTATTATCCGCGCACGTTTTCTTGAGCCCTCGCTTCGCTAGTTGCGAGACGAGTGGGGAGTTTGGTTATTTTCACAAAAGGAATTTTAAATCAAATTTGTAGTTCGTTTTTCAATGCAAAATAGTTTCTATCACACGGGAGCAAACATTTCTGGTTATCAGATATTCTCTAGAACGCTCGTTCGTATCATTTAATCTTAATTCAAATAATTATGGCAAAGGAGTCGGGGTAGGTATTCGGGGCTCAAGAAATTATGCGCGTTTTGCACACGTCTGAGTCCACGCTGCGGAGGTATATTGTTCACAGTACGCCCAATACTATGCCGTTTCATTTAATGGATCTAGCTGAAAGTGACATTCAGTTTTCTACTTTGTAATTTTAATATTTGGGAATATAACCTTTTTTTCTTCGACTTTATTAATGAGTTAATGACTTTGTATTGAACATGGAAAACTACCGTTAACTTTCTTTGTCATTAAAGAACGTTTTGGCAAAAATTCAAGAGGAGGGGCATCTATTTTATGCCTATGATGGCCAGGAGGCACGTATGGATGGAGTATCGTGAGATGTAGCAGACGTTGAAGGAATCGTTAGTGTTAAGGTTAATATCTACAAGACAAATTTGTTGTTATTCTTCGGTATTATTTTATTGGCAAATGAAATTAAATAGATATAGATAAAACACTTAAATGTCAAGTAAAATATTTCGCTGCATAACTAATTCTACACGACTAGTTAATAAACTTCGTACCAAAAACGAGAATAATATTTACTTTAATTATGCTCGTTTTAATGCGCTAGAAACGTTTTGTACCTACATCTAAATATGTTTGTCTAACTATGCCCGCAACAATTATTGTAATTGGCCTCTGGAGCGATGACTCGCATCTCTATCTCGCTTAGATTTTTCGCTGTTTCCCTCGTCCATTAAAAGAACCTTTATAGTCCTTTACTTCGCTTCTAAACAATAGATTCCGTATTTATTTCTTCCAAACTTCAGATACAGTTGTAATTGATTTTTGGAGTAAAAAAAATGAAATCCATAATAAACATCAATAGGCGCTGTCATTCTTCGATATACCGCGTCATATTAAAATATCTTCATAGTTTTCATATTTCACAACACCCTTTACTTCGTCTTTATTTATTTCCTCTTTGCGGTTTCCTGTTTGCTGCTCAAACTCCGTCATCTTTGTCTTGCCCATTTCTCTCTACGTGCATTCATTTACCTCCCTCTTCTGTTGTGGAACACGACAGCATCGCAACCTCTCCACTACCTCCCCTTTTCCGGCAGGCACATTTGTATTCTCCTGCATACGTACTTTCAGACTCGCTCGAGTGCATTCTCTCCTGTACAACAGTTACTTTCCATGATTTTTTTCGGTGCACATTTGCTTGTGCGCTTGGCGGTTTTGTGACAATTCAAACAAAACTATTTCCATTGAATGGGTTCTTTTTAAAGTTTCTTTTTTCATTTGAAAATAATTCAACTTTTTGTCCCATTTTTAGCAGCCGCGTGCACACTTCGCTATCTATTTGTAATACTCAGAATATCTTTGTTATCTTCCTTTTTTTGTATCCTCCTTCACTTCGTCATTCTTACATTTCCATTTGTTCGACTTTGTCCGTGTTTTCTATCTCAAATATTTACCTGAACATTCTTTTTATTAACTATTCTCGCCGTCTCAAAGTGTTTTCCTTGTGTTTTAACGATACTCACTATCTCCTTTCTGCTCGAGTGATTTTGTGTATTGTCTTCAAAGGCTTGTCAGGTTCCTTCCCAAATTTTCCGCATCCTACCTAAATCATCTCCATATTCCACATTTCTTTCCCAGCCCATCTCCTCTTGATATCACGTGCGTTGCAGCCTCACCCATGTCTTCCTTCCGCCTCACCCTCCCACCCACCGTATCTCCTTTATTACTTCCAGCGCGCTCGGCGCCTCCTCCCCGCCCCCGCCCCCGCACAGCCCCGCGGGGCGCGCCCGCATCGCCCGCCGCACCGCAGCGGCGGCTCCGCCCCCACATCCAGTCCCCGCGCCGCCCCACCGAATTGATATGCAAATGCGCCGCAGCCGTGTGCGACGCCGCATGCATATCGACGCAGCGGTTTTCGGCGTCGCCCGCCCGCTCCCCTCTCCCCCACCCTCGCGCTTTTTGCGAATGGCACGGGCGCGCCGCGCCGCCGCCGCCGCCGCCACGCTGCAGTCGCGCCATCCACTTGACTCGCCAGATGCGAGATCGTAGGACGGACGCGAAAGCGGCAATCGACGACAGATGCCTGGACGCATGGCAGAGTCGAGACGCACTGAATGAAGGGAAGGTGAAGTTGGTGGTGAGTTAATTAACAGAAGATCGGTCTGTTGATAGGTCGGACGTTCAAAGAGCATCGGTCTGAAATGAGCCGTCAATCGGTCCGGATAAAGGCACTCGGTCAGGAAAGCGTCGGTCGAGCGGTCGAGAGTCGGTAGGTCGGGAGAGTGAGGCGTTCAGGTGGTCGTGAGAAGGGTCGGTCGAGAGAGGGGGCGCTAAGAAAGGGAACGGATGGAAGGTCCGGCAGCGGGAGGGACGGGTCGTCGGGCGGGCGGGAGAGGAGCAGCAGATGGGCAGAAGAGGGGCGGACAGAAGACGTTCGATCGGTCGGGAGAGGGACGCGATGTGGAGAGGCAGCGATCGAGAAAGGAGGGCGGTCGGGAGAGAAGAAAAGGGGTCGGCGGGCAGTAGAGGGGTGGGAGATGTGCAGAAGAGGGTCTTTCGCGCGAGGGACAGAACTATAGGGAGAGGATAAAGACAAGTGAACGTGACTGGGACAACTGTGTTTCGGCAGCGTGGCGTAGAGCCATTTCGGGGTTGGCTGGGAATTCAATGCGCTTCTATTATTCGGAAGAAAATAAACACCCGTAAATCCTAATTAAGAGGAGTGACTTTTCGTTAGAACATTATTTATTTGTTACGCATAATTTAACGGTTAAAGAGAATACATCATTCACGAAATGAAATGAAAAATCCCTTTACGAACTAAACCCCCTTCCCTCATCTCAATTAAAGAAAGATTGCACTCAAATCATGGGAAACTGTGAAACGAAATATTGGCCTCCGCATTTTGTTTTCTTAGGGAGATCCCTTGACTGAATATTAATTCAAAGTTTAAACATTCAAAATCTTTGAGAGTTAATACGTTATATTAGTTAATAAGTTAAACATAACCTTATTATAATCTATGTTTGTTAATAGATTGATAATGAGGTTATGTTTTGGAATATATTTAATAATTCCTAATATTATAATATTTTTATTAATATTATTATCTGTGAGCCATCTGTCGTTGATTTTTTTCATATTTATCATATAGTATTGTTTAGAAAATTGAACACCATTCCTTTTTATTTATTTCGTAAAACTATATTTAGTTTCCAAAATGTTTAGATTATTCACAAAGTCGATGCTTGACAAAAACAATTTGGTGTAGAATTATCAGTCACGTAAACCAAATATAAATTACAATGGTGTCTCGTGGAACACAATGTTTGTAACGTAAATATATTTATACCATATTGAGGAAACTTTTAAACTGAAAAATTGATAAGGAAGATAAAAATTCACTAAAATATCAACGGTGATTGTACTAAATAAGGGCACTAATACACCTACAGAGACTATACCAGAATCACCATTGATGATCACGTACAACATTGCACGGTTATGGACAACATCCTTTTCTCCGTCAGCGATTAACCTCTTTCAGTAAAACACCCACGAACAACAAAATTCATGAATTCACAGCAGCCGCGTAGCCCCAGCTTATAAGGCTATTCAAGCCCTTCCCTTTTTCGCGCAAAAAAATGTTCCCATTCATAAACAGCTCGCGGGCGTTTGTTCTTTCTGGGGCGACGCGTTCACCCCGCACGTTCCTGGGTGGGCCATTATCGCGCATTTCCAGCCCATTCATCATAGCCCATTGGGCACGGCGACGGTGGCGGCAGCTGCTGCATTGCGGCAGTGGAGTGGCCGGGCGGCTGGGCTGGACCCAGAGGCTCATCGGACACGCGGTCGATCACCACGCGTGTTTCGGAAGGGGAGCTCGCTGGTGATGGGTGACTGGTGGCGAAGGATAACACAACGCACTGCTCGCCACAGTTGATCAGAATTCCGCGCCCGCAGTACCGATTACCTCGAGATTCACACGTTGTGCGAGAGGAAACAGTGGTAATCGGAACCTTTGTTGGCCGGGAGGCTCCGTGTTCTTGGCAGAGTTTAGTGCGAGTTAATGTCCCCACATAAGCCTAGTTGCTGGCTAATGGAATTAACCTAGGCTGAAAGGCTAATTCTTTAGCCCTGAAATAGAAGTTAGCCTACTTTCGGGAAATTTCTCTTCGTTCTGAACAGAGCTCCCTTACCTGGTAGCTTGGGAAAGTTGCAAGACTCAGGTGCTCGCTCAAGGCAAGACGTAATCAATGGCCTTCGCGCAAGGCCACCGCGCGTCATAGCGACGATAACTCCGCGCCCGCTCCCCGATTCCCTTTGTATCACACGACGGGTGAAAAGAAACACTGATGTTTTGGAGTCAGTTCTTCGGGATTTTTGGTGCGATAGGTCAGTGCAAAATAATATCTATATGTAAGCCTACTTTTGTGACTTCTCCTGCTCGGCGGGTTTGGAGATGCAAATATGACGTTACTGGTTAAACAAACGTTTTCAAGGTACTTATTCTGCATGGTACTACATTACAATTACTGCTACCTGTTCTATTTTCTGAAGTTGGTATCTTATTTTTCTTCCTTAATAATTCCCAATGTTTCCTCGATTGTTCTGTCAGTACTGAATTTCTGTTCTATCAGTCACGTGAGAAAAATGAACAATAAAAATCTACCTTCCTAATGTTTAAATTTAAAATACATTCTCCCTGTTTTATAGGATTTATGGGAGTTAAACTTGAGTTTTAAAAGCTTTTCTATATGACAATGAGACTTTTCACTAGCCACATACTGCTACAAACGATGAGCTCGTTATATCACACCTTTCCGCAAGAAAATTGTTGGATTCTATTTATCACATTAGTTTAAGAACTATGAGATCATTTTTTAAAACTAGAAAAGAAGATAGGATGTCTGCCATCATAAGTCGTGTTTAGATGTGAATCATATTTCATCAAAATATGAATTCAAAACTGTATCTAATATGATATGGAATCCGTTTTTAAAGGATGACAACAAGACCTGGATAATCGTTTGAATAAATGCAACCCATGGATCGTACAAAAAAGGAGACGTGGAAAGCAATCTGATTTCCGTCGCTCATTTCTATAAGACTGGAGCCCCACCCCCATATTCTCTAAACTAGTTGTTTAGGGATGATAGTTAAGTCCTATTTTATTTTTTCATTTTACAAAAGTTTAGAGGAAAGGGGTGCAAAGTTCGAATACACTAAAGAACAGAGTATCAAGTACGCTTGATGATTGAGCTCCTCCACTAAACTTAGAGATTGACAGTAAAAACGGCGCAATGCATTGTTACCAAAAATCCAGCACAGACTTCGTTGCCTCAACAACTCTGACATACTTCTTCTCCCACACAACCAATATCCTAGGTATTCATTCAGAACGCCTTCTACTCACATATTGCAAAATGTACGCAAAAGAAGGATCTGCGACTAGAAACCATGCCCCAGTAAAGTATAAGATTAAATCAAGGTAGTTCTTTTCGAAGTTAACCTAATTATTTCGAAGCTAATTTGGAAAGAAAAATCGGACATTAAAAGGGTAACGGCGTCACTAATATCAACATCATTCTTGCAGTGCACACTCGAAACTCAGTCGACCGATTATATGACAATGTCTGCCCGCCCGAAGACAGCCGGTTGACGTGGGTTAACGTAGCTCACACTCTCCCTGAATAAAGGTCTACCGTCGCCAAGGGAACAGAAAAAACGCTTTCTGTAAGATTCTCCGTAACCCGAAGTATACAACCAGTTTCCTCAGCATTTATATTTCATGTTGTTACCTCCTAACAATTGCCCGCGTGTGTTTGTTCATTCGATGACGCCGCGCCTCCAGGGAGTGAAAGATTGGCGAGGCTCAGCCTGATACGAATCGCGGTCGATCGCCGGCCACGCACGTTCCCGGAAGCGACGCACAACCAGCGGCGACTGGCGAAGGGCAGGGCGTCTCTCGAGCGCCAAAGCACCGCCACCCCTACCTGCCCCGCTCCGATGCGCTCGGTCCGGCCCGGCCCGGCCCCGCCCCGCCCCGGCCCCGCCCCGGCCCGGCCCCGCCCCGCCCCGCCCCGCCCCGCCCCGCCCCGCCCCGCTCCGCCCCGCTCCGCCCCGCTCCGCCCCGCTCCGCCCCGCTCCGCCCCGCTCCGCCCCGCTCCGCCCCGCTCCGCCCCGCTCCAAGATTCCCGATGCTCTTTGACTCAGAGCAACGTCGAGTATCATGATACATCGTGACGTGCTAAAGGACAGGGTGGCATCGGTAGCACATTTTTTTAGAGAAGCAATTTGTATCGCGTGTTTTTATAATGAGGCATTCACGTCCCTGTTCTTGTGTTATGTAACTGGCTGGTCCCTAATTTCGTTCTTCTGTCAAATTTGTTTGAAGGAAAATGATTCAGTCTCGAAATCCACACCAAGAGGAAAAACGAACTTCGTTACAAGTGATAATGAACTCGGTACATCTGTTGTAGATTTTTATGTGTCATTTTTCATTAAAATTATTTTCTCCCTTAAAGAAACACACTCTTTGCTTAGTTTTCTCTATTCTAAAACGTTTTTGCATTGTCATTGCTCTGTGTCGTTACTATAACATCCACCTTCGATTCCACATAAAACTCAATCAGCTTTGATAATATAATTCTGAATTTCCCTTTCAAAGCCAAGTAGCGATAACCTGCCACTGAAATTTGTACTATTCATTATCTCCTTACTGTTGAAGGTAGCATATATCATCTCGCACCTATGACGTGTGGCTGAATATCGAAGGATATTATATTATTTTCAGAAAAAGTTTGAAATTTAACGTTCATTAGTTTTTCCTTTTACCTACAATTAAATATTTTTCAATGTTACATTATGAGATAATAACCTATTTACGTATGAAATTTATTTCATTCGTGAATACTGTAAATTAATATATCTGCGTAACAAAAAGGTATTCATAAAACAATTGTACGAGTAGCTCTTTAGTTATATATACTTAATTCTATGGATTTATACAGCACTTACTTTTCACAAATGGAGCTCTATAAATCCAATTTGCCAAGAAGAAAAACCGTAAGGTATTAAATATAATGATAAATGTAACGTGATGATGTTACTACCAATTGTATTTTGTTGGTTTAGTTCGCTTGAATACTTGATGTAGAAAACTATGTTTATGTTTTGAATTTATTAAAAACTTAAGTAATTAAAAGGTACCTACTTGTCATTTCAATACAATAAGAAAAGAAATGAAACATGAGGTTCCCTATAAAATATAGCAAACAAGTTCAAGAATTTTAAGCAGCAAAGTGCGAGTGTAAGAGCCGAGTTGGGAAAAGCAACGAAAACTCAACGCAAGGGGAACGCCCAGAGCCGACTCTCGTGAGCGACATGTTAGACGGATTAACTGAACCATCTCTCCACGCGGTAATCCCGCTAATAGGCGTCGGGGGATTCAGCACTTCAAAGTAATAGCCCGTGAAATCGACCGCGTGACGTTCTAATAAAAAGGATATCACACAGCCTGTTCGCTCCCTTTGAGCAGATCGACAGGCACCCACCCCCGTCCGTCGAGGGCGCTGAAGCCGAATGAGCACCCGCCGCGGATGCCAGATGGTGGGGGGAGAGGAAAGGAGGCGGGGGGGGGAAAGGGATAGGGTGGAGAGGAATGTCCGGCGACAGACGTACCAGGCATGACGTGAAAGAGGTTAGTTCGAACAGCCTGCGACAGGCCCCAAAAAGTTTGAGTACAAGTGACAAAAAGGGGAAGTTGGCAGACAATGAAATCTGAAGATGACAAATAAAAGACAAATCGGGAGGCAGATGAAAATGACAATGACGTAATGTTAAAGAATGGGATCGTGATAATTGAGACTATCTCATCTCTTATAATATCAAAGTGAATATTTGATTTATTTGAAAGTAAACACGAATTAAAAGTTATTTGCTTTTACGACAGGGAGGGGATAGCTCTCAAGCAACTAGAGGCCAGCCAGTTCGCGCGACAAGAGCTCTTTGATTTCAAAATAATTTCATACATCAATATTGGTGAAAAATTTCGGGTATTGAAGGAAATTAAATCGGAAAAAATATATTTCTAATATATTTTAAGTATTTTAGGATTATCTGGAGTTGTGTAAACGTGCAACCGAAGCACGAGCCGTCACTCATTCACTCGCGCGTTCACTTGTACTCGTGTAACATGGTATTTCTCCGAAAAGTGAAATGTCAGATTCCATTAGTTACAACCGGACGTCTCATTTACAAAAGAGTACCCGACAACAAATTAAAATAAACCCTCAAGGAGTTTAGGTGTATCTACAAAGATTAGATTAAACGGAATATACGTTGCAAGAGTGAATGAACTGAAATACAACAATAGTTATGTCTATGATTCTATATCTATTTGCAGCCTTTGGGGCCTATGCCACGAAAAGCAAATTAATAAATAACCGGTGTTAATTATGTTGATCCACTGGACGATGGTGAAGCAACGGTGCAAATACATGGAAACGGAGATTACGCGAGAAAATCAACCATCCTGGACTTGTTCTTAGAAATCCCCCATGTATCAATCCGGAGCTGAATTCCGATACCTGAAGTGTAAAGTTATCACGTTGGACGCCGTCCACCGGGACGCCCTTCAAGACGTGGGAGAGGGCGGAGCTAGCGGAGCGAACGAGGGCACCGGCGCGCGACAGGGCGGGCAATCGACTGGAAGCGGTTGCTCGCCGCAGGTCAACGCACACCCAAACCCGTCCTTGGGAGGTCTCAGCCCAGCAACGAATGGCACATGGCGGCAGACGGTGAGGGCAGAAGAGAAGGGTGTGAGGAGTCTATCTATCAATTAGGAGAATAGCGAGCCTAGTCCGACAGATCCAACAAATTTCGAATGCTCGTGGTGGGGGAGGGAGTAAAAATGACAACGGCATTCCCTTGTAAGACATGAAGTCTTAGACTATCAAGCTTTTTTGCATCCACTCAATAAAAGGCGGTAACCATGTTACCGAACCAAAAATTGAATTTTATGTTAATATTTTTACCATAATTGCCATAATTTTGATTTAGTTAATCATATTAATATTAATTTGAATTACTGATACATAATTTGAGAACTTTAGCAATGTACATTATATATTAAAAGTCTGAAGTAGAGTCCACTCCAATACTTAAAAACTCCCGCTTCAAACATTACCTCAAATCACGGAAAGGGTAAAAGAATTATAAATGCCACCAGTAACAAAACTAAATGATAAGAAACGGCTAAATAAATAATATTTTTATAAATAATATTTTTCAGAAAGTGAAACAAGAAGCGGCTACATAAGATATCGAAACTGTAAGTAAATTAAGAAATAACTGATAATACGACAACAGCTCGCAATTTCTCGGATTATTAACGGTTACGCAATATTAACGCAAATTCTACTCATATTAACAGATCTCAGCCATTACTTATGAATTGAAGCGCATTTGGTTCGAAAACTAGTTAGCGGAAGCTAATGGATCAACACAAATTTGGTAATCCAAAATAGCGTTCTATACTTCCAGAAACATATCTCAATAATGAGAAGTAATTCTGAGAATTTCGGAGTGTCTGTCACTGCGGTGCCATTGTCATATTGCGATCTGATCCCTCGTGAAAGACTTCTCAGTAAAAGAAGCGCGTGAAATTAATATTTGAGATTTAGAAGATACAATTTCTAATTTTTTAAATTCGATATTCGATTTTTTCGATTTCAAAATTACGCAAAACTACTCATATTTTTAAATAAATGTAGTTAATATGTTACGTTATGTTAATATCTCATTCTGAAAAACATATTTCATTAAGAAAAAATTATTTCTCATCAATATTGTGATTTTTCAATGTTAATATTTTTGCAATTTTTTAAAATACAGAGAACTTGCCGAAAATGAGTTCTGCGCTATTTTTATAAGCGTGCTTTGCTCTATCGGGAAAAAATCGCTCGTAGCACATAGCGAAGTCGCTAACCTTTCACCACTGAGGTCCAGGTTCGATTCCTGTCGAATCTCATGTGAAATTTGTTCCAACAAAACGAGTTCGGCTGCTTCACAAGGGCTAGTCCAACCCCTGTGAAGTGTCCTAAATCCTACCCCTATCCTTATTCCTTCCCAATTCTGGCCGCTGGGTAGTGACGCAGGAGCGCGTGGTGAGAGGCGCGTACGCGGAGATGCTACCTGGCGGTCCTCTTGAGAAGTGACAGCGACCTGACGTGAAATGACTTAAAAAGGTAATGAAGGATTACTCCCGCGGAAAATAATGGAGGATTATTCCCCAGCGCAAAGCGCTCAACGCCCCTTAAGGGGCTTGGAGACGCGTTGCGTCAATTTGTAGACGCAACAAATTTAAAAAAATAAAAATAAAAAATGTAAAACACTTTAGAGCCGTTTTTTGAGAAAACGTTTTTAACTCTGTGTTTCACGCAAAATTACGCATATTTTCGAAAAATTGTATACGACTTTATTTATAGAACTTTCTTTCAAGAATATACTTTATTAATGAAAATGCCTCTCTTCAATATTGTATTCGAAGCAGAAAAAGTATGAACTTTTGCAATATTCGAAAAATCAGAGAGTTCAAGAAAAATGTGATTTTTGCCATTTTAAGCGCTTTTTGCTCAACACGAGAGAGATAAATGGAGCCATTTTTGTTGACTTGATGTAAAATATGCTTCAAAATCAAAATATTTCGTTTTAAATTCGCAGAACCTTCAGTTCGGCCAGATCGATGGCAGCTAATCCATTTGGGGGAAAATAGTCTGAACGGTTTAAGCTCTAGCGATGCACACAGGCTGACGGACGACGGACCACGAACGGATGGACAAACGGACGTTTGGCGGACAGACAATTGTTCGGTACCAAGAACTCACAAAACGTGAATTCGGAGTGCACGTGTTAGAGGAAGGAATTGACTAAATTTAGAAATTAGGTTTATCCACTTTTTCGATATTTAGGGTCCTAATACGATCATATTTTTTGGTGGGGCGTTTTTTTCGCAGAATTTCAATACATCCTATCAAGTACATAAGTAGTATGCGAGAAAGTTAATATATCACGAAAGTTTAGCGTCTGATGTAACCAATTCGTAAATAGTATTATTATTATTATTATTATTATTATTATTATTATTATTATTAATAAAGTTATCAGATTAGAGCATATAGGTTGATAAAGAATCGTGAAAAAAGGAGATAGAGCGAGCTACAAGAGAGCCGGATCATAAATAAGCACAGAAGGAAATGTAATAAGAAATGAAGTAGTACCTTTGTTGGAGTAATAGGAAGAGGCGAAAACAGTGGCTGGGTAGGGAAATCAGCGGTGCAGTGAGGCAGGACAGGGTAGGGTAGGGCGGCAAGCGTGCATTACGTTCATACTCCGCAGATCGACGCCCCTTAACCCATCCATCGGGAGTGCTGACGCCAAATGAGCCTCCGTTACGAGTGGCACTCGGCGGCAGGGGACGGAGATAGAGTGGGGTGAGGGGACGGAGACAGAGTGGGGTGAGGGGACGGAGACAGAGTGGGGGGAGGGGACGGAGATAGAGTGGGGGGAGGGGACGGAGACAGAGTGGGGTGAGGGGACGGAGACAGAGTGGGGTGAGCGGAAGGAGGCAGAGAGGGGTGAGGGGACGGAGACAGAGTGGGGTGAGGGGAAGGAGGCAGAGTGGGGTGGAGCGGAATATTAGGCGACAGAGTAACATCAATGGCGAGAGTGATGACACCTCTGGGACAGGACCGACTATCTTCGGGTGGGAATGGGGAAAGGAAAAGCTGTCAGAGAAGCAAATCAGAATATGATTTGATTTAGAAAATAAAGGAACATATTTATTAAATACATACCGCTTCGTGAAGCTATTTTAATGAACAATATTTTATCTTCTTCTAGAAACAAGGATTGGGTTTCAACCTGTTCCGGTGTCCACTTTTTCTTTGGCCTACTTACATCTCTTCTTCCTATTTCAGAGCTAATGCCGACTATCTTTCATTCGGTATTCTTTCCAAATGTTCGCACTATTTTTTTCTTATTAGTACGTGTTTTATGTAACACAGGTGTGACATGTAATTCTTATATCCACATTCCTCTTTTTATCTACGAGGGTGTATCCTAGAGTACGTCTTAAAAATTTCATTTCCACCGCCTGAATTCTACTTCTCTTTCCAATATTACTTTCGATTCACTTCCATAAAAAAGTACAGGAACAGCAATGATATTAAAAAACTTTATACGTGTATCTTAACGTGTTTTATTTTTTAAATTCCTGTGAATGTTTGGACATATATTTCTAAACTTATTGAATTTGTCGTCGAAATCCATATCTTTTTCATAAGTAACATAGCATCCTAAGAACTTAAAAATGCTTCACTTGTTCTAAAATTATATTGTCAATTACAATTTGGGTTCTAACGGGTAATTTGCCTTTAAAAGCCATTGTTTTTGTTTTGTTGTTCGAAATTTTAAAATTGTATTTTTCCGCAATATTATTTGAAATATGCACCGCGTATTGTAGCTTGTCTTCACCATCTTGCAAGATAACTTGGTCGTCAGCATAGGATAAGGAGTTAAACTAAACATTTTCCCTAGATGAATTATTTTATCTACCAGTGCTTTCCATGCTCTAAATATGTCGTCCATATAAATATTAAAAATTGTTGGCGAGATACTGCAATCTTGTCTCACTCGTTTATTTGTGGTAACCTCTTTCGTTAATTTACCGTTTATATCTTAGCACTCTGTGGTTCCATTGTACAGGCATTTAATAGCTCCTATTAGATGATTTGGGTATCCCCTTTTTTAAGAATTCTCTAAAGCAATATTCTGTTCACATTATCAAAAGCCTTCTCAAGATCTATGAATGCTCTATGTGTTTCGCAATGAAACTCCTTCAATTATTCTTTTTATTAGGAATAAGGCATCTGTACAAGCTCACCCTTTTCTAAAACTAATTTGCTCTTCAGATATGCGAGTCATGTCTTTCAAACGATTGTTTAATATTCTAGCATATAGTTTATCTAAGAGACTTATTCCTCGGTAATTAGTGGTTTCGGAGCAATTTCCATTTTTAAAGAGTGATATTATTTTTGCTTGTAGCCATTCTTGAGGAACTTAATGTTTTTCCAACACATATTATAAAAATGTAAAAGGCGAAAATAAAATACAATTCCAGCATATTTCAAAAGATCAGTGTTTATGTTGTTCAATCCACGTGCTTTCCGATTTTTTATGTTTTTAGGGCTCCTTACAACTCTTGTAAAGTCAGGCTGTCTGTTTCTGTAGGTTCTTCTTTGTCACTAGTCTATTGCATATTTTTTCCATTCCACAGCTTGTTTAATGTTCTAACCAAACACTTTCGTATATTGCGCCAAAATGGAAGTTGTATTTTTCCTCTCTATTTAAGGTCTTCATTACTTTATATTCCAGAGACTAATGACCATGTACGTCATGTTCAATGTTTCCTATAAATCTATCCCGTGACTCTTGATGCGCAGTTCTTATAATGGATTTTGCTGCAAGTTTCTTGATGTTGGATTTCCGAGATATGTTCTGTATTTTTCTTGATTGAAGTCAACTGCTTTCTAAATTTCTTCAGACCATATCCAAAGACCTCTTTCTTCTAAATCTTTTTTTAAACCTACTGCTTCCATTGCTGCCTGTCTCAATATAGTTTGTGTTTTGCTATTCTATTTCTACATTATCACTTGTGGTAATATTCTGTAGATGAATATTAATTCTGTTTTGATACAAATATTTTCGAATATACAAAATTTTATAAGAAACAAATTAGACGGTGTGAAAGAACATATGTATCTTACATAGACCTCTTTTTTCGACCGATTTGAAATCATAAATGGTTCGCAAAAATGTAACAAATAGAACATAAATAACCGATTATTACAAACTTTTTCGATAATTCAGAAAAACGCAGGAGAGATAAAAGTAGATTTGTCAAGTGTTTAGGTAACTAAGCTATTACAAGTGGTGCTTTTGGAAAGTACTACCAGGGGCGACGTACCTTAACTGATCGCAGAAGAAGATAAAGTGAAGGTTCAAGGAAGTAATTGGTATGTATTACGGGTGCGTGGGAGAGAGAAACGAGCGGCACGGTGGGGGCGGTCACAGCGGTGGCGGCAGCGAGCGCCGGGCATTGCGCCCACTCTCCGCCCGCTGATCAATAGGGCTTATTGATGCGCCTGACATCGGTTCGAGACCGAAGCCCGGGCCCAGTGCGCCAAGGAGACGGCGGATGGCGTGCGGGGCCACTCACTCGCTCCGTCACTCGCCACGCAACCCGCTACGCTATGCGCTGCGCCACCAGCTCGACGCCCGCTCCTCCGACGCCCGCTCCTCCGACGCCCGCTCCTCCGACGCCCGCTCCTCCGACGCCCGCTCCTCCGACGCCCGCTACGCTACCCCTTCCAATACCACACCAACACCTCACTGCTCTGCCCCGTGCGTTTCCTCCCAGTTCGGCTACCATCCGACCAAACCCTACCACTCGATCCACCTGACTGTTCGCCTGATAAGCTCCATCCACGCATCCCATCTATCTGCCGACCGCTCAGGCAAAGGCAGAGACTTTCGTTCGAAATGCGAACTTCCTGCTCAAATTATTCACGTTTCATTTCCACTCTCAATGTGTCAATGCTACAAAATTTTGTAAAATGACGTTGGTGATCAGCTTAGAACCGATCAGAAATTACGTAAGTCGCGGTGATCGACTCAACGGAATGAAATTTTCCTTGTTTCAATCCCTTGTAAGTCATGAAAATTTGGAATGCAATGTCAAACCCGCACATTCAGCAACTCTCATCAATCGTCTAATGTGATATACAAACAATCAGGGGACGTAAAATCAATCTGCAATATGTAATGGGCCGCACATTGACAACCCTTCCATTCAATATTCAGCCAGTTGATCAACTCGCTTGTCTTAGATACTTCTATTTTCATCTACCCCCAAACACCATCGATTCAAATCCCCTCGCTGTTGTAACCCATCACAGAAACATTTCACATCGTCGTCGCGCTTAACATCACACTGAGGTATCAAATTCTGATATGACCATACCTCGTTTCAACATTCCTCCCTCATAGCTGCATTTATACAGATGCTGGTGAAACTATTTTCAAATTATTGAGTGATAAAATAAACTAGTATAAGCATTTTTAGGTAAAGAAACAGAGGTCGGAGGTAGAAGGTTGTATGATAAAATATTACAGACTGCAATAGAGGCGACATTTTTGGCAGCAGGGTAAACTTTGCTATCATAAAAAAAGTAGAAAATTGAAATACACTAAATAAAACTATAGGATATGGAAGGGTAAATCACCTAAAATATTTTCTTAAGATAACTTACTTCGTTATCGACAGCGTGGCTTAAATTGCAGTCGTTATGGGTGTTTCAATAATCGTTCATCCAGGCTCCAGGTTTCTGGTAACAAAATATTTGTGATTAAGTATTCAACAACTGTTTCATTCTTGGATGATTACCTTATTTCTCAATTCTGTATGCCGCTCACTTCTGTTCCTCCTTTGCGCGGCGGTTCATGCTTGCAGCAATCAGCAGCGAATCCAGGATAAAAAACTAAGTCTATACTGTACACTCTGGCACCCTAGAGTTGGGTCTGCTATTCTTACTCTTTTCTCTCTCAGACTTGTTTTACCGCCTCCCGACTGAGTCTGAAGCTTCCAGTGGTTTTTATATGGCACCTGTCATGACTTCTATTACGCGACATGGTGTAGCCCACTGACTAACGTTTAAATGTTCCTAATCCAAGCTATGTGGAGCCCATGAGTCCATTGTTCCTAGCCTGGATTAGAAGAAGGAAGCACGACCAAACCACCTGCCAACACCATTGTGTGTCTGGAATCCATTGGTACACGGTAGCTTAGGCTTACTCTAGTTACCAGGTGGTGCCGGGGGATGGCCGCTCAGGGAAGTGCACAAGTAGCTTTCTTCACCTCTTACGCCATGTAGCTTGGGCTTACACTAGTTACCGGGTGGTGCCGGGGGATGGCCGCTCAGGGAAGTGCACAAGTAGCTTTCTTCATCTCTTACGCCATGTAGGATGGAATGAGGTCGAAAATGGTTGGTAGTGCACTCCATGCCTCAAACAGAGGTAAACATCCATGTCCGAGGCGGGATGCGAACTAGCGATTCTCCGCTCTGTGATTTCAGAGCCCCCACCCCCACCCCACCCCTTCCGTTGCGATCTCGACTATTCAGGTCGACAAGAATGATGAAGTTCAGTGACGACGAAGTTGCCTACTTGTGGCAAAGGCACGTCTACCGTTGTAAGCCACAACTTATCAGAGCTACAGTGATGAAGGGAAACTATCAATAGTTCTCAGAACCAATTTTACTAGCGATGACGCTATGGAAAATTACATCAACGTGTTTTTTAAGTGTGATGTGAAATATTTTGATCCAGATTTGGATGTTTTCCCACGTCAAAATATTGTCGCTCTTGTGAAATCTTCACTTTGTAATTAATTACTTCAAAAAAGTGTTACAAAAATATTTTATGAGGCACAGTAATAATTTGAAAATGTTGATGACAAAAGGTCAATTATTTTACTCCTTTGATTTTATTAAAGGGCGGAATCGCATCTGAAAAGAAGCTTAAAAGTACAGAAAATTTAAAGTAAAATATATAAACATAATAACAAATACAGTTCTTATCTAAGCCGTAGGTAAAGTATCTGACATTCAAGTTCTAGGGTTGCTTTCACTAACACACTCTTATAGCGAGATGGTCAACCACGTAGAAGTAAGAATTGTACAACCCATCTAAGATACTTTCTGCCATGGTCTTAGACTGAGATGATCTACCCATTTCCAAGGTCATTTAACTACGAAATATAAAAGGCAGTGTTACAAGAAGGAAACATTGTAAATCATCAGTAATATCTTATTCGAAAATGTAGCTCAGAGTGAAAAGGTTGTATGCCAAAACTCCATTTTGTAACTGATTACACAGGTCTGCAACATTTTTTTTCAACTGTTCCGGTTTAGTTGACTGATTCTTACTTTTGTCGTGCTCTAAATCCAGGAATGACAATCGTATTGTTCTGTACAGGTTTTCGAACAAACAGATGATCGTTTAAAAATTTCTTAACGCAAATATTTTATTTACATAACAACATTAACTCATTTGCCCTGGTGACGAGAAAATTAACACCCCTCTCAATCGAATTACTTGTGAAATCGACTTTTTTTTCATTCCAAACTTCTTTTTGAGCTTTTCCTCTTGTAGGTGGCTTCCAAAAGATCCATGTACAATATTCAGCACTAGTCAGCCTTCATCGTAACACTCGTAACATGGTAACACTTACCTTGATGGCTTCTTTCCGTTTCTTTTATATCGTGGTGGAAATCCTTTATTCTTCTTGCTCTTCACTCACTGCTCTCAAATGGACAAGAAAATAGTCAAAGTGTGAGTTGAAAAAATGAAATTTTGTAGCAAACAAGCCTTTGGGATGCTTCCAACATTGTTCGCAAAAAGTTCTTATTGAAATAAATGACATACGATTTCTAAACAAAATCCGTAATATTCTAATATTATATCCGTAATATTTTCACAATAAATTATCCGCATAAGAAACAGAAACTGTCCGGCGAATTTTTAAACATTCTAGGAGGCATTGTACTAATTTTGAACCACACAGAAAATAGTTGGATGACGACTGAAATAAAATAAAAGATGGTGGAGGAATCAGAGAACAAGTAAATGCATGCAGGAATATGTGCGGACACGCCCTAGCAAGCACACTCAAGAATGCACTAATCCCCATAAGGACCAATACGAGTATTTTCATGTTTTTGGGACCACTAACAGTGAAAATAAATTTGTTTTTCCATGTTCAGTCTTTTTCCCATGGGTGATGAAGTAGAAATTTAGCGATGTCTAGCTACCTGTATGACCAAGTCATATTTCGATTGTGAAAAAAACTGACGTTAGGAAGAAACGGTGGTCATTTTCGAAATAATTAAACGTAAGAATCAGATACAAACACAATAATCAGACCAAAAACATAAGAATCAACTAAAATTATGAAAACATTTTTGTTTGCAGACCTGTGTTACTTCTACGTGGCATTTTGAAATTTCTACCCAGTAGAAAAATCTTTCTAATGTAATTAGTTGATCCAATAAAGTACAATTAATGGTTAAATGGATCTATATCTGCAGCTAATTTTTGGTACAGCAAAGAGCCAAAATAACGTTTAGACAAACAATCTTTCGAACTTTAAGTATAGATAATGTCTCTTTATAAACAGACGAGTTTGTACAATATATTTCCTATATAGATTCTTAGCCGGCCGTTGCATCGTGCTAAGTGTCCCTTAAGACCATGCTTCAAAGCAACCTTGACTATATATCTTTGAACTTGTTCTCTTTTTTATGAAGTGTTTCCTGCGCAATCAAAATACGTCTCTCAATTCGTTTATAGCACAGATTTATTTTATGTCCTCCTTTCGTGATAATGTTAACCTATAAATCATATTTCGTAATAAACCCTTCATCGCAAATTGATAGCCTTGTTTCTCGTCTATCCATCGGTGAGATAGGCTTTTTCCGTTTATTTCAAAATGTTATCTTCCATAGACTGCTATTCTGAAAACTCTTGTACAAAACAGTTGTTGAAAATTATTAAAGAAACTAAATGGAAAAAGCACAGCAGATTGATTACCAAATCTCCTGAGCTCCATTTGCTGTTCTCATCGTCCCACGAATTTGCAATTCGTCAAGCCTGTGTAGCCATCATTCCTCATGTTCTGCATGCGTCTCTGTGTAACCTTCTCTCATGACGATTATGAAGATAATTAGATGTTGAATTAAACGTGAAAATATATTTCACATAAAATATAGAATAGACAAAAATAATTAACTTATCATGAAATCATGAAATTAAATACCATAAACACAACGAAATCGTAAGAAACAAAAGAAATATGCACTATGCAATACAACAAACAGAAATACTCAAATGAAAATGGGGTAGATTGTCAGAAAAAGAAAACCGATGGGATCAACCAACAACGATGTGGTACCCATGATCAAGCTGGAGGCGACAAGGAAGGGGTCAATCCATTTTAAGTGGTCCAGCACTGGTCACTCGACCATCTCGAAAAAAATTCAAATTTTGTGCATTAATTTCCTTATGTTTTGGCTGTTCAAAAACATCTTTGCTTTATTTTTATTGTATCTGATTTACAAATGGCGGCCATTTTTGTTTTACGCCGTGCGCCATTTTTCGCGTTTGTAGAGGTTTACTCTTTTCAAACTTATTCAGCTCTGGGTTGTTTTAGCATTCTAAAATAAAAGACATTGGATTTAGTATACTCTGGCCTACAAATTAAAATATTATTTACCTACCTTCTATGTTTTTATTTGAGAAATATTTGCAACTAAATCTATGGAACGCAAATGAACCAAGTTCGATTTTCAGAGAGTAATTTCTCAAAGAAGGAATAGAATTTCAGTCTTAATTTTCTCTGTGCATTTACACATAACAGTATTGTTACTTTTTATAAAATATCCGTGGTAAGTAACGTACCCCTTAAAAATTACACCCTCTTAAAAACTGGAATTTTCGATTTTTCCAAAATACCAACTATAGTATCTCTGTTAGTGGACGAGATAAAAATCTGAAAATAGCACACATAGTAGATCGCTATGATACCAAACTTTCGTAAACATTTCAACTTTTAGATTTAAATAAAGTATTTTTTTATTGTAAACTTTCGCAATAAAATACTTCATTTCTACGCTGAGGATATGTTGTGACAAGTAGTAATCATATTATTTTGACGCTATTTTAAGTTAAAATCCATTATGATTTAAAATAATTAATTATGCTTTATTATTAGTAGACATAAAAGTTGCGTAATCTGTTTTGAATTTACTATAAAACAACCTTATATCTTGACATCTACGTTGGTAATTAAAAATATGGTCATTTTGATGTCAAAAGCTGAACCGGATAATATAAAATAGTTTATAAAAGATAACAAATAAATAAATTTAGCGTTTTGTTTATTTTTTCGAGTTCCAATTTGCCATTCTGGTTATTATTTATGAACGTTTCTTCAAAAATAGGGACCGTTGCACAGTACTTCTTAGACTCGAAGATCGTGAAAGAATTTTAGAATAATGTTGAACGCAATGATTTTCCTAGTAAAAAGCGAGACCAATTATCTTTACACATGAGACCAATTGTCTTTCATGGGACATGTGAATTGATGTGTGAAGTGTAAATTAAAATTAATGTAATTAATTTCATGGGACGTGTCTTTCTTGGGACGTTAAAGTAAATAAAAAATACATTACTTACAAAACATGTAAATTATAACATATTTCCAACCCATAAAATCACAATAATCATGCTTCCAGGTCTTTGGTGAATGGGCTAAACATTGATTCGACTTCGCCTGGGAAAGTCGTACTATTCCCCACTCATTCTTTGGGAAGAAATGACATGGTGGAAAATCGATACCATTATGAAGTGGCAGCCAATAGAAGCCATCAGACAACTTCCTCCAAAGATGAAATATGCATGACCTAATAGGAAAGAATTGCCTTTAATGGGTCAATCGGATTCAAATAGGCTTCGAAGTAAGAGGATGACATTACTTCAGAAGTGATCTGGGATTTTGGTTAAAAGCAGGAATATGTTTGATAAGATATTATTTATTCAAAGAAAGTTCTTAGTTTTTTAAAATATATGACACGTTTAGCTTGTTACAGCAGTATCGCTGAATTTTATGATTTTCCCAATACGTCTGGACATTAGCATACGAATTTTAGGGTAAGAAAATGTAAAAGTATATTTAAGAAATTTAGAAATTTAAAATTAGAAAAAATAACCTTCTTCATTAATGGGCACATTTTTTTATCTATAACTTTTTTTGTTATTTATACTTCCGTGTCTCACGTTATTTCCGGGTTTCTATTCCCCATCTCTCACAAACGGAATTTTCACTGTTTTATCCATAAAGAAAATTCGGAAAATACGCCTTGCTTTGCTTCTTCATGAGCCCTCCGATATCTCATGCAGTTTTAATTGTTTTTAACGTCAAATAAGTACACAAGTGAATAAATAAATAAATAAATAACATCCTTCGCAAACCCCACTTATAAAAACAAGAGGAAAGGTCCGGTGACCTTAGTGTCCAATTGTGACATACCTAGTCATCAACAATAGCTTCGCTAAACCAGATGTAAAGCTAATGTTCTTGAGAAAATAGCACCGAACTGCATTAGAATCTAAGGTTGATGCTTCGGCTTAACGAAATAGATAATCCAAAGAGACGATCACCCATCTGTAGATTACGTTCTTCTCCACTAATAGGACATTCCGTTTACGGGGTTCTTAACAAATAAGAATGAGCCAATGAAGTCCGTGATACGAAAAATGCTGACATGAATAATGAAAAATAAAGGCTGACTTGCGGTAAATGCCGAACAATACTCAATGATGAAATGCTAGTTCTCTATTCCTCACAGGTGAACGTTACAATATTCCAGTTAATATGAAATATGTATCGCGCAAGAAAGTTTGTAGCGTGAAAACCACCTTTCATGTTCGTTTGCATCTCCACCCAGAATGAATAGCGCTTTGTCATTTGGTTTCACAACATTAGCCAACTACAATTTGTATGGATTGGTAATCAGTTGATTGCAAAGAACACACCATATCGTTTTGAGAGTGGACTGACAGCTGGCTCGCTACGTGAATTTTTGCGCGCTTGTGAAAGCTTCTCTAATACTGATTCACATTTGACAGGCTTCACCGTCTGTGCTCTTTTTTTGCACATTTGCCTTTCAAATTGGCGTTACCAGGGGTAGATGTTCTTCCGAAATGGTGGATCTTTAACAAAACTTCAGCAAAAGTGTCATACCGCAATGAAGGAATCTCAACTTACACTAGCGCTCCAAACGAAGGGCGGCAGAAACACAGGGCGCGCCCCGTACAAATAATACTTTGGAGAGGGTGGTTTTCTGATATATTGTATGTTTTCCTACCTTTAATAGTTTATTCATAATAAATAAGTACTATTGTTTCGTTCTTTCAGACTACCTGTAAAACTTTTCATACATTACGACTAGTGTAAACAATAGAACTTTCAATACATAGAAAAAGAAACAACCTTCATACACTCTACAAAATAGAGAATTAACTTGTAGCAGTGTTCTTGTTATAGTAAAAATAAAACAAATATAAGCAAATTGTAGAATGATATGTTAAAGATGCAAGTTAAAGGATTAAAAAATAATAAGTTCATGAAGGAAATCACAGATATTATTATCAACCGATAATACCCTTCATCCTCTATACCACGCATACAATGTGCACATTTCACTCCATTTTACAGAATTTAAAAATTCATGGTACAAATCTACGAAAAATTGAAATTTTGTAATATCTGAAGCTGAACGTAACAATAGAGCGTATTACAATATTGCATATTTGTAAACATCTGCTACTGAAATCCAGTTTTTCTTTTTTAATAGCATTACTCTGCTTTTATAAAACGTTCATTAACCATGCAAATATCGTACTTTCCCAAAGATCAAAAGATAATTAGCACGTGGCGTTTTCAGTTATCTCTTCCCTTCCATTGCACGTCGCCTGAGGTTAATAGCAGCTTAAACCAAATCTCTTAAGAGGCAGTTTCAACCCTATCTCAATAAAATTTAATTTCCCAAGAGAAATTAACGGCGAGGAACTCTCTCGGCAGAAATCAGCCGCCGCCATCTTATCGCTAACTTTAGTTGTGTACACAGATATCTAAACTTGTGTTTACTAAATCGCTATCCGAGAAACCTTACATGCGCGGATTTAAGATATGTAGATACCGAGAGTTGCCGTGTTCAAGTTCGTGAACCAGACAATGTTACGTCACGGCGAAACATTAAGACAAACAAATTTACATGAAAATACAATGTTCATGTAAGTTCAAAGAAGATAACTACTATTAGCAACTAGAATGGTGTTACCTCCATTGGCCAAGAATATGAATAAGCTTGTCAAGGATTTTTTTCATGTTACTTCTACGTCACATTTATAGTTTAATATTACATATAACTCTTTACCTAATTTTCAAATTTAAAGAAATGTAAATTTATTTTTTCTCTATTACTAAGACAAGAAAATTATGAAAAATTTTTAAATAAAATCGCTAGACGTAGAGTTGTTTCATTGATATATTATATTAGAATGTTAATCTGAATCTTTGACTAGTAAATCTTAGTTCCTTCTTGATACGATTCATGAATTTTATTAAAAGAATGAAAAACCAGACACATTCGTGATACCCAAAATCGGAATTTTAGTACAATATACAGGAACAAAAAAAAACAAAACAACACAAACATCTATACAAACTAAGCGAGTTTCTAATGTATCTGAAACCAATAATTTAGAGATTTTCTTGCCTCGAGTTTTCCTCTGATAATAGAATTTTGAAAAGCTAAAGGAAAAGGAAGAAGTTGAAGAAAAGGAAGAAGTTGAAGAAAAGGAAGAAGTTGAAGAAAAGGAAGAAGTTGAAGAAAAGGAAGAAGTTGAAGAAAAGGAAGAAGTTGAAGAAAAGGAAGAAGTTGAAGAAAAGGAAGAAGTTGAAGAAAAGGAAGAAGTTGAAGAAAAGGAAGAAGTTGAAGAAAAGGAAGAAGTGGAAGAAAAGGAAGAAGTGAAGAAAAGGAAGAAGTTGAAGAAAAGGAAGAAGTTGAAGAAAAGGAAGAAGTTGAAGAAAAGGAAGAAGTTGAAGAAAAGGAAGAAGTTGAAGAAAAGGAAGAAGTGGAAGAAAAGGAAGAAGTGGAAGAAAAGGAAGAAGTTGAAGAAAAGGAAGAAGTTGAAGAAAAGGAAGAAGTTGAAGAAAAGGAAGAAGTTGAAGAAAAGGAAGAAGTTGAAGAAAAGGAAGAAGTTGAAGAAAAGGAAGAAGTTGAAGAAAAGGAAGAAGTTGAAGAAAAGGAAGAAGTTGAAGAAAAGGAAGAGGTTGAAGAAAAGGAAGAAGTTGAATATGAGTTGAGTGAAAACAAGAAGATGGCTAAAATCATGGAGAAAATGGGCGAAGGAGAAGAAGCAAATGAAATATAAAGCGGAGAAGGAAGAGGAAATGAGGTGAGAAGTTTTAATTGTTGACAGGCAAGCTGCTCCGAATGACGACGAGGCGCGTGATCCCGGGCGTGTCGCAGGTGGCGCTTAGAATTCCCCGGGGGCCGCTTGGTGCCGGGAGCGGCGCGAAGCGCTGTCGGGAGCCAATCGGGGCGCGTGGAGCTTCCTTCCGCCGGGACCTTGGGCGCGGCTCCCCCGCCTGCCTCAAGGGACCGCCCCCGCCTCCACCCTTCCCCGCCTCAGCCCCACGCCACACCGCGAGCACTGCGCGCAAGACGGTGGGCGTTTAAGAGGCTTAGCAACACGCGCGCAAATTGGAAGAACATTTATATTAGGGGAAGTGCTGCCTCTGGAAGAGCTTTATTTTGCTTGCTATTCGTAAAAGATTAGAATTTCATTTCTTTTTCTATTATTCTCTTCACTACTATCAATAGTGAGTCTGAGTATCTTCATTCGTCCTTCGACATTTCTAGTATTTTTTCTTATTTTAAAACTACCTTTCACTAGAAATTGATGCAATTATTTGTTTACTTTATAAATGCGTTGGATTGTCTTCGTTGTAATTTTTACTTTCTCGTATACATAGTATACATTATACTCGTTATACGTAGTATAGAGAAAGTTATGTAATGCTGCGGAAAATCGATTGCGAGATTCGTCCGTCCGTCCGTCCGTCCGTCCGTCCGTCCGTCCGTCCATCCGTCCGTCCATCCGTCCGTCCGTCCGTCCGTCCGTCCGACCATCCATCCGTCCATCCGTCCATCCGTCCATCCGTCCATCCGTCCATCCGTCCATCCGTCCATCCGTCCATCCGTCCGTCCGTGTCTGTTCGTCCGTCTGTGAACACTACTAGCGCCTAAACCACACGTACAATCTTTTCCAAATTGAAGAAACCCTTGTCCATCTGGCACTAGTTGAAGGTTTGAAATTTTGAAAAACATTCTTTAAAACTTGGGGGGTACATGAAGGTTCCCAGACATTTTCAAAATTTTCTCAAAAAGTCTCCAAAATGTTTTCTTTAAATTTAGTGTAAGGATAGAGTAAAACACACTTTTAAAGATGGCTTAGGTACGTTTTTCACGTTTAACTATAAATTTTCGAAAATTGCAAATGTTTGATTTTTTCGGCTTTTTCCTACAAATATAAATTTGAAAACAGTGATTTTTCCTTCAAATGAAATTTTTTGTCCATAAATAGGTCTTTCATAAAGGTCATGAACATTTTTTTGAAAATTTTAGTAGTTTTCCTGGAATAGTGCGTACAATATTTGCAATTTTTAAAAATTACAAAAACAATATTTTTTGAAAAACGGCTACAGATTTTTTCTTTACTGTTTTGGTAGAGGTAGTTCCAAGCAAACCCTATTCGATGACATAAATGCGATATTACTCTATTCTTTTGTTGTTTTTTTCAAAAATTACAGAAATGTAATTTTTTGACATGTCTCTCGCGTTGGTAATTCTTACATTAGAGGCGATTTCTTCATTTTATTGTATTTATGAGTACATGTCATTTAAATAATGTCATATAAAGTTTGTCGATAACTCCACAGTTTTCTGTAGAAACGATCTCAGAATTCCGCGTATTCAGAAACGCTCAAACGCCATTTTCTTAAAAATGGCCCCAAGTTTTTTCTTCAAACTTTTCCAAGCGATAGTGGTTTAATATGACTGTTTAATATGACACAAATTTCATTTTGTTGTATACATTTGTTTTTGTTTTTTCAAAAATTATACAAATGTAATTGTTTTGAAATATCTCTCACGGCGTTTATATGCACGTTTCCATCGATTTGTATATATATTATTACATTTGGGAGTGGATGTGATTTAAATGACATCAAATTAAGTTTATCGAAAACTCAATAGATTCCTGTAAAGGAGTCCAGTAATGCTTAATCGCCATTTTTTTAAAACTGCTCCAAAATTTTCAATAAAAATTTCTATTTAGGACCAGGTTTCACTCATCTTTAATATTCTTGAAGTAATATTTTGGTTCTACTATTAGGAAAGCAAAAAGTTGAGAATATGTCAAAAAACGTACTTTGGGTGACGATAGAGAATGGAGCAAGACCTTAAAGCCAGACCACACCAAGGAAATTTGAAAAATTTGCTACGAGAAAGTCTGTACAATTTTGTAGCACCTGTAGTTTTATTTTGTCGTCAGAAAAAAATAATTTCTCTCCTTGATCGTATTCTGGATGTATTTAGTATCATTCTATAATAGAATACTATATAGATTGTGCCTCTTCTTCATTACTTAGCGAATTCTATGAAAAAAAAGTTTCACAAATTAGCCAGAAAAAGTACATTTCACATTTGTCAATATTATCGGGATTTTTTTTGATTTCGGCAAAAATACTGAAATAATTATATAACACTGAAGCAATTATAGCATAAAAATATTGAAGGTGAATTAGGAATTTGAACGAAACACAATTCAATAAAAAATGATGTACTATTTGATTAACATGGATGGTCCGATTTTTTTCTTTCTATGTTCTCCCTGAAAATGGAGAACATAGAACTTATTGAATGAATCAATAATTCTTATATTACGGTGTAATTCGGCAGACATTTTTGGAGAACTATGCGCTCACAATAAATATTGTATAAGACTAACAATGAATACACAAAAAGAAAGTCATAACTCTCTGTAACTTAATTTATACCAACGTATTAAACATACGAACGCGCAATACTGGAGTAACCAAATCACCTCCCTTTTCAAAAGTGCAGACTGACGAACTTTTAAATGTTTCTTGGCATTACACAGTTGTTGACTAATACCTAAATTTCTTCACTGAACTTGGTCCAAATTAATCATAATATCTTCCAATGAAAACTATTCTATTTCATTTCTACAGAACATTGGAGGCGGTATCACATTTTACAAAATAATAGTGTAGTAACGGATCAGTATTTATTAAATATCATAATTATAAAAATTAACTATAATAAATGATAGTCTCATGTGTCACAGTCAATAACGCACTAACCCAAAAAATTGCATTAATTTTTTATCACGCAAAAATGTGAAAATAATTTTGCCCTCAATCTTGACTGTTCCACCGACAGTGTAGTAGTGAAATAGCACTCTCTGGGGTCTGCCACAACTTGCCCGGTACTAAAAACCGCAATCTCCTTCCGGTGTTCCGTTCCGATGTGTTTTGTTGCGTCCCCTTCTCACCCCGTCGACCGTCGTGTTGCCTGTCCGATGCTCACTTTTATTGCCGACAGCGGCTGCCACAACACGCGGATTTCCTCCTCCCCCGACTGGTCCTCGAGAGGCGACTGCCCAACGCAAAGCGTCCGCCCGGCGCCGCCGTGCAGACACTAAAACGCCTCCACCACAACTAGCTCGGCCCGGTACCACGGGACCGCGACCGCCGCCGTTGCCACCAAAACCGCTGCCACTAAGACCACTTCTATCGCCCTACAGGACACACCATTGGTCCAGACACCTCTGCTTTACAACCACTATCACGGGCACAGCCTCGGGATCACACTTTCTCAAGCTTACGTCTTCCTTCCTCCTCCCACATCGGCTCCGTCCTTTTCACTAGTCTTACTCCTTTCTATGATACTGCTTCTCCGGACCTATACTTCCATTTGATCTGCTCTTCTTTCTAAGTTCTTCAGTTACTTTATCACCCCTATTTTATCCTTTCTTTCACACCTCTCCCTTTTCTGTTCCGTCCTTTTCACTAGTCTTATTCATTTCTATGATATCACTTCTCCGCACCTCTTCTCCCATTTTATTTGTTCTCTATTTTATGTCGTGTACTTTTCTCTCGACCTGTTTCCTCTCGCTTTCCCCAGCAGCTTGACCAAGGGCAACTGTCTCGTTCTAACGCAAGATTCGGGCCACGTCGTTTCTGTCTCCATCACCTTTCACACTCTCGTCTCCAGCAGCTCTCGCCGCCGCGCCATCGACTTGGTCCACCTGTTGCGTGCGGCGCGAACATCGGCACGGTGGCAGCGGCGTCGGAGGCGGTCGCGGCGGAGAGGGGCGGGCGAGGCGGGGATGGAGAGGTGAAGGGAGGCGGGGAGACGCGGAGTGGGTGCCCGGGAACGGTCCACCGGCGGCGGCGGCGGGACGTGGCGGCGACACCGCGGGGTGGCGGCGGAGGCGAGCGACCGTGAAGCAGAGGTGGGGGTGGAGGCGGTGGCTCAGGCGGCGGTCGATATCCTCCGGTGCGCGACGCAGCGGCCCGCCCCGCTTCGCCCCTACGCACCGCCCCCGTCGGGTGCTCGCCTCTCACGGACGTCCTCCGGTGATACGTGTTCGCTGCCTCAAGGCCGCCCTCGCCGCCCTCGCCGCCCTCGCCGCCCTCGCCGCCCTCGCCGCCCTCGCCGCCCTCGCCGCCCTCGCCGCCCTCGCCGCCCTCGCCGCCCTCGCCGCCCTCGCCGCCCTCACCGCCCTCGCCGCCCTCGCCGCCCTCGCCGCCCTCGCCGCCCTCGCCGCCCTCGCCGCCCTCGCCGCCCTCGCCGCCCTCGCCGCCCTCGCCGCCCTCGCCGCCCTCGCCGCCCTCGCCGCCCTCGCCGCCCTCGCCGCCCTCGCGCCCTCGCCGCCCTCGCCGCCCTCGCCGCCCTCGCCGCCCTCGCCGCCCTCGCCGCCCTCGCCGCCCTCGCCGCCCTCGCCGCCCTCGCCGCCCTCGCCTTCATTTCTTACATTTGACGCCCCTCCCCAGATCTGTTGCGATCGTTCTTGTCTCTACGACCCTCCCCAGACGTACCTCCCAGCTGCCAACGCCTTTTGGACTGCCACTCAATGCGCTTCATATTTTCGTGTCCCTAGAATACCCGTCTGTCCATAGAATACCCGTCTGTCATTTTTTCGTGCTGATCTCTATGAAGATTACCGTTATCATCATGCATATTACTCTTTAGTATTTCGTGGCCATATTTACCTGTTCTAGGTTGAAGTTCTCTATAAATTCAGCCAAAAAGTCACTTTTTGAATTTTCTTTGTAGCCACAAACGCTTTTCAGTAATGCAACAAAAGCCGTCATTTTGACTGCTCACTTTTTATCACCGTTAACTTGGTCTTGACTGCCGCATTATATCTCACCGCCCCACTTCAACTCACCGTGAAGGCGCGTTGATATTCACATAATGCTCTGTCCCATATTTCTCTCTCTCAAACTACAATATCTTGCAAACTCTGCCCCTCTGTAATATTTGCCCCCCCTCTCCTCGCTCGCCATCGCTGCCCTCTCACCCATCTTCCCAATTCCCCTCGCCCGCTATTCCTACTCTCTTGATCGGCATCCATGAACCCTCTCGCACGCAATTCTTACCCTTTCTCACCCTTTCTCAATCCTTGTTCCCTCTCCTTCGCAATCCTTTCCTCCTTTCTCCCTCAACCTCTGGTCCCTCTCGCCCGACATCCCTTGCCATCTGTTTCCTCGACATTTCTAATTCCTTGCCATCTCTGTATCTCTCGTTTTACCTGTCCTCCTATAGAATTCCTCACTTTCTTCCTTCTTCGCTTCTCTTCCTTTGGGTACCTTTCTTTCTCTCGCCCTAACCAGCAACCACAGCTCTCATTTTTCTGCAGGTACCTCCTCCAGGTACACGCGTCATTCGTGATCCTCGTCTCGCTCTCGTTGCGCCTCTCTCTCGCCGCCTCCGCCGCCGTCTCCGCGTGAGTCGGCCCAACATAGGTCGGATCGAAGCGCAGGTCGGGCGTGACTCCACCTCCTGCTCCCCTGGGCTGCCACCTTCAACATCGTTATCGCATTCCCGTGGCCACCGCCTCCGCCTCCGCCTGCGCAGCTCCAACTCCTCACGCCGCATTCATGGAGCGTCGCCAAGTTCTGCGCCGAGTAAATACCATGTGAGAAATTATTTGCAGATTCTGGGCAATTAGGGCACAAGTTACACTGCATTAGGGCTGCGACAGTGCTGTGTGCCATCTTTATGAACACGGCTAATTTGCTGGAAAGTTGAAATTCACGTGGAAGTTACTGTACTGGTAGTAATAAAGTTTCATTACTCGGGAAGGATATTAAAAAGAGAAATGAAAAAGAAGTTGATAAAAATCTGTGTAGTACAGAAACAAGTGAATTAGTTGTTTAGAACTTTATATTTGTGGCAGATAACCTTATGAAAATTTGCCCAAACTTGCATTTCTGTACTACCTTACCAATCATTAGTCGATTTTTTAAAAAACTTGTTTACACTATCTTCGTTTCAACTATTTTAGTCAAAATCTATTTTTGAGTCTCCTGATAACACGTGTTCCTGCAAACACATGTCACCAATAGCAAGAGATAAAACGTATGAATCGGATACTCCTAAACGTGAACCTAGGACTCCAGGAGAGTGGCGTTAATTTTCGACGAGGTCTCTGTTACGACCTGTCAGCGGCATATCGAATATCTGAAACTCCGGGCAAGAGTCGACGCCGGGCAGAGCTGAAGCTGCCACCAAATTAACGAGCTGACACGCCCAGGCGACCCGAGGCCGCGCCTGTCGGGGCCGCCCGACGAAGTCGCAGGCAGAGAGCAACCTGTCACGGACCTGCACAGCAGGAGGGTGACCAAGTCAGTCCTTCAACAGCCGGGCGCATCCAAAGGCATTTCTCACAACCCAGGATGAAATTTGCAAAGCGACCACATTGATTTTCTTGCGTCTATTATTTGTTTCTTAGAATGGTAGCCCGTTGTGTAGTTAGCAGTTCGCTCACCGTCCACTGTCGGATCTGCGATTCAAATCCAGGTCGATAAGGAATTTGTGTCGTGTACCAAATGAGTCTGTGGCTGTTTATCGCCTCACGGTGCTCCCACTACCCGTCTCTCTCATCCCACCATTACTCCATTTCATTAAGGCAGTCCAACTTGAATGCCAGTGCACATTCAGGATTAAGATATAAGTATATTGAATACGGATTTGTGAGATATTTTTGACCATGTTCAAAGTAGTTATATTTAATAAGAATGGAATTGATAAAAACAAGACTTTTCATCACTGGTTCTTTCTTAATATTTTATTTATATTCGTGACGAAAAGCAGTAACAAATCCATATGTAAATTGCTTTTTAGCTGTTTAAGTTAGATGTTTAGTTATTTAACAGCTTCGTGAGTAACAAAACAAGAAACTATCTTAAACCTTCATTCGATCCTACTCATTTTTACTGTTTTAGTTACTTAATGTAAAACAGCTAGATCTAAAAACATTTTCCATAGAGTATTTTTATTTATGTTATTATTAAAATCTTATAATTCTGTACCCAATTGTTTCTTTCTCCTTCTCCCTTATTTTTTTCTTCGTTCGAACCTTCTTTAAAACGTACTGCCTCTGATAAAATACATCTGTGAGCGCGACGAAACGACAGGTGGTTCGATAAACTTTCGAAATGTTGCCCTATTATCTGTTTCTTAGAACCGAAGTTTCCATCTTCCTAGCTGACAACAGATGAAAAGAGCCTCCCTCACACAAAAGCAGCTCCATTTTTCCTCATTGACGCTGTTAAAGGCGCACACAGTGTGACAAAAATAAATACTACGAGTATAAGGGTTGGAATAAATGTTAATCTCATATTGTGTGGAAGATCTGAAAATTAATTCACTGTATATATTTAACATATGAAAAAATCGTTAACCGTATTAAAATGTATTTATAATAATTTGCGACAATGTAAAAAGGAAGGTAGAGTAGTATGATTATTAAAGTATCTCACATTAAATAAGATTCGGAAGTCAAAATAGCTTCTTTTATACACTTTTGATACAGATGAAGTTACAGTAATAATAACTGTAAAATATTTACATTAACATTCAATAAACAATCATTGTTATAATAATTTGATTTTTAATGGTGAAGGTCAATGCGATCTCGTTGTTTCACTGCAGTTATGAAGCCAATTATGAATCAATTCCCATGAAGATCTAAATGTATCTCCCATTGCGATATATGTGTTGTATTCTATCGTGAAAAGGAATTCTCAGAAAATATATAATTTTTTTAATTCACAAGTAATATATTTTTATGCTCTCAGTGACTACGATGTACATGATGGTTTTTAAAGACTCAATGTATCTTATGTACCTTATCTTAAAGTATCTCATAAGATACTTTATTGTACTTTTTTCACTTTCTATTCATAATTTTACAAATGATTCGTGTTAAAAATAAAGAAAGGCACTTGACTGAAAAGATAATTATGTATATGAACTGGAGTTTATTTATTAAAATGTAAATAATTGTCATATTAAAAGAATTATACACTATACATATTTAAGTTTTAAGTCTTTTGTTTCTGTTGGTGCCTATAGGCGTTCCACCCTGAGAATATTTCCTCCAAGAGTAAGCGCCTTCCTAATGTTGCCACACTTCGCATTGGTGAAGCCCTTGAGCCTATATCGATCATTGAATATCAGTGGCGAATTCTTCGATACACCGCGTTTACCGCCGGAGTATCTAGTAAGAGGAAGTGTACAATAAATATGTCATAAGTTTGGTAATCCTATAAAAATTAGAGATTTTGAAAGCTTTAAAACATATGCAAAAAATAACTCTGTTTTACTACCGAGGGCCAGTCAGTCTTCCGCACCGGTAAGCGCTATGAAGTGCGGTAGAGTGAGAAGTTTCAAACAGTTCTTAATGCTGTCCAGAGAATTCGCTAGCGCAGGCGAAAGCACCGCATGCCAACCGCGATAACCAAGGTCTCCTCATGTCTGAGAGGCGGAAGAGGGGAATGTGCGCGTCTGGACGGTCGGGAGGCACCGCAAAATATTGCCGTGAACAGTCCTCTGCTTGTTCGTAAGTTACGCTTCTCTCAAGGTTTTATGAAAATGGAGTGTGTTAATGATCCAGAAGTTAGTGGTTTGTGTAATTGTCTTATAGAATAATTATTAAGGACGGAATTTCATAGTATTGGGATTTCAGAAAAGCTCAAAATAAAAGAACGTCAGAGGTAGCATCAGTAAAGTGCGGTATACTTAAAATAATGTTCAGGATACGCCACTGTTGTATGTACTAGCTCGTGATTCTAATCAAGATGTTCCTGATATAGAGGAAGCCAGGTCACGTCTAGAAGACGCAGACGCTGCGACCCCTAGATCTGCACATCATGCGCCTTGTTTTATCCTTTCTTGTGGAATTTGACGGTAACTGAAAAGAACTGGACAGAAGTAACTGTTTGGAGCTCTCATTATATTTTTTATTGATGCATAAATCATATAGACTTTGTATAGCAAGACTAAAGTACTGCAAAGTAATAATTTACACGGAAAACACCCACAAGTCTCGTCACGTGGGTGACGAACACACACAACACGCCTGTCAGCACCTGTCAGGAAACTAGTTGCCTACAATATGGCGTAGGAAGCAAACTTCAAATTGTAACGCAACACTAGCGCTGCGAGTGTATCTTGGTAATACAGTAAAATCTGGCTAAGCCGAAATCGATTAGGACACAAACATATTCCGGTTTAGCGAGATTTCCGTTTTATGCAACGTTGTCCATTTCATGATATTGATGATATTGACGTTTCTGCCCTGAAAGCAGCAAATTACACGACTTCATTATATTTCTCAAAATACATTTTCATGAAATGTATTTATCAAAGGAATCATAAATAATTAAAAACTCTTCATTGACAGTTTCTTATTTTAATTGAAAATCACACACCTTCATGGCTTGTATTCGGACTAGTTGCAGACTCTTTCAACGCACAATGCGTCACAACCCAGTACTATGACTTTCTGACACACTCGCATGGCCTTGCGCAATGCGTATGTGGTCGAGGGGTTATGCTTTTCAACACGGAGCAGGGAAACGCGTGAATAGAAGCAATGCCCTACATCTTCCCACGTTCAGAGAGCCGGAAGGTAGGGAATTCCCCTAAGACGTACGTCTTGAGAGGGAAGCGACCCCAAGGTCGAATTCTACGCTAACAGGTGAAGCCCATCTCCTTCAATGCCCGGCTGCCAAGACTAAATTACGTGTCACAGGGATAAAAAATATAAAACAAGTTGCAGATCCATTCATTTCATTAAGAACATCTCGCGTCTCTCAGCAAACTGCATTAAATTCATAGGAATTCAGTTTTATATTTTTTTCCTGCAGTACATGAAAAACCTTTCTGTTTCCGCGTTGGACAGGTTCCGTTTTATGCTGTGTAAAATGTCTTTTAACTTCACAGGCCAGAGAAAGTTTCCGGTTTAGGCAGGTTTTATGAATTATGCAGGTTCCTGTTTAAACAGATGTTACTGTACCATGGCAATGTGTGTGGTGTGCGCAGACGAGGACATGTCCGGCGGGCCCGCGTCGACCGGGCCGGCGGGGGGCGCCTCCGCGCGGCCGCACCACGCCGCCGCCACCAACTTCCTGCGCCAGTTCCGCGACCCGCACAGCCGCGAGCTGCGCCGCCTCTCCGCGCACCAGTTCATGGACGTGTGGAGCCACTACGACAAGGACGGTGAGTCACGCGCGCCACACGCACCTAATAAGTAATAATAATAATAATAATAATAATAATAATAATAATAATAATAATAATAATAATAATAAAGCCATTGGTTCCAATGTTGGCAAGGTATCCCACTTAAATAGAAGGGTGGTTCAAAATTTAATCGCTTTGAGGCGAGCTAGCCCTGGAGAGCGTTTATTCAAACCGAATTATCCTCTGCCTATATTATTGACCCTTGTTCACATTATTCACTGACCATATTGGTATTGACCACTATCCATGTACTTGGCCAATGACCATTTTATTGTCCACTTATTATTTACTGACTACTGATTATACTACCATCACTAACCACTGTTCACTTATTGACCACTGCCCATCTTCGGCAAATGGTACACGTCGAATTCAGCCGCTGTCTAGAGAATTCCAGAAGATGGCTGCTCTGATCGGGAGTTTTCCGGGATTTCTCCGATCATCATCAGAAGAATGCCCAAGCAGTAACCTAACAAACTCACAACGAACCGCGTGCGAGGAAGGATCCTTTCTCTACTTTGTTCGATCCTCTCCCCTTACTTGTTCACACACGTACACTCACATGAACAACGCTTCCACTCGTCTCGGGAGTCCAGTCGGGAGATTAGAATTTTTCTCGCCTGGACCGGTGTCCTACTGGTGGGTGATGCCAGATTGGGGAAATCCTTGCAAACAGACGTAGAGGTTGGAGCCGGATCTCACCATCAAGTGGAAGATCACCGCTACTTTCCATGATAAAAATGTGCACTACACTTACAGGACAATTGATCATAGTAGTTGACACCACCAGGAAACACGAAATAATCAATCAATATATTGTAGCAAATGGTACAACTAAGTACACAGAATGCAAAAGTATTACGACCTTTTTTAAATGGATCCTACAATCTTATTATTTTAAATAATTTATTTACTTGTAACGTTTCAACCATAATTGGGATCTTTATCAAAAAATCATGGTTCGGAATTGTAAGCAAAACCAAGATAAAGTTAAAACAGGAGCATTTTATATAAAAATTGTTGATATTGTAAAACTACAGGCCAGGGGATGTTAACAAGTTCTCATTTATACAAGGTATGTCCTTAAAGTAGTCGAACAGAGTCAATACAAAACATTTTGACATAAATAATTCATGCGATCAATGTTCTTCAAAGTTGAACCCTTCTGCATCCATACACAGCTGTCAGCGGCATTTCGAGCTTTCATACGCTTCCTGGCTTCCCGGAATACTATACCACGGCCTGTGATTACGCATTCACCGAGCCGCGATAGTGACCTTTAAGTGGAGTATGTAGAGCCTATTCTGGTCATGTTAAATCTTCAATCTTTGGTGCACTTTTCTTAAGAACAATGTAAGTTACATCTTTGACAGCAGTTATGTCTGACGATTTTTGAATTTCATAGACAATTTTATCTTGCATTAACTCTTTTCATTTGAAAGTTATGATTTTTTTGCCACATGTAACATTTTTATTAAAAGATTTTTTTACTTTTTAGTTTTTGAAACATTATTTTATATAAAAACGAGTCTACTATGAAGAACACGTTTAGTTGTATACGGCACATTTTTTAGAAATGCTATGTTAAGTATTTTTGGGGATAAATGCACCAATATCCACTGGAAATAAATGAGCGGCAAATGGCCTTCAAAGTAAACTGTGACACCCACCAACCACTACGATAGGTTAGAAGCCTCCTTTGATGTAATCTGTGTCCTCCTCTTCCCTTTTCTTCTTGATGTTTCTCTTCTTCATTCTTACCTCTTTGCTAAAATGTTTCGCTGCTTTATCAGCTTTTTCCACTCGAAATCTAACTTTTAACTCATAATTGCAATTGTATTTTTATAAACATGCGCGTTGACGTACGGCATGACACGAGGCATGGCAAATTTAAATACTTGAGAAAAAGTTTTAAAATTTAAGATACGGCCAAAGGGCGAGAACAGCTATATTCAGCACACTTTCAATATACAATTTTTAAAAAAAATTCGACTAAATTGAAAAAAAATATTTTTTTTCAAAACTTCACTACATGCTTCCATTAAGGATGGTTTTGAGGGGGGAGAAAAAATTCTGGTGGAGAAACATCGGGACTGTAGAATGGCTAAGGCTGTGTTGAGCCAGGTATGCCGCCACGCGGAGGCCTATCTGCCCTCACGGCACCAACTTCGCGCAGATCTTCATCATTTGAAACTTTTCGTTCACAATTTCTTGCGTTTGGATTTTGGCGATGTCAAGTTCGTCGGCAGTCATGCGAACTGTTAATCTGCGGCCACTGTCTAGCAAATTCTTCATTCTCGTCATATTTTCGTCAATTTTGGAGCTCGAAGGTCGTGCTGAACGTGCGTCGTTTTGAACTTCCTCTCTCCCCTCTCGAAACAGCTTGTGCCAGGCAAAAAATACACGATCAACCCTTGGTGTTTTTTATCGTATCATGACTCTCCTTCCCGATCGCGCTTAACGCAAAATTAGATGGCATAGCACTGTTCCAAAAATGATCCCTGACACACCGCGACGGGGGACACTTGCAGAGGTTACGGATACAAGCGATCTCCACTTCACTACGGCTAGAAGCCATCTGCCACTAGCTTCTAGACTTTTCTTAAACCCTCTGAACCAACACCAGGTGGAGAAATCGCGGGAAGTCCTTTCGTCTGCCTGGAAAAAAAATAGTCCGACTACTTTAAGGACAGACCTTGTAGACTGGTAAATTTTATAATATCGACAATTTCTTTATAAAATACTACCTGCTTTAAAGTTTTTACAAACTCGGACCATGATTTCTTTGAAAAAAACTCAATTAGTGTCTAAACGTTAAAAGTAAATAAATTATTTCAGAAAGTAACGTATAGTTCAATTAAAAAACGTCGGATTACTATTACAACTTGACGATTAATAGAGTTGACATATTCCATAAAAATAAGAGTACATAATGTTTCAGAATACGTATTACAAATTTTTGGAACATGTATGGGGTCAAAGATGACCACTTCTTGCCAATCAAGTTATGATGGGAAATTTTATATAATCGCACGTTCCACATGTGACATTTGCCCCTGATTGGTAGGCAACTCATCAAGCGTTGATGTTTGGCAATACACGCCCTGCTTCATGCAAAGAGATTTTGTGTTCCCCCTGTACATCAATGAACTACAACACAGAATTGCATTATTGGTATATATGAGTATTTTCCACTGATCCCTTTAAAATAGTAAATTGTGCATTGTTTTTATAAACTAGGGTTGAAATTTCTACTAATATCAAAATCTATCAAGTAAAAAATCAATATTTTTGCATTATTGAAACGCCAGTCTGTGTACTCGACAATGCTGAGTTTACACACAATCATCCAAATAAAGTAATTTTAAAAACTATTAGATTATCGCATTGTAAAATTTACCTTTCCAATAAATGGTGTTAATCATTTCGACGTCTGATTAGTGTATTCTTTCTACTTCGTTCCCAGTTTCGAGTTTATACGAAGTGATTTGTGGGGAAACCTTTTACGGCCACCGGCAACCAGAGTGTATCAATTTACTTGTGAATTTAACACATATACATAAAATATTTGTAAACATGATCGAAAAATCGAATTAAGTGCACCACAATCTGGAAACTCATTATAAACAAGGAAGAATGAAATGTTATTTAAATAATTAAATTACATGGCGTTCCTTACGTGCATTCATGATGTCAGGAATAACTTATTTACTTTATTTACTCACTGTTTGTCAGACCCTAGGGTATATATTTTTAAGATTGTAAATAGTATGTTTAGATAGTTTAGATAGTATGACTGAATTGTTTGCTAGTCTGTGTACTTTCAAAATGACTCTTGATGCGTCATATTTCAATTTTCTTTTAACTTCCAAAAGTATCAAACATATACAAAATCGTTTGAAGTGGCGTTATGGTTTTCATAGCCTCCCAGACCCAGAAACTCACCCGAAGTTCAGAGTTAAAATTTTTGATTTGCAATATTTCTAATTTTGAAATTGTATTTTAAGTAAATATTTGTAATTTGTAAATTATATTTAAAATACAATTCTTTAATTTCTATGGATATCTTAGCTCAAACTACTTCAATAACTTAATAAAGAAACCTCAGTGTTCGCCTAACTTATATGTTGTCCCTTATGAGTTAAATAATTATTAATTAACGTTTATTTTCAATATTATATTTATTGTTATGGACAACTACACTCTGATTTAAGATATTTTTCACTTACTTGGATTTATGTCTTCAAAACATTAGCCGGACATATTTTAATAATTAAGAGTACTTTTACCATGGGGTTACATCAACCTCGTCTGACTATTAACTCTACATAAGTAAAGTCACCTGGCCATGCAGGTTTTGTAATAATTGTATAATAATAATTTGTAATAATATATGCATACTTTAAATTATTTGAAAGCAGATATAATTCAACCCCCTTTGAATTCCAATATGCATTTGCTGCGAATAATCATCTGATCGTAATCACATTAGGTTAATTCCAAGACCCAATGAAAGTATTTAAACACTACGCATTCGTCATAACGTGCTGACACACACACACACACACACACACACACACACACATACGTACGTACGTACGTACGTACGTACGTACGTACGTACAAACATTCATGAGACATAAGTTGAAAATTAGTAATAATCCTCAGTAAATGTTTTCACAAATTTAATTACCCTATAAGTGCTTTATGTTGAATGTAACACCAAGCCTGTTACGACAGTACAGAATTACCTCTAATGTATTCAGCTGCTCTATTCTCGCAGTTTGCCTTGCTTGGTCTCAGAAATCCCAGTACGCAATGAACTCACAACTGCAACAACTCTTGTTAATGAGACCAACAAGTTTACTTCTGTTTAAACTACAACATTACAGTTTACTTCAGAGTAGAATGGTCTCATCGCAAAGCGAGAGAATTCACACTTCCTCCTACTTACTCTTCAGCATGTTCCCTCCATTTGCTAATTACCATCAAATAAATTATTATGTCCTGGTAATTATTTGATTCTTATAGATATGATTCCATGTGTACAAATATCAAAGCTACAAAACATTTGGATGTATTTAAAAAAATAGGTTCTATGCAAAATTCTAAATAAAGCGGAACTCACTAAAGTCTGTTCATACATCGTACACGGATCCTGTACGACACCGGTAACTGATAACATCACACATCAGCATCTTACTTACGTCTTACGTACGTACTTCCTTTACTTAGTAAAACAATTACTTTCTCACCATTCTGTGAGAAAACCTAAAACATCGGTTTACACAATGTGCACCTAATGTACAAATGCACAACAAATATTTCCCAAACGTAAATAAAATCATGCATCTTATTACACAATTTTGTTTCTCAAACGCACTAGAAGCGTTGTGATGAACAACACCACATTCGAATTGCCTCGAAATGGTTTCGTATTTTATAGCACAGCAACTTCTTCAATGACGTCAATGTTTTGCACCTGAGACGCCGCTTGACAACCACCGCGAAATTCAATTGCACGAGATGCTGGTGAAGAGGTAATTCTCTTCAGCAGTATCGGCAAGCGCACTGAAGCACATTGCACATGATAAGGAGTCATGAAATGTGTTATCGAAGCACACAACTTCCCAAGTGAGTTTTATCAGGATAGGTGACGTTAGATAACATAACATTATTACATACAAGTATTTATTAAAATTTTTAAAAAATATTTATTTAAGTTCGCTTTTAAACTGAAGAGGTCATAAGCGCACACAATAAATAAATCTTACATATGCAGACGTACTTGCAGACACGATGACCGAGGTGGCTACAGCGTGTGCCAAATCAGCGCGTCGGTCCCAAGGATCGCGGTTTCGAGTCCAGCCGTGGACATGCTTGCTTGTCCCTTCTCTTCTATGAGAGTTATCGCGGAAGGCCTTGTGAGTCTGCTGACAACAGACCGAAGAGCCCGCACATGTGTCAGTGTCCAGTGTAAATGTTAATACGTGTCCCCATGAGGGACATAGTGGCTTTCCCCATGAAGGAAAAGATCGGCATCCCCTGAAGCTGGAAAAGCCCCAGGAAGGAAAAATTCAGATGTACTACTTTCAACATGATTATGCTTTAGAAGAATACATTTCATGACACATAAATCAAAACCTAGAAACGTAAACAAAAACACTTTCATTTATGTTGGTGTAAGTGGTAGCAATATACAGAAAAAATAAAATAAACATAAGTTTTACGCCATTGCTAATTACTTCGTTAACCTGTATATTAACTCCGAATCCTCTCGCAACTTTATTTACCCTGACGTGACCATTTCTGATGCACCGATGTATGAATATTAAGTGTTTGTTTAGCGCATACAAATAAATGAACATTCGTTCCAATTGTATACACACTACTCTAATTAATAATAGCTAAGTGCATTATGTTTTCATTCTTATTCAATCACAACCAAGCCCACTGAGTTCGGATCTGACACCATTAACTCGCCTATGTACGTCGTGCACAATATCCTTAAAATTCAAACACCTCGCCGATAGAAACTCAATCTGCGATGTTATAATTTCCATTTTCATCGCCCTAATTACGCGTAACGTCGTGTGAAATCTCCGTAATTTCGTTGCATTTATCGCTAATTCTCGTAGCGTACATAGTACACGAGCGTCATTTTCAGAACATCCCGTACAACAAACCTCCCTGTTTCCACGCAAAAGCAAAGGCAACCGCGAAGCCACCACAACAGAGCGATCAGCGCCGTAGCGGAAACGCGATCTCCAATAAGCGCGTCCCAGACGGCGCACGCAGATGGCTCGTGGCACGTGGCATGCGGCGTCCCGATCCACGTTGCGGCGGGTCGGCCACGCCTCGCCACGCGCCGTCGCGCACTCAAAGGGCGGCGCGCGGCGTGCGGCCGGTGCAGGAAATGTGAAGGCGGCGGTGCGGGGCGGGGGGAACATTGCGGTGATTGATTGATTGATTGATTGATTTCGTGATTCTAGGCGCGTCAACTACTATGGTCGTTAGTAGGGGCGGATTTTGATCACCTAAAGCATCGCCAAAAATGATCAATAAAATGATCTTAAAATGCTTTAAAAATGCTCTAAACCAAAGAAAAATTACGTAAAAAATCGTATCAAATCCAGGTCGAATGAATAACTCAAACTGTTACTGATTTAATCGAGGCTTCTTCCATTCGTTCGAGTGAATTCAGCTTGCAAACTTTTGGTTTGGACTGTTCTTTACCAGGGAATATCTGCCTTTAGTTATTCCGAAATCGGCCGAACTGGCAATGGCACTGATATACGTTACACGAATTACATACATTTTATGAAGATGAATGTACGCAATGCGGTAGCAGAAGTAAGATTGCAAATGAGACAATAACCAACGAAATGCACAGTTACTGTGATGATGACGCCGGCGCGATGGTATCTGTAAAACTGAAAAATCGCCATTATTGTCAATGCTGCAATTCTTTCCGAATGTAGTAATCAAGCTGATGAGATGCGCGCCCGATAATACCGACTCGCGCTTTATTCGATACGGAACGGTCACGAAGTTCGTAGATATTTAGTACTTACTATGTCTGCACGAGACGGGAATGGAGTCGTCGCTGATAATACGGCGTTTTGAAAGGCTGCGGTGTTGGGAATTATGTGAATAAGGATGGAGAAAAGAAGCCACGAAACGGCATGGTTAAAATGTGAAATCCTTGAATAACATCCTATTGTGGTTACAGCACAAGCATTGGTAAAGAATAGTCAGATGAAGATGTGGGAACTGACAGAATGTAAGTGTGGCTGTGGAAACTAACAGAAAATACGTTTTAGCAGAAAAAGGGAAGAATTCGGAAACGTCGGATAATGAAAGCAGAGGTAATACTGAATATGGCGGGAAACTAAAAAACAATGGATGAGTGATCAAGTAGAGGGCATGATAAAGCGTGAGTTAAAAAAATTGTTTGGTATATCGATATTATAAATGACGTTTCCCGTTGCAAAAATCGTTCATAAAATGGAATTTTACGGCACACATGCCATTTTATGGCACTGGCCGTCCTCCCCCATTCCGTTCATTCTTCCCTACCTCTTTCCCAGTCCGTCCTCCCCCACCCGTTCTCCCCGTCCGCGACCGGCAAAGGTGATTTAGGGCATCAATTGATGTCACTGCAGTGCCTCTTACCGTTAGGTCCTAGGTTCGAGTCCCAACGGACGCAGGATTTTCGACACTTAATAGGTCGAATTCAGCCGCTGGCAGATGGAGAATTGTAGCGGCCGCCTGTTCTGAACGGTAGTTTTCCGTGGTTTCTCCGATCAACACCCGGCGAATGCCGGAGCAGTACCCTACCAAATGGGCCACGAACCGCGTGCGATCTTCCCTCTTCCTCTTTCACGTCCTTTCCTCTCCCTTACTTACACTTACACTCACATGCACTACACTACTACACATTACGAGAGATTTGAGCTTGTCTCTACTGGAGCGGTGCCACCTTGTGGAAGATTCTTGGTTGTGGAAAAAACCCGTACGCCAACGTAGGTCGGCGCTGGATTTCATCACACAGCGGGGGAAGATCACCACTACCACCCGCGACAGAAACATGCACTGGACTAATGACCTTAGCAGTTGACGCGCCCGGAATCTATAATCAATCGTCCTTCCCCGCCCGTTGTCATCGTTTGTCCCCCGAGAAAAATAATTTCTGGATTAAAACATGCAGGCTCAGCCTCAAGTCACTTTCTACATTCAGGGTTTTTTAAGCCTAAGTTGAAAAACTCCAGTTGAGTCTTCTTAATTTGATGATTCTTTCACTTTCTTTGTGTAGTCTTCTAACTTCGACTCTTGACTAACGTTCTGCGGCCCACTGACGTGCTACATGCGATCCACTTACGACCGACGCTCGCAGGTTGGGAATCGCCGCTTTAGAACATGATCAATAAAATTCTACATTTTTTCGTAAATATGTTTGACGCCATGGTAGATATTCCTTACCTAGAATTTGCATTGTGTCGGAGTTTTGTATTGATGGCATCTAAAAAATTATATATATTATATGGATGAATGCCTTGCAGATTGTGGGGATCATCTCAAAATATTATTGTATTTATTTTATATGGGATACAAGTTGTCTATTTTTGCATCAATTTAATACAAAAATAAGACTTCATTGTATTATAGACTACTATATTTGCTCATATCCTTCACATTTCACATAAAATTCCATTATAAAACCACACCAAATATCTTAATCACGAAATTTTGTGAGGTTCTATAAAGGACTGTTATGTAAAATATGAAGGATATGAGCAAATATAGTTGTCTGTAATACAATGAAGACTTATTTTTGTATTAAATATTATTGTTATAATAAGCCAATTTGTAACACGCGAAACATTTATGTTCAATAGGTAGGATAAATATTTGAAAAATAGTCATTTTTCGTCGGCATATTGTTTATAGAAAATATTACGTACGTGGAAGAATATTACCGGCGAGTTGTGAGTAATATTTCTATTTTTAATTTAAGGGAATTAGGACTAAAAACACTCGTAATTGTACTGCTTATGATCATACAAATCTTTACGGAAGTTTTTAGATATTTTCTTTAAAACTCAATAATATTTTCATTTGTGTTATATTTTAGTACAAGAGGGAATACGCAGTGTTAATTATGAAGGTGTAGTCATAGATATGACCTCGGATTGATTTCAGGCGGAACGCGACGGAACGGCGTTCCTATGCCTCGGGAATAATTATTAAATTATATTATAAATATATATCTATTTCTATCAAATTAATAATTAATTTGGGGCGCGTTCCGAGGCCTAAAATTTTATAAATTAACGACTGTTTATGACTATATAGTACTTTGCTCATTGTCGACTAGAGAAGTAGTTGTTGCGGTTAACATTGCATTACAGTTCACGCTCTTCAGCTTCCTCACGCTTCTTCTTTCATTACAGTTTCGCTCTCCATATTTTACTCTTTTTTTCGTTGGCAGTCGACACATGGGACCACGAAGAGAACGTTTTTTGAAAAATTCCTTAAAATTCCATTTAATTGATTTTGAACATTTATCTACGAGAAAGATAAGATTGGGATAACAATATAATTGAAATTTTAATATTCAAAAATGGCTTATTAAACACTATAAAACAAATAATTTTCTCCTAAAAAATTCAATTTTATTTTCAAAATTCATGTGGCAGCTTCTCTACCAAATTTAGTGTTTCATTTATCACACTCCCGTATGTTTATCTACATATCTACTACAAAGTTCCTCCAAGCTCCGTTAGGAAGTGTTCGTGAGGAGTTGTCAAGGTTTCGGGCAGACGGCGCACCTGTTGCTGAACATCCGCCAACGCTCTCTTTATCAACACAGGCTTTTCCCTTCTCCTATTATTATGTGTCGATCGCGTGGACGATAACACAGGGGTGAGGCGGGTGAGACACGACAGAAATCAGTTTGCATGCACTTTCTCACGCCCCCACGCGAGTTCGAAACAAATTAATTAATTAAATTGCATTGTCACGGAAACGCTATTGAAATGTCACCGTGTATTTTGCAATGTCAGCCTCAGTTTCCAACATAACATTTATCATGTAATCCTACCACTTTGTAACTTGTCACTCCTGATTTACAGCATTCCTGTTCATGACTTTTCTACTAAGGAATGTCTCTATCTATCTATCTATCTATCTATCTATCTATCTATCTATCTATCTATCTATCTATCTATCTATCTATCTATCTATCTATCTATCTATCTATCTATCTATCTATCTATATATATATATATACACACACATTATTACGAGGAGGAAATCGGATGGTTGATCCGCAACAAGCACTTAAGTTGGTTTAAAAAAATTCTTTCTACGCCAAATTAGTGTTTCAGGAACATATAAACACTCCCGAAACATGTAAATTGTTTAATACTTACAAAATAAAAAAAATATTTTTGTTCATAAAGAAAAATTTGCGTTTATTTTCTTTTCTGTAGATGATAAAATACTTGTGTAGGATATTCCTTGGTATAACCTTTTTTAAACCAGACAGAAGAAATGCAACAAGACATAATGTGCTTCACTAACATGAGCATTACTACAATTATTTATTTTGCAAAATAAGGTAGATTATATTATGTTTGCACTAAAATATATATTTTTATTCCAAGTATGCTTCTCCTAAATTTTATCAAGAAAGCTTTATTCGGGGAAGGAAATATTGTTAATTTTTATTGCCTTTTATAGTTTATATTTCAGAAGTTTTAGGTAGTAAATGCATATTTTTAAAAGCATAATTCAAGATTTTTAGGGCAGAAAAAATCTCCCTAATAGTATCTAAAACGGAGAAGCTACATTACAAATTGTGGGGTATTTTCAGTGGAGTATTTTCAGTGCATGTAAACTAAAATAACCTTAAACTTAAAATGTCAAGAATACTACATTACTAAATCTACTTCTTCTGTCTTTGATATTTCTCACAAAAAGTATGCAAATAAATAAATACACAATACTGCTGACATTCTGAAGGAGCAAGTGATACACAAATTATTACGAAATATTCTTAGAATTAGTGTTGTCACAATATTCGAAGTCTGGTTACCATACCAAATATGATTAAAAAAAAGCACTGTCTTATTGTGCTGTAAATTTTTTGCCTCTCCATTTCCTGACATAAACATTAAGTACTCTCATCTGAAGCCAAAAGAGCAAGGGCATAAAGTTCGAAGTTTGTAAATGGGCCAGTAATACAACTGATGTCAACATTGTGCAAAACTTTCGAGTTTCTTTGTAGAAAACGTCAAAAATAATAATCTTAGTTATCCTTTTGAATACATCTTCAATGAATAATTATTTATGTACAATTTATTTCTCTTAGGTCTGGTAGAAAATCTGCTTAAGTTGTTGGAACTGCGAGTTTCCACAAATATCTTCAATTAGTCAGTTTGGAGTCAAAATATGACGACACTGAGCATTATTGAAGAATCGTGGACAAAGCGGTTGTTCTTGAATGATAATGAATGCAATAAAATATTTGTGAATTTTATAATCCACAAAATTATTTATTCTGAGAATACTGGTAAAATCCTCATTTTCCCTCGAAATAATTGAGAAAGTTTGGTTGAAATATTACTGATATCTTCACTGGGATAGAAGGTTGTAATTTTGTTCATTTGTAATTTATATCATCTTTCTTTTCTAATTATATAATATAGAAAACTTTTTGTTTTATCATACTGTAAGCCGCCAACTATTTTCCACACTCAGAGGCGGGATTCAGAGGGGGCTAGGGGGAGGCAACTGCCCCCTCCCCAATGTTGGGACAAATTGTTTTTAAACATTTCGTTTCGATGTTCCTCAATTTATATCATATACGATTTATTTTTTCTGTATTTTCAGAATTAATTGCAACTTGTATAATAATAATAATTAAGCGAACAATAATTTTATTAAGCTGAGCTAGTAAGATATATTAATGAATTGTGGAAAGTTAGCTTTATATAGCCAGCGGTCCAGCGGGAAAATGTTAAGCATTTCTGTAAATATCCCGTATTAATAAATCATATTTCAATTATATCGCTTTTTAACGTTATTTACTTAGAAATTTAATAGCTTCGTGCCTAAAATAACAAGTCATAACACTCGAATTACCATAATTATATTATGATTAAATAAACTCCTTCCATTACAAATTTCCTAGAGTTCTTAAATATTTCAAATGCCGAAAAATAGGTGCTTCTCAAGAAACGTATCGTGGGTCCGCGGTGCGTTTTTGAGAAAATGGCATTTGAGTGATTCTGAAAATGCGGAATTTTGGGCACGTTTTCAAATAAAACTTTTGGGTTTTCGAAAACCTTTATAAGAGATCATTTGAGATCATTTAAAGCACATTTACTCGTAAATATAATAATGTGAACAAATCGACGCTAATGAAAATATGGACGTCAGAAACAAGTTAAAAAATTATTATTTATAGGATAATCATGATGATCATATGCATATTTTTCACTTCACATTACATTTATGAAAACAATAATGTTTCCTTTTTTTGTAATTCTTAACCTACAACTTAGCTTCATGTTTTAAAAGAGTTGAAAACAAAATATAACTTTCTTCAATTTCAAAATTATGACATGCACGAAACATTTTAATTTTATCAACATCCTTCAAAATATTAGTCACCTATCAAAGTACTAAAATTGAAAGATTGAATTGAAAAATATTAGTCACTATTTCATCATTATTTTGATCACTATGTTGCAGAACCATAACTCTTAATTCATCGCTTCAGAATGACTTGTAGAACTAATTGTTTTTTAGTCATTCTTAGGCTTACATTTTTGGGGATTTCTTTTTGTTTTTTTAAGGGGTGTTATTTGACACATCAGGCACATTTCTGCCTCTTTACCGGTATCGAACAAACAGACAACGGTAGCCTTGACCGAATGTTTTTACCTTTTACTTAGTGTAATGATAAGTGAAATATAAAACTTAAAAAAAAATTTATTCCGGGACACATGAAAAGAGTTTACAATCCTCATAGTTTCCAAATACGTTTTGACAAAAATATAAAAGTGTCTTCATGCAAAGAAAGACATTTATTTTAAAGATGATAAATGGGTTTATTTCTGTGTGAAACTTTTAACAAGATAATATTTCATTAAGCCAGACATGTTAATGAAGATGCATTGCTCACATTTTGATGAATCTTACTCAAAACAATATTAAGCAGATTTAAAACTGAGGTACAAAATTAAAAATTATGGCGTAATACTTAAGAGATTTTAAAAAGAAAAATATTTTCTGTGAAAAATTTCATCAGTATAATACTGTTTGTCTCGTGTTCGTTCAAGTCAATTAATTTATAAAGAAGAAAGATGGTGTTTCAGCAGTATTTTTTTATTCATTCCTTATAAAAAACAAACGAACGACACTACTAATGAAAACAATCAAGTACTATACTATAGTTTAGGATTAACGATCTATGGAATTTGCACACGAAAATGTGCATTCCAGAGGGTGCGGACGGGGAGTTGAGGTTCGACCTATTAACATTCGACAAACCCATGAGTTATTTACTGCAAAATAGCACTGTACAGTAAACTTTATTATTTTATTGTTTTCGATCAAATGCAATATTTTTTGTCGAATAAGGAATGCAAGGTGTTTCGGTGACTATTCGCTGATCATTGATTTCAGAGCACTAAATATTTCTACAAGGTAAATAAAACTACCAAATTCTAGTGTGCTACAGTTAAGGATTAACGATCTCACGGAAATTTGCATAATTCGGCAACGCGGAACATTCCAGTCTGTCCGGACGGGGAGTGCATGAGCGGCCCATTAACTGCAGTGACAGGCCCGGAGTTATCGACAGCGCGCCAGTACAGTGGAAGCGAAAGGTGCAGTTTGTATCCTGCAGAATATCAGAATATTAATACACAGAATACAGAAGGAACGAATACTGTTTCAGAAACAATTGCTGATACAATACGCATAGTAGAAACTTTTCTGAAGTTATACAAATATTCAATTTTTATCATCATCATCACCATCATTTTTATCATCACTGTTATCGCCATTACATTTCTTACATGTTTTTTTTTATGAAAACCATCCAAATAAATTGGGTTTCCCCTTCCTTTTTAATTACCCTGTTGTTCTTTTTCGACCTGGCTGTTGATAGTTTATGAGTTGTGGGGGAATTATGTGCATCGGCACGATCGGTATGTGTCCGTAATTGTTCCTCGTTTTCTGATATCTTCTCATTTTTTTTAAAATACAGTACTTATGTATAATTTGCTGTAGATTAACATTACTGATCCCAGAGAATTTTGCATTATTCGGCAAGGAGGTACATTCCAGTCTGCGCATAGACAGGATGCATAATCGGTGCATTAATTGCATTGACAAATTCCGCTGTTGTCGGTGATCAACCAGAACAGTAAACACCAATATTATAATTTGATTTTTTTACGATCGAATAAATTAATTTTATTCGAGACAAGCGACGTTTGTTGTTTTGATAACAACTTGCAGCCAATTCTTTAAAGAAAAAAACTTTCCAAAATTTACTGGTAAATTAAATTAAGGTAAATGAGAACACTGTAAACCACGTGTTATACTTTGCTGTAGTTTATTACAAACAACCCTCTAAATAATAATTTGGCAGTTCGTAATAGCGATTCTGTTATTTGCTTTCCATTCAATTTGTTGAATAAAGAATTTTACCATTCCGCAGCTTAGGATAAACGACCTCACGGAATTTTGCATAATTCGGCAACGCGGAACATTCCAGAGTGCGCGGACGGGGAGTGCATGATCGGCCCATTAACTGCACTGACAGCTTCCGGAATTTTCGGCGCCGGCGGGGCGGGTGGGGCGGGGCGGGGCAGGGGGGCGGAATGGCACGCGATCGGGAAGCCGTCGAGTGGCGTCGCGCGGCGCAGGCGGGCGCATCCGTCAGCGCCCAAATATTCGCCCGCCGCCGAATGCAGGGGCGTTGCGGGCGACGCGCAGCTAGTGCCACCGCCGCCGCCGCGCGCCGGCCCGCTGCAGTGGCCCATCGATCGCTCGGCGGCGGCGGGGGCGGCAAGGGCGGGGGCGGGGACAGCGGCGGCGCGGTGTTCCCCAAGGCACGTGGAGGGCGCGCGGCGCGTACCGCCGCTCGTTACGGGACCGAAAACATGCTAGTCCACGGGTGCGTGAACACTGTACAGGCTAAAAACATTAGAGGCATTAGCGGTCATAATCATAGGTGTGCGCAACCTAAAATGAGAGGAGGCAACAACATTTCTAAGCCCCTTTTTCCCTTAAACTTTTTACTAATACACAACGTATTTTACTAGAATAATAACGTTAATCAGAGAATCAATAATTAAAATTGTTTTACTTTATTGTATTATCTGTAAGGTTGAAATATGTCTTGGAGTAACCCTTATCAGAATAACGTATACCAATTGTCCAAATTGACAGGTAAAAAAGAGGAAAATCAAGTATTGAACATACAAAATAAAATGTTTTATTACATAAGATGAAGGTTTCTGTTTCTAATTTTTCAGGAAGACCACAGTCCCATCCCACCCCTCCCGTCTGCGCAATCCTTTGGCCACAATTCAAAACATTTTCGTAGTTCTCCTAAAATTCTTAGGCTACAGAACTGATTGCATTTTGTGAAAATAAATGAGCAAATAGCAAACCTGTTTCTGAGTAGATCCATTGCCCAAGAAGGACCAAATTTGGCAATCGTGGCGCAGTGGATTAAATTGCGATTAACGATGCACATGTTTCGAATCAGAGCACGTCAGAATGCTGTCATGTCCTCGAAGACTGAAAAGAAATCAGGAATTGTAACACGTGTTTGCAGATATTCAAACGATTGCAGCTGTGTGTATAGGTATGCGCAGAGAGAGGACTAGGGGCCGTACCTCCCTCCCCCCTGGAAATTTTAAAAGGTGCCCCGCGGCCTTTCGTAATAAAAGTTTTATTTCCGTATATATGTTTAATATCTGATTATCTATCTATTAAATATCTAAATATATTTAATATATGCCGTAAATAAGTTGATTTCTGAAAATATGTTTAATACCTGATTTTCCCTTTATAAACATAACATGTGGAAAAGTTATACGACTTTTGGAGAAGAGACTCTCTAAGCGATCTGCCAACCCCGTTAGAGGTTCAACACAAAATCAATGGTATTAATTAATTGAATCCTTAAAGATATAATTTAATTTCACTTGTAATATGATATATTTATTTACTAGTATAATGTCATATGTAAGTAAAACGTTGAATGGAGAAGGAGGCCCAGAAAGTTATCCCCACTTTTGTTTTAGGCTGTGCCCGTCTAGGTTTGAGCCCCCTCCTTGATCTTTGACTGCAGCCGTTATTTTACCTCCGTCGTCGTTCAACGTGATGTCGCCACGTGTTTGGTGTCCGTGACAATTGATTTTCTTGGAGAACGTCTGCACCGTAGGCGCCTAGAGAGGTAATCGATTCGTATCAATTCGTTATTGATTCGTAAATCATATTAGATGACCGTCGCATAGCCCCAATCTTTCCAATAAATTGCGAACGTTGAAAAGCGGGCACTTGGAGAGATGTCGCAGAGAAGGTATGAGGAGCCTCCCCAACGCTTTGTGAGCCTAGTCCTGCTCTTGTGTTTTCTTTCTGTTCGGTATATCTTTATATTCTGTTATCATGCCTGAATTGACTCCCCCCCCCTGGGCTCATTTACTTTTTTATATAACTTCAGCGAAATACTTATTGGTAACATTAACAGCTATTATTTCAAATTAGTAGCTCGTTTTTATTTGAAAAATAGTATCTATTATACGGGAGCGATCATTTCTGATAATTCGATTTTGTCAACAACGCTCGTCGCTAACATTTATTTTTAATTCAACCAATTTTTGCAAAAGAGTGGGTGTAGGTATTCCGAGGCTCAAGAAAACGTGCGCTTACTATATCCAATTCTACGAACTTGCATTTGTCTTGTCTTGTCTTTCATCGGTACGATGCAGATGAATGTATAGTTATGACTATTCCACTCGCGAGATTAAAACCAATAGTGTTTAACTATTCATAAAAAATGTCCCAATTAGGGCGGTGTAACTCAAAAAGTTAACCGCTTTTTCTATCCTGTTTTTTTTTACCGCTTCTCTCTACTGGCCAATCATAAACTGTGACTCATCTACCTTAGGAGGCGGTATACATCGATCGCTATGCCAATGTCCAATAAACCGCGTATGCACTATATCCTCTTTGATTTTAACATAGCTTAAAATTATATTCAATCTCCTCGCTTTGCGAGTCGGGGACTTATCGACAATTTCCAAAGCAATCTTGGTATTACCTTTGATAAACAGAGATTCGCTTTTACCCTACAACAACACTACTACGAGTTCAAAATATCTGTGCCACATACACAATTCAAATTTCCAATTTTTGCACGAGGCGATTTTGCCGCCGCATCTGTCTGCCATATTTTTATCGACAGGGACATATGGAAGCAGAAATACTCCTTCGCTATCGCTGCAAAATATGTTGCAAATGGTGCTTTAAGATAAGGCAGACCAATGATCGAGTTTATGCCGACAACCAATGAGATACTATAATAATGTGGTATATTCATTATCATTAATTAAATTATAATTTCTACACTCATTTTCAATGGCATTTAATGGACGTAAAAACGATACAACATTGAATGTTATGTCATCAACGGAGTTAAGAGGGGTACGATACTGCCTTCCAAACCCCAAGTCGGTAAAATAAATCCTAGTTGGGGCAGTGGATTTCAAAGGCTCGAATATCCCGAGAGAGTCATGTCATGTAAAATAATCTGACATAGATCAGTCAAAATCAAATCCCTACGAAATTAAAATCACGTGCTTCTGCTTGTGATATTTCGAGTTCTAGAATCCAAGACAGTTCGGATATTTGTGAACATTGTCGAAGAAAGTTGAATCCATTCCTAGGGGTTATAAAGGACGCCCACGGGGCGCGCTTGTTCGAAATATCTCTTAGATCCGCGCGTGAAGCAGACTCTAAACAAAGCCTTTATTTGAAGAAATAAAGGAAGTCATCTCCGTCAACTTAATCCGGAGATTATTTCCTTTATTTCTCCATGTAATAACGTCAACAACACCGCATCGGAATTCCCACAAAGCCTTTATTGAAAATACAAACAAACAGGAGAGAGAACAGACTCTTATGACTTTGAAGAACGAAAAATAAATTTATAAATTGAATACTGTAATCACTAATTCCGAATTTTTAGCTATGGATCTATTCTCATCCCATTTTATTAATGTTGGTTTTCATTTTATGTACCAACAAATAATATACCTAAGTTGAAGCCAATATAGCTCTAATTTCCACTACATGACTTAAAAAGGCGTAAATATTTGTTGTTAGGGATTCTATATTATAGGTTTAGAGAATCATCGATGAATACGTAAATATTCTTTGCATTATATTGAAGAATACCTACGGAAATTATTCTGTGTTGTATTATTCTGTATAACGTTCACTCATTGAAACCGACGATCTTTGAAATCTATTCAGGGTAAATACGTTTCAATGACTAAATAAATGGATTATTATTTCGTAACTGTTCAATATAAACAATGGTTTGGTCATGTTAAAATAATGAATGAAAATAGAATTCCAAAAATATTTTCAGAATGGTTTCCTGAGAGAAGGAAGAAAAGGGGAAGATCTAAACATACCAGCAATGGTTGAGAGAAATTGAGAGACTTTTGAAAGAGAAGAATTTAACAGACAAGGATTATGAAGATCGAGACCAGTGGAAAAATAAAATTAAAATTACATAAATTATTAGAATTTTTGAGTAACAGAAAGTTTTTTTTTTTAACGATGTAAAACTGTGAAAGAAAGAAATATTATTTCCTTTAGAAGAAACATTAAAAACCAGAAAAGCCTTTCATTGTTTTACTCCAGAAAATAGAAGAATTTGGTACATCATCATGGTAAAAGAATTAATAAAGAATTTTTCCAGCTAGGAAAATATCGTGGCAGAATAATTACCTCACTATGTTAAGGGTTTTAATTTTTCTGCATAAAACTAGATTCAAAATTAATTTTCAAACATGTATTTAACTTATTACATATATTTAAAAAACTTATTTTAAATTTTTAGTACTAAAAACACTGGGTCTAGTATTATATCCAAAAAAATATTGGATTTTTTGTCTTCAGTCAGAATCCCTTAAACCCTCTGAAAAACTGTTTCTAAGACCATACCTTAGATAAGTGATTCTCAGCCAGAATTATGAAGTGTACTAAAGGGCAGCAAATACTTTCTAGGATTACAGCGGGATGTAACAATTAGTCATACAACAGCTCGTACTTTCTCGCATTATTTGTAATGGTCATGTAATATTATAATACTTCTTTATCATACATTTGTGTAATTTTTGAACAATCAAAATAGTGCATCAAAGTAACGTATAAGTGATATTAATTAGGATATTTAGCTTTATCCATTCAAACCTTTGAAAGAAAACATTTCGAGCCGTTTTTGTTTAAAAAACATTTTTTACGTACAATTACACCAAAACTACTGCAATTTTGAAAAATATTATATATAATCTTAATTAAAGATGTAATGTATAAGAATATATTTTATTACAAAGAAAGATCTCTATCTTTAATACTGTAGTTGCAGGAAGACGCAAAAAAATTCGAACTTTTGCAATTTTTCAATTTGGAGAATTCAACGAAAATCGGACCTGTTCAATTTCTATAAGCGTTCTTTCCTCTATTCAAGAACAAATTACCAAAAAGTTTGGAGCCATTTTTGAAAACAAATTGAATATGCCCTTGGGATTTCATGTAAAGTACCCCCAGAAACGTTTTAAATTTAAGGGGCTACCACATCAGTCAGATTGGTCTAGCAATTTTGATAAAAATCCTACCGATACGCTAGTGTTGTTCACAAATAGACGGACACACGTTTTAAAGTAAGCCATTTTTTTCGGTATCAAGAAACCCCATAACGTGGATTCTGACAACACAACGTGATAGAGGGAGCAATTCACTAAAGACAGGGTCAAGAATTATCCACTCTTTCAGTATTTGGGTCCTACAACACGTCTTTTTGTGACGAAAAGATGACGTTTTGTGCCACAGCTTAAATTTCTTTTTACTACATAAGTAGTATGCGCGAGAAACTAAAAATAAAAGCATGTAAATAAATAGTTTTTTCAGGTAAATGTGTGGTCATTCGCTTTAACAAAATATATCAATATCATGAATTTTAAAAAGAAAGAAAAAGTTTGAGAAGACATATTCCGACGTATTATGCATAATATTTAAGTCAGCTCACTTGGTGGCGCAGGAGCTTGGGGTGAATGCGTATAAGAATATGGGCACCCGGGCTGCGGGTTCAAGTCCCACGTGAAGCATGTATGTTTTCAGATGTGTTTGGAAAATGGAGCATTTCCAGTCATCACTCACAAACCTTATTCCTTCTTTAATTTCTTGACCTCACTCGCTATCTCAGGAAGCCTACCACAATTCATTGAACACGTTTGACTACGATGGGTCGGCGTCACTAAGACAACGGGTCCCCGAGTGCCGTGAAAAACAACGCTATTAGCCACAAGCATTTATGAAATATATTGCATAGACCTAGTTGGGCCCAAGAGACACATCAGCCAGAGGTTTTAAGAGTAAAGGCAGTGATCTTGCTGAGGAAGTTCTGGAAAAAGATTAGATGATCGGTACCGCGATAGTGCCAAGGAAAATTTCCTTAGGTGCCAACACATGGGAACTGGAGTGACCAATCGGGCAAGCCAAAAAGGAAGTCCCTATGATAAATAATTAAAGACACGAGTATAATAGTACTGAAATTTAGCACCTGATGGAGAGAACCGATGATTGTAATATAAATAAAAATGTATAGAATTAATTTAATACATTTGTAAGTTTATGCTTCTTTCAAAGCTTTTGGAGACATGAAGATGAGTCTCCCGGAGAGCCAAGATTCATTGGCCATCCTAAAAACCAGATGAAGATTCAAACCATCCCTCTGAAGTGGTGAATTCATGGAATTCAAGCCATGCCGGTCTCCATGCCGACAGAAATTTTTCACAACATGCAAAAATGAAACGTATTAAGACATGTACAGAAAATAATTGAAAATCTTCTGACCAATTGCTCTACTTTTGTAAGTCTGTTCAAAATCAAACAGGATAAATGGTCAAAACTTGCATTGAATAAGCTCAATTTTTGAAAGCAATTTAATTCACGAGGAACGAATTCTTACATAATACTGGTTAGAGATAATGAAAAACCTCAATTCAAAAAACTAAATGCCAATGTAGTGATTCTCTTTGAGGGTTAATGTTATCTTAATTAGCTCTAGTTTTATAAGGATTTTGTCGCGTAAGCACATTTCGAACATTGTTTTATTGGATCGTTGGCTTTCACGGCCGGAGTCAGTATGAGTGAAAGTTACCGGGCTGGTAGACCGTAGTCCAGTTGGCATTGAAGAGCCAAACGTTTCGTCCACGTCTGCGGTGGACATCTTCAGTGGTGGCAGCGTCGTGAGGGTAGTTTCCGGGTCGGCGACTGGCAGCCGCCATGTCAGTCACTCATATTGTTTTATTGATTAGTGTTTTTTATTTTATCGAAAAAAGAATATATTATACAACAATTAACATTTATATTTCATCTTGAATGCTCGTTTCTAATATCTATGACAATATATTTTTGAAAAACATGTTTTCAACTCCATTGAAAATTCTAAATATTTCAGAAATGATTTCTCACTAAAATAAAACTAATTATTCAAATATAATGCGTCCTGCATTATTAAAGTGGAAGTAAATGCATCTACTCGGAGAATAATGTACGTTTGATGGCACGAATGGTTAGAAAAGTAGAAAAATTCATGAATGGATGACATCAAACTGTGAACACGTAGGCAATCTCCATATATTACTGGTTACCATTCTCTCATTATTTTCTAATTCATAATTGATCGTAAGTGGCGTTATGTCTACTCTGAATGGTTATTTAGTTGCGTTCTGTGTTGCGGTGAGGGAGAACAAGATGAGATCTAAGAATTCATGATCAAAACTAGTAAGCTGTACAGCTTTTCAAGCGTTTCCTTTATATGTATGGTATTTAATCGACACGCATTTCCCATAGATCCATGACACCAACCAATCCCGTGACTATGAAATTACTAGTCTTACAAAAACTATTCGTATTGCTTAGAGTTTCTGAATGATCTCTCCACTTCAATTTGAGAGAGAAGAAATGAAATTTAAAAAATCATATTTTTATAAGTGACTGAATTTCCGACACTGACAAATTGGAGAACTACAAAATTTTCCATTGCAGACTGAAAATATGCCGACAATTAATTCAAAAATTAAACAAAAATTCAAAGTGCCATATGAATGAATCACGTAAAGCTGATATTATTACACGAAGGCATTGATTAATAGTTTGCCCACGACATAACTAGTCATTAACATGCAGAAATTCATTACAAAAGGGAGATACAACCCATCACTGGCACATATTAATAACGTACACAATGCCAGTTTGATGAGGAGACCGTATGTCGAAGCAGGGCGGGGCTCTACGACTAAATATTCATGCAGCAACTCTAGTGGAAAACATCCATAAACACCGCGTGCCCGCTCGTGCATCACTTCCTCGCATTCATCATCCTCACCAGATCGCAACGCTTCCCGAAGCGGTTCTGTTAACGCGACGCAACAAGAAATAAATCTGCCAGCTCGAGCTTCAGTGCAGCGCGAAACTACTGCAGGAAATAACTTCAAATGTGTCAGCGAACTTGATGCTGACACTTACGAGGAATTGCTATGAAATTAAGTTGGCCTCCACAACGTCTAACCAACAACGTTTTCATGAAGAAATATTTTTAATCTTTAGGTCATTAAGGGTTAATTACGAGGGGTTAATAACAACAATTATGATTATTGCGAAATGTCAGCCGAGTGATTTTCTTCCAAGATTTAGACAGATCTGCATCGTCATAGAGAAGGTTTGTTTTCGTACCGAAATTTCTGAAAAAACTCGTAGCTTAGTCAACCGCGAAGATGTCGATTGTTTGATTAAATGAGGTTTTCGATTATAGTAGTCCTGTGAGAATAGTGAATGTTTATCCTTGGAAATGGCGGTGTTCTTCTTCCACTGAATGGTGAGATCAGACGTTGACTTGCGGACCCCTCCAGATGTCCGGCATGAGATGTAATGTAGTGCATGTAAGTGCAATACTGTGTGTGTGTGTGTGTGTGTGTGTGTGTGTGTGTGTGTGTGTGTGTGTGTGTGTGTGTGTGTGTGTGTGTAAGGGGAGAGGAAACGACGTAGAATAAGGAAAGATCGCGTGCGGCTCATGGTTCATTTATAGAATATTGCTGCGGCATGCACCTGAATTGACTGAAAATATATCGAAAACTACTAATCAGAGCAGCCGACCGCTAAAATTGTACACCAGTCAGCGGTTGAATTTGACCTAGCTCTCCAGCTAGGGGAAAATCAGCTACCGTCGGAACTCGAAGCCTAGAACCACCTAGTAAAAGCCACTGTAAATTCAGCGACAATACTGGCTTAGAGCTAAACAGTCGGTCGAAGATTTCGAAGTTATCATCATAATCCCCGAGAAATTTGTGATTATTATTCAGAAGTCATCTCTAGGGCTACTGAATGTCATGCAAATAGTAAAATTAAATTGCAAATTTTGTTATAAAAAAGAATCTATTTGAGAATTGAATAAAAAGAGTATCTGGAGGCTATGAGCTTTCTTTACTTTGAATTTCCTTTGTCATGTGTTATTGGTGTCAGACAGAACTTTTAGCAGTTGCCTAAAGCAAATAAGGAAGACTAAATAATACTGCGAAAGAGTAGCAAGAATTTCCAAATGTAGACTGAGGTTTTAAGGTCTTTATTATCAAAATCAATATCGATTTCTCTAATAGACACTGATGAAGACCGAAGTGCAAAGTGTTTAAAGTGTACTAAATGTGCTTTTATTGACAAATAAATAACATGAAAAAAGCATTGATTCAGTATTATAACTTTAAAAAAATATTTTACAATATTATAAAAAAGAGAACGCTTAAGATGTAAATAATATTAACAATTAAACTTCTTTTCAAACGAAATATTATTTGCGCAATCTTGAAATAATGAGCGTGAAGATTTATATTGAAAAGTAAACAAATAATGGAGATACGAAATATTTTTATGACAAGAGAACCGCAACAATTCCCTTCCAGTCAAGGCAGACAGGCGGAGAGAGCATTTTTCCTAGGACCTAAGCATGCGATAGACTGAAACACGTCAATATAATTATTTTACAATTAGTTGCTGTAACTTATTTAATAAGAACTACAGAGATGCTTATTAAACAAATGACCTTTCTTTGTAGGTAATGGTTACATCGAAGGAACGGAATTGGACGGCTTCCTGCGAGAATTCGTATCTTCTGCGAACCAAGCAGATGTCAGTCCTGAGGTAAGTCTGCGCTGGCATCCTCAATCCGTTTAGAGCTTCCGTCTGACAAGCAGATGTTATGTCAGATTAAAAGGACGTCATGAAAAGAAATGACATGAAAAGAAATTGACAGGTGATTTGGTGATTTCAGTGAGAAACTGTCATGAATAAATGACATACGTAGTATTTCAGGAATACATATGTGTGTGAGTGTAAAAGTTCGTACTTTATTTCGTAATACATGAGAACCTCAGAACCTCAGAACCTCATATTTCTGGTGAAAATCGAATTTTTTTGACGTAACAATGTTTTACAATTCATTCCTTAATGTTCCAAAGATGAGGGAGATGTTCGGGGCCCCGGAAATTTCTCTCTGAGAAAGAACAGCATATTAAATATAAACATATGATGGTGAAATTCTGTTGTTAGACTTCATGTTTCTCACAAAAACTTATCGATGAGACGTCACCGAGGTGTTGTAATGAGAAGTAAAGATGTTTATAAACAAATTGAAAAATTCTAAAGGCCAAGTAAAGAATAACATTTTTGCTCATTTTCCGTGTTGTAAGAGTATTTCTATCGACTCTGAAGACAAAGACCATGATTTTTCTGTTAACAAATATCTTTATGAAACAGACGTCATTGAAAGACAGTTTAAAGTGTGATTTGTTAAAATTCATAATTGTGCAAATGAGATCAGACTGTTTCAAAATCCTTCTTTTGGCACTCATAGAAGAAAACTATCACTTACCTACGCTGTTTAGCGAGTGTTTTGCGGTACGCGTACGGGAAAATATACTTTACCGAATAAAAAGTAAATTGGAAATGCATGCAGCCAGCGATCTATTGAGTGTCTGACAATGCAGCCGGCGGGTATAAGAAGGTTGCCGACCCCCAGTTTAAGAATTTCACACGATTTGCCTATTCGAAGAAACAATTTTTTTTCAATTACTGGATATCAGCCAGAAAGATTCTTGAAACATTCTTCCAACTACAGTGAAATCACGGAACTCCGCTGGAGCTCGTTCCTCCTTTGAAGAGTAACTTGTCAGTCCCCGCGAGGCGATCAGAAAGACAATCACGAACTCCGTGCCCTCGTCGTCCCCTATCACTCGAACTGGCGAAAACCGCGCCCCGCTCTCCACTTGTTACCGCAACTGTCAAGGGAAACTTTGTAGAATATCGCCCGGAGCTCTGCGGGGCAAACAAAAGCGCCGCCCGAAGTTGGGCGAGTGGGCGTCCGCGGGCGGGGAGGGGCAGGGCGACGGCCGTTGGACGTGGGACTCGGGGCGCGAGATTCCGCCAGCTGGGAAGAAGACGGCGGCAAAGGCCTACGCCATGGGAGGAGGCGGGCAGTGAGAGCGGTGGTGTAAAGGATGTTGAGGGCGGTGGAGGGAATAACTGCAAGGAAGGAGAAGAGACGTAGAAATTTTGTCAGCGGGCTGAAGAGACACGTTGACAGGTGCTGCGGAGGCGGGAGCGGCTCAGCAGAGGTTAACAGCAGCTTAGAAGGAAGGGTGGTGAGATGGATGACGGAAAGAGAATTTGCGAAGTGGACGCGTTTGAAATCAAAGAAGAATCAGAATTCCTTGTGAAAGAGGGTTATAAAAGGGAGACGACAAGTGTTGAAAAGATAAACTACGTCTGATGAAGAAAAATCAGGATTGATGGGTTCAACTGAATACCCCTTTTGCTCTATTGAACCCCTATTGTGATGGTGATGGTGGTGGTAATGGCGGGAGTGGTGGAAGTGCTGGTGGTGGTGGAGGAGGTGGAGGTGGTGGTGGTGGTGGAGGAGGGGGAGGAGGTGATGGTGGTGGTGGTGGTGATGGAGGTAGTGGTGGTGATTGTGGTAGTGATGGTGGTGATTGTGGTGGTGATGGTAGTGGTGACTGTGGTGGTGATGGTAGTGGTGATTGTGGTAGTAGTGGTGGTGATGGTGGTAATGGTGGTGGTGGTGATGGTGGTAGTGGTGGTGATCGTGGTGGTAGTGGTGGTGGTGGTGGTGACGGTGGTGGTGATGGTGGTGGTGATGGTGGTAGTGTTGGTGGTTGTGATGGTGGTAGTGTTGGTGGTAGTGATGGTGATAGTGGTGATAGTAGTGGTGGTGATAATGGTGATGGTAGTGGTGGTGATAGTGGTGGTGGTAGTGGTGGTGATAGTGGTGGTGGTAGTGGTGGTGGATGAAGTGGTGATGGTGGTAGTGGTGGTGGATGAAGTGGTGATGGTGGTAGTGGTGGTGGATGAAGTGGTGATGGTGGTAGTGGTGATGGTGGTGGAGGAGGAAGTGGTGATGGTGGTAGGGGTGGTGATGATGGTGATGGTGGTGGTGGTGGTGGTGGTGGTGGTGATGGTGGTGGGAATGGGTGGTGGTGGTGGTGGTAGTAATGGGTGGTGGTGGTGGTGCAGGTTGCAATGGCAGCATACTGAAAGCAATGCTGGTTGTGATGGTGATTATGGCGAATGAGATTGCAGCGACAGCGGTGTTGGTGGTGATTGCAGTGACGATCGTGGTTGCGGCGGCGGTAGTGATTTCAGCAGCAGGGGTGGTGATTGGTGATTGTGATGGCGGAGGTAACGGAGAATGCGACAGTGATGATCGTGAAAATTGATGGTCGCGACGATGGTCATAGCATCGATGATGATTGTGACGGTTTTGATTGCGATGGTTGGATTGCGACGACGATGATTGCGCCGGTGATGATTGATGAACGGTTTCTGTAGAGAAGTTTGTGGTTGCAGCAGTCGTGGTTGTGACGTATTGTGGTAGACGTGATCGATTGCGATTGTGTCTGAGATGGGCAGCGATGAAAGTTAGTAATGAGAAATGGACAATCCCACTAGAAGCTGACAATAAAAGACAAATACAACCGGACGCCACGAAACAACTACTTTGCATGATAAAAAATGACGAAAACAGCTATGAAGAATTACCCGCCACAATCAGCTATGAACAGTTCGCCAAAATCACCACCAAAACCGTTCACCACTTAGCAGCGCAATCATCGCCGTCGCAACCACCAACGCCGCAATCTACAAGAGAAGAGTACAAACCGTAAAAGAAAAGTGGGAAAGCGTCATTTGAGGAGTCAGCGATGCCCCTTTAATGTAGTCGAGGGGGCGGCGGCGGTGTCGGAGTGGCAGCAGGTGAGCCAGGGGGATGTCGCGGGGGGGGGGGCGCCCCGCCCTCCCCCGAGAGGCGCCAGCTGTCCTCACAAGGGCGAACTACTCACAGGCTGACGCCGAACTGCTCCGGGCAAACGCGAGCACCTGGCGCAAGATATGAGGAACTAGAATTTTTTATACACGACGTTATCCCGCAGTAGGGCAACGCTCTTGCTAACGGATTCTGGAAGCCACCGGCTCCTGGAGTTTGAAGATAATGCAATAGAACTTCCGAACTATCCCTGCAGTTCCGGTAATGAGCTTCCGGCTTCTAATTCAGAAGCTGCTCCTCAGCCAGGCGGATGAGGAGCGCCCCCCCCCTTTCCCGAGTCCTTTAGCGTGTGATTTGTATCATTGGCTTGTATGAATCTCGCAATTATTCCCGAAGGAATTGTGACGGATTATTTCCGGATGTGCTACAGATTTTCAGAACAAATCAACATAAATTATTAATTACTAACATAAAACATAAATCAAAGCATTTTCCCTTTTCGATTCGTTTCACTTTTGAAGCATGTTACAAGAGGGCTAAAGTCCAGACATATTTTTTGTCAATCCTTCAAGGCCGAATCCCACCACAGCGGATGCTGGGCAGTTATTCGTCAGGAAGCAATCTCTAGCGATCTCGGGTATTAGAACTGAAATAATTATAGTTCACAATGAAACAATTATAAGATATATCACAATTAATGTTAGTCTTAGAGTTTGGTTGATTGACAGGTATTCCGGATGCGCCAACTACTATGGTCGTTAGTCCCGTAAGTGTAGTGCATTTTCTCGGGAGTTGAAGGCGGTCTTCCCCCGATATATAGCGAGATCCGGCACCGACCTACCGCCGGTTAGCGGGTATTCCCCAACCAGGTATCTCCCACCAGTGGGGCACCGCCCCTGCCGGGACAAGCTCTAAGTTCCCGAGCGGTCTCCCGAAATGTGTGGTAGTGTAATGCATGTTAGTGTAAGTGAAGAGGGCAGGGCAATAAAGAGTTAGTTAAGATCGCTCGCAGTCTGTTTTCCCGTTTGTTGGAGTACTGTTCCAGCATTCGCCTGGTATTGATCGGAGAAACCACGGAAAATTACCCACCAGAGCACCCGGCCGCTAGAATTATCCACCAGACGACTGAATTCCACCCAGCTGACAAGCTAGTGTCGAAAATCCTGCCACCGTCGGGACTCGAACTAGGACCTCTCGGTGAGAGGAACTGCAGTGACATCAATTGATGCCCTAAGCCATGACTCCTGGTTGAGTCGTAGACGTGATTTATAGGAGATTCAATAATGATTGTTATGAAAAATTAATACAAACACAAACCCCTATGACTAAGGAACCTCGAACCTATAATATAAAAATTTAAAACTTTATCATCTTAGAGACCTGCAAACTGGGTAAAATGCGATGTCTCACATATTTCGTTGCATTTCGTACCGTTCCGTTCCGTTTCACTCCACTTTACTGAATTTCGTTTATCTCCCCCTTCATTAAAATTATACCGCATTATATTGCTGTAAGATCATTAATTGTCACTAATGTAATGTTTGCTTCCATAGCTCAGTCATTAGAGCACCTATCCTGGTATCAGATTGTACCAGGCTCTGATATCGGTCGGATTATATAGTGCACTTCCTGACAATCTACTTTATCTATGAATATTTCACGGGATTAATTGCAGTATCATTGACACCGTCCACACTTTTCGCATGATGACCAAGCTGCAAGCCAATTTGTGGATTGCCGTGCAAAATGCAGGTCAGTAGGTCACTCTGCCTCAATTCCCCGAGAGCGGCGACGGCCGCCGCCAACGAGCTGCCCCCAGCGTGGGTCGCATGTCGCCTGATCGGCAACGCAGCGCGCACGCCAGGGGTGGCCGAAGACTGCACTCGAGGCTCTCCACTGGCACTTCAGGGAAGATGCCGACGAGAGAGACACATTTTGAACAACACTACCGTCTGTTTTGAATAAAAATTATACAAAAAAATTTAAAGAAATAAAAATCACCCCTGCGAAAAAGAAAGAGAAAGAAAGAAAAAAATTAAAACAATTACTACCAATACTCATCAAAAATAAACTACCATGAAAGTGATGCCAAGAATAAAAACAATAGTATTTTCTCTTTACTTTTAATAAAACATATTTTACTGACTCAGGAAGCCATTGAAAGTTCTGATGAACTGCCACAGTCACAACTCGAGCGCGCGCTCCAGGTTTGCCCAGATGATACACTGGACACTCTCCACAATCACTTCAAGCAAGACGCAGACTACATAGACACGTTTTAAACAAGACTGCAATTCATTTTAAATGAACAAAATGTACAAAAAAAGATTTTAAAAAATAATAATTACCGCTGCGAAAAAGAAAGAAATCTATATAAATAAAAATGAATCTCCGAAATGTATATAAGCGCATAACTTTCGAACGACTGCACCTAATTCGATAATTCTTTTTTTGGGGGGGGTATGTTCGCCAAGACAAGGTTTGTATAAAAGAATTTTTTTAATCGAACTTTTTTTTTAAATCTCATAATATGAAAAGTGAGTGAGTAAATGAGACAGAAAACTGTGAGAGATGTTCCATATATTAACAAATTAATAAAAAAGAAAAGGGAGAGGAGGAAAGAGATAAGAAAAGATATAAGAAAGATAAGAAAACAGAGTGGGAAAAGGAAAGAGGGGAAAGTGAGAAGGGTGAAAAAGAGACAGAGAGAAGGAAAAGAGAGAAGGAAAAGAGAGAAGGGAAAGAGAGAAGGAAAAGAGAGAGAATGGGAATTAGAGAGAAAAGGAAAGAGAGAGAGGTGGAAAGAATGAAAAACAAAGGGGTAAAGACACTAAAAGTGTGAGGAGAGGAAAAAGAGGGAATGTTAGGGAGAAAGTGAGGGGAGTGAGGGGGAAAGTGAGAAAAGGAAATAGAGAAGGAAATATTGATTGATTTTTTCGTGTTTCCGGGCGCGTCAACTGCTTTAGTCATTAGTCCCGTTAGTGTAGTGCATGTTTTTCTTGGGAGATGGCGGTGCTCTTCCCCCACTGTATGGCGAGATCCGGCGCCGACCTACTAGTAGGGCTAGTAGGGATTCCCCCTAACCAGGACTCTCCCACCAGCGGTGGGACACCGCCCCATCCGGGACAAGCTCTAAGCTCCCGACCGGTCTCCCGGAATATGTGTTAGTGTAGTGCATGTTAGTGTAAGTGTGTGTGTAAGGGGAGAGGATAGGACAAGGAAGAGGAAGAACAGATCGCACGCGGTCCGTGGCCCGTTTAGTAGGGTACTGTTCCAGCATTCACCTGGTGTTGATCGGAGAAACCACGGAAAACTACCGATCAGAGCAGCCAGCCGCAAGAATTCTCCTCCAGACAGCGACTGACTACGACCTAGCTAAAAAGCTAGTGTCGCAAATCCTGCCGCCGTGAGGACTCGAACCTAGGACCTCCCGGTCAGAGGCGCTGCAGTGACATCAGCTGATGCACTGAGCTACCGCTCCCGGTGATAAGGAAAGAGAAAAGAAAAGAGAGAGTGAATAAAAGAATGAGAGATAGTGAAAGAGAAAGAGAAATAGAGAGAGAAGAAAAGGAAGAGGGAGGGGGGAAATTAAAAAGGAAGAGAGGCGGGGAACTCAGGGGGGAAAGGGGAAGAGGGAGAAAAAGAAAACGAAAAAGGAGGGAATGGAGAGGGAAAGAAGGAGGAGGGGAAAAGAGGGGAAAATATAGGAAGAAAAAGACAGGGGCAAAAAGAGAGAAAATGAGATAGGTAAAAGTGAGATAAAACAGAAGGGAAAAGAGAACGGGAAAAAAGAGAAAGGTGGGAAATGTGAATGGAAAGAGGGAAATGGGTAAAAAGGCGGAAAAAGAGAGGGAAAAAGTTAGACTGAAAGGAGAGAGCGAGAAAGAAAGAGGAAAAAGAGAGAAAGGGCAGGACAACTTCTGCCCGGTTCTGCTAGTAAAAAATAATAAAACGATTACTCCAAACACCAGGAATAAACAATGAAAGTGATGTCAACCTATAACTACAATTGGTATGCAAAAATAAATTACAATAAAAGAAATATGAATAACACGAATATATTTTATATTTACTTTTCATGAAATAACATATTTATTGACTTAGGAACTTATTGAAAGAACCGATCTATTGACACAGTCAAAATCTGTCGTAACTATTAGTCTGTAATTAACGTTCAATATTGGTGACTCAATAAATGTGCATATTTACACAGCTATGATTTCTAGTTAGTATCGAGAGCGATTCTCGCCAATGAGTACAGTTCTGAGAATGGGCGGATCGGAGAGCGGTGAGATGCTCGTGGAAAGCGGTTCTGAGTGTGGGCGACAGAGCGCTGATCTAGGACACCGATAGAGGACAAGTCTGAGCTAAGATTCGCACTTACTATACACTCATTCAAAGCTTTGTGTTCGAAGAGCTGACAGCGGAACTCGTGGACCTGAGGAGACCATGCTCATTAGTGTGATACAGAATTACGGTGCTCATCACCATACACATTAGGGTGCTGTCTTGTAAGTGTGATACAAAAACGTAGGATAGTGATGCAAAAAAGTCGTTTGTAGTATTCTGAAGTGCATCCCTTAAGAGCATTCAGAATAAAATAGTATTAAGAGTGAATTAGGAAAATCTGAACCCGAAGATCTTTAGAGACCCCTAGAATTTTAAATAATTTCACAAAAGATATAAAATGACACCAATTCGTAAATAATTTTATATCTCCATGAATTACTTATAAAATTTGATTAATTTCTTTCGGCATATATTGATTTTTAATAATTAAATTAATTCTTGCCCAGAAAGGTGAACTTCAGTTTGCATTTGAGTAATTTAAAAAAATATTTTAACCAACGAATATAATTTTTGGCGTTTATTATCCTTAAATTTGATTTCCAATGACAGGATGACATGATCAGAATATGTGCTTTCCTATTATTTAAAAATGTTATTTCCATTAAATTCCTTGTTGAATTACCTTCCAAATTAGTAAAATTTATTAGAGATCTAGAATACACACTGCACTTCTGATACAGTGTGTATTCATACTATTGGAAGCCTAGTTTTAGTATGTATTGTAAAGTCATAATAAAATTGAAGAAATCAATGAAAACAATTACATGAACTTTTAGTTTCGAAAGTCTATACAATAAAATTTTTAATCTTCGGTTTAATGTAGATTTTTAATGGAAGCTTATAAAACGCAAAAATCTTTGCCACCGTTTTCTTAGCCTCCATCTTACAGTCCTTAAGTATTTTCCTGGCTGACTGCTCGCCAGTGGACAGGCATTCGGGAGTTAGTCTCCAGAGGGCGGCGCGACTTGACTCTCGAGTGTGGAATTCCGCGAACCGCTCGCAAGTAGACACGTTCTTGCGAGCTCGCACTAGTTACTCTCTAGTGGATACACACCTCAAAACATTGCACCCCGACTCCAAAAAGTTACAACTTCCTATCTGGCACTAAAGAAACATGGATAAATGAAATCCATCGAACATTTTAATTGTTACCCCTTAACTTCACAGTTTCAGCTGTAAAATGCATATAACTATTTGAGTGAACTTTTCTTTTTAAATACCTTATTCTACCTTTTACGCCAAACTATAACTCTCTCAAAACACGAATAGGTATCTAAAATTTATTTTAATAGACAACTACAATATATTCTAAAAGACAATGCATTAGTTGTGAACCAGTGCATTAGTAAATACTAAATTTCCTTACTCGGACACAAACATTTTTCGACGGTTGGTGATAATAGGTAGATCTTAATAGCAGAAGCAGTTAATCAATGAATTCACTCCGGAAGGTGAAGGCAATGTGAAATTACCATACATTCAGGATTAGTCCGTGCAGTTAGTGATTCAAACTTCCGTCCAGAGTAGTATTCGAGAATGAAAACTGTCCAGGATTGACAGCTGACGAGTGGCAACACCGAAAATTCGTCCAAATTTCTGCCGGCAGTTGTTAGCAACGCTGTTCGTCCGATCATTTTTTGTTGATGTGCGCCATTTGTGGTGTTTTGTTTATTTTGCGCGCGACTCGCCAGTGAAAAAGGTCAACGAGAACTCCCAAAAACACGCCTCAGTTGAAGCTCAATAAAATGTCTTTTTTTTAGTAAATGTACAAATTTATTGGAATGAGTTAACTCTTTAAAATTATCCATTCAGAAAAAGATTCTGATATATAATCTTGCTTTCTGTACTTGAATAATATGAAAATTATACAACATTAAACTCTCGAATACTTGTTCAACACTATTTTTCGTCGATATTACTGCAGTTTGACTACTCTGATCCAAAATTAAATTCACTTCCCGTTGTGTTTGAAGACATGCTCTTGCTAGTGAGAAAGGTTTGAAAGAAGTCCACAAGTAATTGTAAGAAAAATGTTTAATTTATCTTTTTCTTTATTTTGGTATACATAAGGTACAGATTGTCATTTAATTCGATAAGGGATATAACATTGATGTAAGGTCCAATAAGTTTTTATTAACAATCACTTTGTAAGAGTATAGTTACAAAACTAATACACTTTCTAGGGTCTAATTTGGGAGGGTTAGGAGGTCTAAATTCTGCAAAACAATGACGAGATACTGTGTTCAATTTCACTCTTTACTTAAAATGTTATAGAAGCTACACAACGTTAAATTTTCGAATTTTGTTTTGAACGCTCACTTTTTTCCTAGGATGTTGCTACTAATTGCTCACTATACATCAATAAAGGCAAAATTTATATCAGTTCCATTAAATACGACAATCCCGACCTGGATGGCCGAAGTGGCTAAGAGCGTGTATAGACTCGGCCTTCCAAAGTGTCGCGGGTTCGGGTCCCGCCTTGAGCATGATTGTCTTTTTTCTCTCGTGTATGTGATTTCGCGGAGGACCTCGCGTTCAGCTAACCCCAGGTCAGAGGTACCCGCAAGTGAGTTAGTCTCTAGTGGGTGGTCGAATATGCGACCCATTGAGACGTAAAGGGTAACCGGCTGTTGGCTGGAGAAAGTCCTAGAAAGAAAAATAGAGGAAAACAAGTTGTGCAACAGTTTCATTTTTTGTGTCATTCATTGTCAGAACAACGGAGAATATGAGCTGTATATCAGTGTCCAAAATGTAATAGCAGTATATCGATGCTAAATGAAATTTCTACTCTACTGTATTTAAAACTATTTCACTTGCAAAGTTGAAACATTGCAAAAATTCTTTTGAGGTGTGTGGAACTTGTCATACAAAATTTTATTAAAATCCATGAAAGTACCACAAAGCACTTTTTCAAAATTTGACCACTTGACATGGAATAAGCTCACTGTCAATAATAGATATCAATAATGATATAAATTTTAATTTGATAGCTTAATTGATTGATTATTGTTGTTCAATATTTTGTGTAATAAAGGTTTCTTCAAAATCGGCATAATTTTAAACAATGCTCTGCATGAACTTAATGAACTGTAAGAATATTAACCATTTTATTTCTGTGTTAAAAAGTACTTGTGTATAATTTTATATCTCATGTTTCATACAAAGCATTGTATTAAAACAACTCCATTTTGCTTCTGAGATTGTTTCTGAAAATTGGTGTCAGGTGTCCTAAATTTTTAAGATAATCAAACTACAGTCATTCCATTTAATTATTATTCATCATTCTATATTCATTCATTCATTCATGAAGCATTATTTACTTGTCACATAACACATGCTATTTCGTAACTACAGCGATTACGACTTCGGATGAAAACAGTTTCCTTTTATAGAATAACTGTGTTCTAATTGTCTTATAAACACAGGATACCTGTCATCAGTATTACAAGACAGTCATCACTTTCGGGAACATTCCTGATAATTTGGTTCTAAAACTGTATTGAAATTTCAAATCGTTATAAACACAGGATACAGAGAACAGATACCCGTCATCGTTACAAACACAAGATACATGTCAATATTACAACACAGTGATCACTTTACGGAACATTCCTGATATTTTGCCTCTAAAACTGTATTAAAACCCCAAATCGTTACAAACACAAGATACCTGTCGTCAGTATTACAACACAGTCATTACTTGGGGAATATAACTGATATTTTGGATCTACAACTGTATTGAAATCCCAAATGAATAGTCACCCCGTGGGCGAGGTCCACCCATGGCCGCGTCTGGCCCCCGAGCGGGGGCTGGTGCACCCTGGCGCGGGCCGCGCGGGGGCGGGGCGGGGCGGGGCGGGGCGGGGCGGGGCGGGAGGATCGCAGCCCCCAAGGGCGAGAGCGCTCACACATGTACGCATGCGCAGGCGGTGTCGGACGCGATGCTGCAGGAGCTGAAGCGCTGCTTCCTCGAGGCCTACGACGACAACCAGGACGGCAAAATCGACATCCGAGAGGTGAGTGCTTTTCCATCCATCCATTCCTCCGTGTTAGTTGGCGGCATGTCAACCAATACAGGCAGTCGAGAACGTCTGTCTGTATTGACAAAATGTGTGTGTGTGTGTGTGCGTGCGTGTGTGTGTGCATGATTATTTGTTTTACGTGAAAGTCCTCCGCAGGATTTTTCTCGTTTCACAAAATTCTCATAAACGAGTTTAATTAACTTAATTTCTTTATTAACTCTCTTTCTATAGTATATGCTTTACCAGTTTTAACTTTGAAGGAAATTTAAAAGTAGCGAAAAGTATCAATTATAAATCATTACAGCTTTATTTGTTTCTCTTTTTCATTCTTAAAATCAATTTCACTCATTACGCATATTATATCATTATAACATTGATGATTAATGATCATCAAATAAACTGTTCCATTCGGGTAAAAGAATTTTGTTCATTAGAACTTAGACTTACAGCTCAATTTGTGCCTTGTCTGTTACTATCCTTAAACATCAACATGTCTAATATAATAACACATTGTTTTGTTATATCCCTGGATCTCAACTCTTTTATTCCTGCCGTTCGGGATCTACTAATCTCCCTCTCCCTCCCCAAATGTGTTAAACAGTTTCAATATTAAATTATCAAACATTTTAGCATAATTTAAAAGTATAATATTCTAATTAAGCGTCTCTTAATGAATCTGCTTCTGGCCATAGGCTAATAGAAACTGTTCAGTAACATGACACAAAGCTAACATATAATGTAATCTAGTAATTAATTTAAAATCCTATTCCACAACTGATTAACAAGTACGAAGATCACAATACCAAATTCTATTATACAGTACGTAAACTCACTAGATATATTTTCAGTTCAAAATGTGGAGAATCACGCTATTTGCGGGGAGAGGATGTATAATACGGGAGAGGATATTTAAGGGGAGAGGATAGGACAAGGAAGGGGAAGAAAAGATCGCGCACGCTCCGTGGCCCGTTTGTTAGGATACTGCTCCGGCATTCGCATGGTGTTGATCGGAGAAATCACGGGAACCTACAGATCAGAGCAGCCGGCCGCTAGAATTCTCCTCCAGACAGCGACTGAATGCGGCCTAGCTGAAAAGCTAGGGTCAAAAATCCTGCCGCTTTCAGGACTCTAACCTCGCGACCTCCCGGTCAGAGGCGCTGCAGTGACATCAGCTGATGCACTGTGCCACCGCTCCCAGTCAGGTGATTCGCTTCAATCGCATAAAGTCTTCATTTGAACTACTTCTAAGTATTGTACACGTTTTAAAAAACTGTATTTTGCTCAAAAACGATATGTTAATTGAAATCAGTTCGCAACGTCAGCATATCCTAGGGTAATGAGTTGGTAGAGCACTTAGAACACTGGCATGCTGACACCTGCAAGAGCTGCTGATAAACAACGCTACTCATCCAGTAAGGACAGACACATAGCTCGCCGATTCGACAGTGTCGAGATCTTGCGGAACTTTCTAGTACTCCACGTCCTGCGTATACGAGGTACAGTGCGGACTGCGGACCGGAATTATTTATCGAAATTATTTCCAGCAACAGTCAAGAAGAAAATGCACCGTTTTATGAAAAAAACAACGGTAAAGTAAAATAAGTAACCAGATAACATGAGTGCTACTGAATGCACTTTTGAAACATTGTATTCAAAATATGAAACATTACCTAAAAGCATATGGGTTGATGTTAACTTTTCCAGAAATTATACAGTGCGTGTGTTTTACAGTACCCTACTGTTGATAAATAAGGACTTGATAGCCCTCTCAATAACGCTATTCAATTTGATTCACATAATGTTTCAATACAAGGCGATGTACAGAACGACCGTCCAATACAACAATCATGGAAGATATTTTTCTTAAATTAGTGTTTAGTCGGCCAATTTCAGTGAGTGATTGTATCCAATTGGATAATGATTCTGAAAATGAATTTTTGTTTAGTTTCTATTGATTTGATTGATTAATGTTTCTCTCAATGTAACTTTTGACATTACCTAAACAATTGGTTGAGGCTTCGTAGCCGTCTCCTCGCTCATTTTTGCAGAAATGTCTTTCCAGCACTTTTCCACATTTCTGTTCGCATGTCGGTTGTTCCTTTACCCCTCTCAGCGAACCTCACAAACATCTTGATATCAAAAAAGTTGTATAACCATTTTGAATCTGGAGAATATACGCTCTAAAGCCACTCCTCGACTGAGAACCAGCGTGTGCAGCCAGCGCACCAAAACTCACAGGAGTTTTGGCAGCTGGTGGGCCTTGGGTGAACGCCGATAAGTTTTGGCAAGAGTTCGTTGTGATCGCCACCATTTGATAACATGGCGCAATCACGCTGCTGAATGACGTGACTCAGCGTCGTACCCCCATGCGCCGGTACCCAGCGTCCTATGTGAGCGCACCATCGTTCCCTATATTTCAGTAGTATATATCCTTTTGGCTCTCGCACGCAAGCTATCTTTATAAATGAAATCTCTAAAGAAAGAGAATTTCACGTAGACCTGACTAATTTCACTATGAGTTTAAAAATAGGAAGGATTTGTTTTAAAAAAACGCATCTAAATACTCTTGTCAAATGCAACCCGCAACACACGGTCGTATTTTCGAATCTATATCGTCATTGTCAAAATGCTTAACCAGTTCTGAAAAATGGAACTTCACCAACAATTTAGTGTACTTCAGCAACGCCATCTGGAAAGCAACACGGCGTTGATTTCGGGATTGTGGGCGTTAATTCCTGACGGCGTTGACTTCAGCTATCCCAAGTTTTACGTTACGTCCTTCGGAATCACTAGTTGTATGCGCGGGCATCCCTAACAAGCCAAAAAACGGACTGAGCTGCGCTACTCTACGACAAAGATTTTGGAATAGTATACTAGACCCACGCATAGCGCTAGTGAAGCGTTGCAAATTGAATCGTTTCCTGGCATCAGTGTTGGGGGCAATCATATGGGCATCGAGCCGGATTGCGGCGGTGTTTCATTATCGTTTGTATTTTGATGTTGTTGTTTTCTGTTTGTTTGTTTTTTTTTTGGTTTTTGCGGAAGAGTAAGATTCTGTACGATAAGAAATAAAATGGAGAAGTAGCGCGCGACTTACAGATGTTCAAATCGTGAGACGAAAGCCTTCACGCTGTAATTTCACAAGTACATCATTTAACTATTTGATGTGACCTATTGAATGTGCAGGCTACGCTTACTACGAGTAATTAATTTCCTGGTCGTGAATAAGAATAAAATCGATGAATTTTAATTTTACGTGAAAGAACATTCGCATTACTCTGTGAATTACCATGTTCTTTGGAAAGAACTTACGATTCCTCGAAAGTAAACAAGTATTTATATTCTCAAAATTCAAACTTAATAGAGGAATATTGAGGTATCTGTCTAGAGGCTGGTAAGAAGTTCAAGAACAGATATAAATTAATACCGATTCACATCAACGTTTACTCCAGATGTCTGCATTCTCCATATCAAACATTTTTGTATTTTGGAAGCGTATCAAAAATAACTTATTTAAAGTTTATAATTTAGTAAAGAATTCTGAAAATTGAGCGTAATGTCATGTACATTTTTACTGAAAAATGATTCAGAATAAGTCAAGATATACAACTGTTAAGAGAGCGTAGATTAGAGAATCATATATTTTCAAGAAAATATCTTCAATGGCTTTAATATAATATGAACTTACCACGGACTGGACAACCTCGTGGAGTACATACAAATCCATTTTTAGAGTAATATTGAAACGCTCTCCGTTTCTGTCAAATTATTTCTGCAACCGGTTTCCGAATTTATAACATTTTTGGGCGCAAGGAAAGGGTTGCGATTTTAAATTTCCCGCAAACACATCTAAAGGCAAATAATTATCCTACTAGCTCTGCCTGTTGGGCTCTTACGAAAATAATCGTAGCCGGTACTTACTTTCTCCCTAGCAAACGATCATTCAATCCGCTCTCCATACGGAAGAAGCGAGAAATCTGAAATTAGTTTCTGGAAAGAAATTATTAAACTGTGGATTGCACAAGATGCTAAAGAAATGATAATCAGCTTTTCTTTTCCAGAATGAGAACGTTATAAGTTTATTCATCGATTAATTCTTTTTCACATGAAATGTCACCTTGGTCATGACCGATCGTAAAAATTGTCTATATCGCTATTATTCTTACTATTTTAGATATCCATGTGATCTTGGACGATGAGGCCAGGAAGAATCCACCGCTCCGACCAATCTTCTCTCTAGTATCTTGTTCTCGGTCTGCTGCCGGGTCAATGTCCTCCTCAACTTATTGTTTCACTGACTTCCCTATTCATCGCCACGGATGGGCACTAACTCCAAGACTGTCACGTTTTACTTAATCCACGATTAACGAAAGTCTATTTCTTCAAATTAATTCCTCCAACTTTTAACGCGATAAAATATAAAGTTCATCCCCTAAACTACAAGATATGTCTCGAGCCTCTCTTCCCTGCTCTCACGTCTGTATTTTCTTCAAGTCCGATTTGCGCACTCCCGGTGCCAGACTTATTCAAAGTACCAAATAGAATTACGCCCACAAAATATTTATAAGTCCTCACTTCTCAATTATTTCCCGCAAAATTCCACCAAGTCCCGCATCTATCATTTACAATAACCTCTGCAGTACGATGCGTACGGTACACGGTCTAAAGCTCATCTCTCCAATATTACGAAGTTCAACCCTCCATAACTTTCATACATTATTGTCTCTTGTTTTACAAAACAATCTCGAGTTTCCTTCTACGTCATACCCCGTTACTAGATTACCACCAATCCTACATGCCCTTATACCACAATCTTCTGTCCGTTACTTGCCGCGCTATGTTTATTCACTTCCGCTTTCCTGGTTGCTAAGGAACACCCTGTCTGCATGCCTATGTCCTCAACATTTACACTTTTTACGATGAATTTAATAAATTTTTGTCCCCAATTCCCATCAAAATATTGTGTGACAGTCTGGTATGTCACAATATATTTGCTAATAGAAGTTAAAGCTTATTTAACGGGCGACCCGCTTTAAATAGTGATATTTAATGCTTTATAAAGTTGTGAAATAAAGACGTATGATATTATATCAGAGGAACATAAAAGTTTGACGTCTGAATTTTAGTTTTGCATATATTTCTTTAAACAATGAGTAAGTTTTTCAATCTACGTATTCAGACCAATGAAAAACAGAAAAGTCTGTAAAATTTCAAAGTATTTTAATTAGGCGCGTAAATTTGCCCCCATCATGGCTGCCAGCGCAAGCTTCAATTTGCAACGGGGAATGATGGCCATTATCATAGGATTATGGGGACTTGCTGTATAATACTACCCCACTGTTCAGAGATGTGCAGAATCTGCAACTGTTTGAGAAATTAACTATTTACTTCATATTATATGCGATTAAATTGCACGGGTGAACCTCTCCGTTCGGTAATAAAATTAGATAGTATTGCAAAAAGTAGGGTTGCACTGGGCCGATCCTGCATTTTCTTATGAACACATGTACGTACTTTCCTCAGGAGTCAAAAGATTTTCTAATGTTTTTGTGACAATGAAGGAAAGCGGAAAGCTGTCGAGGAAGGTCATAATTACTTCAAATGTTTTAAGGAAGTGTTGTGAATTGCTCCAAGAATATTTGTCTACAATACTGAATAAACCTTTATTGAAAATTAGTTTCAAACATGAATTACATAGCTTTTGATTTTCATTTGATATTCTGTAAGTATATTGGAAGTTACCGTTGTACATTTTTTAAACAAATACGTATGTTTCGTTAACTTTTCCCTTCAATATGGAAATGGAAGGATAGGAAAGAGAGTGAGATTTAACATGCGAGAGATGTCGCATGAGTAAGGTAGTGTGTGTGTGTATAATATATTATTGGGGACATAAATGATCGGGTTGCGGAGAGGACGACATCCTCCACCAAATCCAACATTGCAATTAAAGTCAACTCTAAACAAAATAAGTATTGCCACACATAGTTCGCATGAATATTCCCATCAAGCCCGAGCGAGGAGGATTTCATTAGCAGGTTCCGTATTATGCGTCTCTGAGACAGAGGTGAATGTTTCACGGTGAGTTGCAGGAATCGGGTTAAGACCATAAGACTGCAAAAAATGTTTGACAGATTTCTCATCGATGCAAGAATAACGTGATTGGCCTATGAGTCTATGGGACATGAGCAAACACGTGGTGGGGACTGCTTCTGCTTCGCAAATTTCCGTGCATCCTCGATTCCCAGTAAGCGCTTTCCGAGAACCACTGACTAAGTTTGTCCATTCACGGCAAAGGTTCGAAGGTCATAGAAGTGCAGTATTACATTGCTTTGTTTCACAGAAAGACGATTCCAGGAGCATAAATTGGCAAAGTTGTCAACGAAGTGCTTCGTTTCGTCATGTAAAATATTAAAATGTAATGAAATATATAATAAACGTGTAGTAATACGTAGAACCACTAATGTTCAATTTCTAAACGTTATTAAATGCAAGTATCTTTTATCTATAAAAGTGTATATTTACATGAAAATCCATTCCCTAGTCACAACTGATATTTTCGGCCTCATGATATTTTACAATTCCTCAAACTATTTGCGTGGCAACAGAATGTCAATGAAAAACAGTTATTGGTGTTTTTTGATTAATTTCGTGCACCTTTTCCGCTTTTCGGCAACTGACAGAGAGGGTCAAATAAGCACTGGAGGATTTTGAGGATATCTTATAATCGTATTGACTGTACTGCAATGCACTAATATTCCACCTAATTTGTGAATAATCCAGTGGTGTATTTTTGTTTTGCCAACCGATGGCAGTTGACAACATTATGGACATTGGTGTTCAGCTGCTTTTCTCAATTGACTAATCACAGTGGTGCAGCGTTATTCATCTCAAATTCATTGTTTTTTTCTTTCAGGAATACTTTTTCTACAATCTGTACGATTGGAGTATTATTGCGCTTCTCACTATTACTCCCGTTAGGGTTTTGTCTAAGGTTAACAGATTTTATTTCTTGTAATATCCGAGAGGACAAATGATTTGATATTGGTATTTCATTAAATAAATTTCGATTTTAATTCCAGAAAATTAGAAAACCAATTCATTCTGAACTTGTTTCCAAGAGAAAGGAAGTGCAGAAGTAAATTCACAATAATTTCCAACGATAAACAAAACAGAAATTACTCACTGTTACATGTGTGGAGTATAAAATAAAACCTTTCATAAATGTGAGTAACGAGAGACAAAAGTGGGTGTGAACCTATTACAATGGAAGTGCGTGCTAGAGGCGAGTTCTGTTTTTACTTTATTGCTCAATTTACGCTGTTTAAGTTTTAAAAGTTGACTGTACGTTTAACAAATGCATTTCTGTGATTTCACAGCTTATTTACTTAAACTAAAATTGACCAAATTACAGAATTCTAAAAGTTCAATTTTCGGCACTAGTGCTGAAAATTGTTGCACTAGTGCTGGAAAGTGACTCAGCACTAGTGCTGGAAAGTGAGGTGATTCTCAAATGTTCAGATAAAACCGTGATACTGCAAAATTAAAACACAATGACCTATCAGCTACAACTGACTTTAAGGTAACATAGTACACAATTAAATGATTTGAATTCTTGAATTAAAACAAAATAAAATTCTGGAAGTTTAAAAAATAATGATAAGAAGTAAAAACTATTTTATTTAGCCCATAAGATTGTGCCACTGGGCCTATTAGTCGCGCATCGCAACGCAAAATATTAAAATTTGTTTATTGAAAAAAAATGACTATTTTAAACATATTTCTTCACTCTGCTCAAAATTTATTGTTGACTCCTTCCCTTTTTCCTGCGCACTGACATGTTTGTTTCATTTGAAAATAAGCCTTTTAGCACTCATGCATAATGGAGGCGGCTACCCCCTCTGAGAGAGCTCTCTTGGCATTTGCCCACTGCGTTTTGAGGAGCAACGAGTGAAAGTCATCTGAGCTTCAGCATCCGGGTCTGAGAGATAAATACGGAATAACTTTTTTAGGCAATGGCGTTATTCCGGGTAAACTTCACACGCAAAGTCGCGTTGAAACTTCTTAAATGATCAGAGTTGAGATGAAGCTTTAACAGCTTCCCCATTTACTTGACACTCAGCAGCCATATGAAAGTTTAAAATGGTCGAGATAAAACTTCGTCTCATCTGACAATTTTCTTAGGAATAATTAATATAGTCTCTCAAAAAATTTATGTTGGTGTTGAAACAACCACAGAATGATTAGAGTTAATGACCCTTCGAAAAACTTATAACTACACCGACCTTTAAAACGTCCATTCATGTTTTAATGACCTACATTAAGTCCATAATTAACTACCAATTTGAGGATTTTAACTTATATTAAAGAATTAAAAAGTTATAGTAATAATTATTAATTTAAAATGTATCAATACGCCTTGGAAAATAACTTAATTCAAAGAAATTTGAAATAAAATCTGCAATTCCTTTCACATTGTCAATTGGCCTCCAAGCTCCGTAAAGAATTGTAAATACCATTAACAATTTTAAATAATAAGAGATTCACGTATCATCATAAAAAATAATAAGTTAATTGCACCGCACGATAAATGAAATAATCATGTACTGGCAAAGTAGCATGTCATATCATTTTAAAACCTTTTTTCTAAATAATCTTAATATAATAACATATTTTAATAAAATTCCTCAAAGATTGTCCTACAAAAAAAGAAAATGAATTTGTATGTTATTTTACTTCGTCATGTAATTCAGACCACGCCACGGATTTATAGAACACGCCGCGCGACGGAGTTACGAGTGTCAAGGGGTACGTGTTAAAGTGGGCAACGGAGTCGTTGTTCAAATCCCTTTGTGTGTTGAGTCATTATTTGTCTAATGTGCCTGTGTCAAATAATGTACTGGAAAACGTTAAAGGTTACAAGCAGAAATTAATGGTAAATTATTGTTGTATTAATTTTGGATTATTATTTACCTCTTGGTAATAATAACTTGCTATGTTTGATTTTTGCGTCTATTAAAACGGAATAATTGAGATGTTATAAAAAATTAAAATCGTTGACTTTCAGTGTTTAATACTCCAAATTTTGTGCATTTTCAATACTTCCATTGTAATTATTTTTTAATATTTTTAATTAGTAGCTTTCGTTTAAAGTATAAAGAAGTTTATAAATGTTTTTCGGTAAAAATTAATATTCTGAATATATTGATGCATACCTCTATCACGGGGAGTGTAGGACTGGCGATGAGGACAGCACTTCGCTTTGTTTTGCTTCGGAAAGAAAGAACTATTGGTATACTCAGTGCAACTGAAAAATGAAGCACTGATATAGACGAACTCTAAGACATATATATGGCCCTCTTGCAATGCCATTTTGTGGTCAAAAATATCTCTAACTGTCCATTTAAAATCATTTAAAATCCGTTTAAAACTTTGACACGTTCGATAATTATAGTAATAAAATATTGAAAACGATATGAAGAATGGAAGTATTTTGAATCCCTAAAAGTAACCACATATTCCATTCATTACTAGACAAATTCTACTATATGAGTACATGATATTATTCTATTTAATGAAAAACATCCAGGTATTTCTTCTTTACGTTCCTGAATCCCATAAAATACAACGTAATGTATGCGTTTCAAATCGTTAATGAGTGATAAGATTATTAAGTACTTTCTGTGTGTTTAACGACATATTCCTATGAAAAATCACCTCAAGAAAAACTAATTGGGCTGGTTAATTAGCATTACGTACTACGTTATGCAAAAATATTTTATTACTTCGAAACAGGAACATGAATGCACCGGGCTAAACCGCCCCTGTGCTAACGCGCGACTCTCAGCGAACGCAGCCCCTGTGCTAACCCGCGAATTCTCAGATGCGCCGGTTTCTCTTCAGTCCTACACTTCATTTGGTCAGGTTATAGGATTTCTTAACCCCCCCCCTTTTTATTTACAATTTTACAGCAACAGACGCGGTTACAACTGTTGCTCCTTTATAGAAGGAGAGAGAATGGTTTTGGCCAATTCGTGTCATGTTGAATTACCTTAGGATTGCCGCGTAACGACTACATTTGTCAACTGTTTACTACTCGGTCGTCATATTCACAAAATATCATGTGTAGTGGCCAGGCCATTTTGTTGCTGTTTTTGGGGAGGGAAACCCGACAAAAAGACCTTCAATTCAGCCAACATCGCCGCAATAGAGTAGTGGAGCGCTGGGGTTCAATTTTTCGCGTATCACTTGTTAAAACTGTTAAAGAAATGCCCATAAAAATCCAAATTTGCCTCAATGAGGTATGAATGAACTTGATGTCGTCATATAATGCTCTGCTAATACAAAATTAGATCCTTTATCATTAGCAACTGTAAATACACATACGAATTAATAGTACGAAAATTGAAATAAGGCAGAATCATTTCTTTATTTTCGAGAACGACTTTAGTATCCTAACCCCCCCCCAGTTACGGGGATGGTTTACGGTTCATTTTATGAAAGGGTAGAGTTAGTTTTATCAAGCTTACGAACGAGTGTTATGACAATGTGTTGAAACTAACCTAGCAATAGAAAGAGCCCTGAAGTTAACTGTATCCAAGGCACCTACAACTTCAAATTCGAGCCTGATCAAACTGGCTTCTCTGCAAATCCAGTCATTGTCCACGCGACGTTGTGGATTTCTGCGGCGAACCATGAGTACAGTCCTTGAAGCAAGCAGGGACTCGACCATTGCATTTCAGCCCCATTTGCGCCTGTAATTATTTCCCGCACCATCCGCTTAACACACGCGGCCGATTAGCGGTTAATTGAAAACGAAAACCCATCGATCCGCAGCTTCTCGTGGCATGCAAGCTTCACACTTTCACAACCGCACGTGTGCATACTAATTCCAGCGAAAAATCCCTCTGTTTTTGACATTGATGTGTCGCGTGTGTAAGTATTTCGTTTTTCCGGTCGCATCAACTACAATGGTCAATAGTGGCGTGTAGTTAGGGATGGCAAAAAGCACCGAAGCTTTTTTGATTGATTGATTGATTGATTTTTTCGTGTTTCCGGGCGCGTCAACTACTTTGGTCATTAGTCCCGTTAGTGTAGTGCATGTTTTTTTCTCCGGGGATGCCGGTGATCTTTCTCCGCTGGATGGCGAGATCCGGCGCCGACCTAGCGTCGGCTAGTGGGGTTTCCCCCTAACCAGGACTCTCCCACCAGCGGGGCACCGCCCCAGCCGGGACAAGCTCTAAGCTCCCGACCGGTCTCCCGAAATACGTGGTAATGTAGTGCATGTTAGTGTAAGTGTGTGTGTGTAATAGGAAAGGATAGGACAAGGAAGAGGAAGAACAGATCGCGCGCGGTCCGTGGCCCGTTTGGTAGGGTACTGCTTCGGCATTCGCCTGGTGTTGAACGGAGAAACCACGGAAAACTACGGATCAGGGCAGCCGGCCGCTAGAATTCTCCTCCAGGCAGCGACTGAATTCGACCTAGCTGAAAATCTAGTGTCGAAAATCCTGCCGCCGTCAGGACTCGAACCTAGAACCTCCCGGTCAGAGGCGCTGCAGTGACATCAGTTGATGCACTCAGCTACCGCTCCCGGTCCGAAGCTTTTAAAACATATCACACACGTCTGTCAAATACGATAGTTAATAGGTAGTACCCGTTTTTCAAAGGAATTTAATAATATCCGAAATATTTAAGAGTATAATAACTAAAACGGAGAAGCTTCATTACAAATTGTGGGGTCATAGTAAAGTATTTTGGGGTCACTATAAAGTGCGTGAAAACCAAATTAATCTCGAACTGAAAACGTCAAGAATACTACATTACTAAATCTGCTTCTTCTGCCTTTGAGATTAGGACAAGGAAGAGGAAGGAAATATCGCGCGCAGTCTGCGTCCTGAATATTAGGGTACTACTCCGACATTTGCCTAGTATTGATCGGAGAAATCCCGTAACACTACCGATCAAAGCAGCCGACCGCTAGAATATTCCTCCAGACTATTTCTGAATTCGACCCAGATGTGTAACTGGTATTGCAAATCAGCCACCAGCGAGACTCGAACCCTAGAATCTTCCGGTCAACGACTCTACAGAGAGCGGATGTAGTCACCAAGCCATTACATACCATAAAAATCGGATGTGACGCCATCTTAACCACGGACAAAGAGACTAGCAAGTTTAAAATAGACGTCACCTGCTTTTTGTGTTTTTTCTTTTGCCTTCGCCCTACTTCGCACAATTTCTCCCCTTTTGTGAAGCCACATGGAAGCCTAGAAAGTTTCGAAGACACTCGTGGAAATCCTCAAAGCCTGGTTTTTTATTAAAACTTCGCTTCAGTCAAGTTTCTGGCGCTCGGCTGCCTCCGCGCCGCGCGCGAGTACAATAAGCTTGCTTGGCGGTACATCGAACTGCGCGGGTCTTCGCTCTCTTGTTATTGCGTCTCTGGGGAGACTTCGCAGCGCGGTCCCGGGATGTCCTAGAGCTACCAGAATATTGCCCATTTTTCCACCTTGTCTCTTTTATATCGCCTCCACAGTCGCTCTTTTCGCTTTAACACGTCATTCTGTCTAGTTTTACTATCTCCTTCACGAGCTCAACAATGGCTTCGGTTGTACAGTGGGGTTAGAGACGGAAATGGAACTTGGGAAATTATGTGGCATGGCTGTCGTTTAAGATTCCTCAAAACTTATCCATGTGCAGTAACGAGAAGTAATGCTGATGATTTTTTTGAAACTAAAAAAATGAGAACAACTTGAGGTGATGCGCAATTTTTCCCCTACGTTGAAAATACTCTTTATTCGGCGTTTCCCATTTTCCCTAGAGGCAGTAAGAGTCTTTTCTACGCTTAGAACGGCATTTTGATAACTAATAATGATATTTACACAAATAAAATTTTAAATATTTCTAATCAGGTTACAGATTTATAAAAATGTTTAAAAGATCAAAGGAAATGTTTTAATTAGAGTTAATATCTGTACAGACCCCAGACAATCATTTCAATAGATTTTTTCTAGAATATTTTAATGAAAAATATATTTCTAATATGCTGAGTAAGGTACACCTGAACACCAGGAAATAATTTCACATTAATGCACTTCTCCAATATAATTATGTATTGAATTTGCGCAAAACAGAATGTTTTATTAGCCTTTACATAAAAATGCGTTTGAACATTTTATACAATAAAGTTATGAGACCGCTTTGCTCACTTCATATTCAGAAACCGAAGAGGAAAATTAAAACAATGTTTCATTGTACTGTTGCATATTTATTCGCAACTAATGATATGAAATTCTTCATAATTAAACTACACATAAATGTAATATAATTATTTCAAATTCTTATATTTTTAAAGAAAAGAAAAAGAACAAAAAGAAAAGTGTTCGAAACTGTATGAAACAATTGTTCGCTAAAGAAACAAAGTTCTCTATCAAATCAGTAGAAGTAATCTATAAAATCATCTCATGAAACAGATAACATATATTTTTTGGAACACAAAATTTTAAATGTGTCGTCAAAACGAAAAACAAGATGGAATCTACTTTTTTAAATTTTGAACTCGCTTCCAGACTTTTTTATTTTCATTTTTATGTTTAGCTCTTCCGTGATTTTCGTGGGAAAATGAATATGTTATTTCCTCTTTGCAACGTCTCTCCTCATCCTCCAGAAGAAAGGGCATGTACAGTTTTTAAAATGTTTGGAAATTCCAAGGTGTTAATGGAAAAACACCCGTTTTCAATGCATTATTGTATATCTGTATAAAACATTTAAAGAAAAAAGTGGAGCCCTTTTTAAGAAAATATTGAAAATTTTTAGACAATTGACTGCATTTAATTCAAAATCACAAAAATTTTAAAAATTTAATAATTAATAAGAAATTTTTAAATTGCTATTGTAAGTTAAAACTTTTGAAATAAAAGTTCATCAAAAGCTTCAAGAGGTGTTTGAGAGGGTAAAAAAAAGTTCAACTTAGCAATTTTCGAAGAGTACAATGAAACCGGGACTTTCACCACATCTTCAAGTGTATTTTGATATATTTGAACAGGAAATTTTAAAAAATGTGTTACCATTTCTGAGGCCAAATTTGTAAATTTAGTATGAGCTTCATACTTCAGTACTCCCAAAAATTAAAAGATTCGTTTCAAATTCACCGTGCTTAATTTGTATAAGATACTTGCGATAATATCGATTTTGGAAAAATCCTACATACGTCAATTGTTACATCAGTTATTGTGTAACCTATTTGGAAACTATTATTAGAATGTTATCAAATTGTCCCCCGAATGATTATATTCTTTAAGGGAAAGGAAAAATAATTTAAATTAGGATTTACTTGTGAAAGTTATGTCTGAATACGTACAAAAATATAATGATAACAACAATAAACTGTAATATACACTTAAGATATACATTTATATAAGAATACAAATGGCGAATCTCATAGTTTGAACCCAAAATTACAGACTAACCTACTATAAAGTTATTAATAATACAAAACGAAATACGGAATGTTTTTATTAAATAAATTCATTATGATTAAGAAGTGGAGTAATAATTCTCTACACTGAAATAATGCTAACGTAAGGAGACCAAAACATGTAAAATAAGAACAAATTTAAAATTTAATTGTTACGAAATTCTGCAACCTAACAAGGAATAATGGCAAAGGCAGTGATTTCAAATCTTGTGGTTTATAACAAAATTTTGCAGCAAGGTAACAGAATATACACCAGCACTATACAAGAATAATATTGAATAATTTCGTTTCGAAGACGGTTCAAAACATAACACGATCGTACGTTCACAATATTAAGCAGTATGCAACAGTTGCTTAGCAAGCGACCTTTGGCTGCACGCCGCGTCACGGATCCTCTGTGCTCCGTTCCGCGGACATTTGGGGCGAGGAAAATCGCAGGCACTTCCTCTGGCGACCTTCCACAGCGGAGGGAAGGGCAGTGACATTTAGGCGACGCCCGTCTCCCTCGAGACGCCTTCGAGCTCTCGCCTCCAGCCCCGGAGGGGAGTGAACGGCTTGGGAACTTCCAAGGTGGATTACGAGCGTGTGTGCGGGGTGCGACAAAAAGGGGTGAGATGAGGCGAGGTAAGGCGCGGAGAGGTGGCGTGAAGCGTGTTGAACGGAGAAAAGCAGGACACGGTGGAATGAGTCGAGGTGATGCGGGTTTATATGGGGTAAGGCGGGATGAGATGGGATGAGGCGGGGTGGAGCGAAGTGGGACAGCGTGAGGTGGGATGAGGCGAGGTGAGGCGGGTTGAGATGGGATGAGGCGGAGTGGAGCGAAGTGAAGCAGTGTGACGCGGAGTAAGGCGAGGTGAGGAGAGATGAGGTCAGGTGAGGTGAAGCGGGATGAGGGAGATGAGGTGAGGTCAGGTGAGGCAGAGAGGTGGAATGAAGCGGAGTGAGGCAGGGTGATGTGGATTGAAGCGGAGTGAAGCAAGGGAAGACAGACTAAATGGAGCGGGGTGGGAGGAGGTTCGCGGTATGGGAATGGGGTGAGGTGGTACAGTGCGGAGTAGCGGGGTAGTATAGGAGGCGGGGACGGTTATCGGAGAGCAACGTGCCGACATGGACTAGGATATAGGAATGAGTAGGCGGAGCGTGGTAGGTCGAGGCGGGGCGGGATATCGGGAAGAGAGGGTGAAGCGGGTCGAAACGGGGCAAGGGGTGGAGCAAAGGGGAGTGGATTATGTGGGACGATGTGTGGTAGGGTCGGCGGGATAGACGACATGTGGCTGTGTGGGAGGGATGGTCAGGTTGTGGCCGGGTGAGCGAAACGGACGGGTTGAGACGTGGTGGGTGGAGCAGAGCAGGAAAAGCGAAGGGGGGTGGACAAAGTGGAGCAGGGGATGACGATGTGAAGAGGGACGGGGCAGGGAAGAGAGGGGTCGGGCAGATAAGGTCGAAGCAAGTCGAGGCAGCAGGCCGGGGTGGCGTGTTGGGGGCGCGGTGTGAAGCGGTGCGGAAAGGGGCGTGGCGGCGCGTAGGGGGAGAAGTGCGAGCGGAGGCGCAAAGAGAAACTCCCGTGGGTATTGCGCTCTGCTGCGTCGCTGTAATTTCATTCGCGCTGAAAATTAGAGCTCCGCTTCCCGAGCTGGTTAGAGTTTTGTGGGAATGCAGTTGGCTGCGCTAGTTTCATGAGCTCATCCCCTCTTTGTTTCTACAGTTAAAAAGGATGAACGATGACAAATTTCGGAATTTAATAAATAATAATGTGTGGTTATCAGACATGAATCAATATGACGTGGTTGTATTTTTTCACCTATTGCGTTCTACGAGTTGGAATGAAAGTCGGGCCAACATTGTAAAAACAGATATATAAAAGTTTTTGGTTTAACAATCAGGATTACATATACAAGTCTGACCTTTTTATCATCCCATTAGAAGCACAGTATGTCATAGACTAAGTGGTATAAACTTCTAGGGCATACGGGGACCAAAAATGACCAATTTTTGCCAATGAACAAGTAGTAATAGGAAATTTCTTACAACGAAGTTAAAGATATGGATGGCAATTGCTCATACATTTGCTTTGGTAGGCAATTCATCATGGTATTTGGTAGGTTACGTTCTCTACGTAGTCGAAGGGATTTCGTGATTCTGTATGTCTATTATGAGTGAATTTACGTTTGAATTTCGCAAGAATTTACGTAATACATATAGTTTGAAGTCGTTAAATTGACTAGTTTCTTTGAAAATAAGTAAATTTAGAAGCGAATTACACTGAATTTCTGTATGAAGTTTTTCAAAACTGACTAATGAAATATAATGGAATCTATATTTTGTAATATATTAGTTACTAAATATTTAAATAAAAAGTAAATTATTTCTCCTTAAATTGTGCTAACAAATATCAATAGCTTTGTTTGCCAAACCGTCAGTTACTCGAGCCTTCATAAATTAAAATAATCTGTGAACAGTATCAATTATTAAATGTCGTAAGATATGATATTACCCTCCCCAAACTTTTCATTATACTAATTTCCCATTGGCCAATCTCATATTGCGATTATGTATTAAATATCTTGTACGGAGCTTTCCATGCAAAATTATGTGTAAATAAGTTATATATAATACATTTCCTCTAATTAGCACACGCACGATTCTCATTAAAGTGTGTATTACGTTACTTTTGGATTATTGGGACCTCCTACTGATTAATATGACATGTGATATGTAAATTACAAAATAAGGAAATGATACAGAACATATGGATGCGATTTATTTTTCGTCTAAGATGATACAACCTTGTATCTGAATTTTACGAAAATCTACAGATACTTACTCTAAAAGGGTCACTGACACGTCTCTCTCCACTTCCTTCCTACAAAATTTTAAAATTGATTCCCATAAAGCACTCCTTGAAATTTACTTCAATACTCCACAGTTAAAACGAGGATGCGATTCAGATTCCCTTTAGTACCGAGACACAAAGGCACTACTTGTAATTATTTACGATGTTGTAAGTGCTTAAAAAAACTGTCAGCGAAATACTCAAATACTTTTCGAAAATTCAAATATGAATTAGTAACTACTTCGGAAACGAAGAATGAAATGTTGTGAACACTTTCCCGAATATTCAGATATATCTTTTTCCAGCCATCCAGAATCCATATTTGCTGACCCATTTCCCCTTCATTGAAATCGTGCGTGTAAATCATGGAAAATTTTTGATTTGCACATCTTACCATAAATGTAGTTTGCTCTTTTCTGACTGTATTTCTCAAATACTTATATTTACGAAGAATAAGTAGTATATAGAAAGTCATGTGATTCTGCAAAATATCAGTGTTGAGATTTTAACGGAATATAGTGTACGGCAACACATATATGTCCATCCAGTATTTTGCACTATCCATCAGAAGTAATAGTTTTGAAGATTGTGTTTGTAACTTTGGCAGAACGTTATAGATTCATCAGTGTATATAACAATTTATATTCAATACACATAATAATTTACACTGCGCTAAATTTACAAGGGTGACAACTTCTTCTCACGAATACAACTAATTTCTTTCCAATCTTACGAAACATTTCTCTCTATAAAATTTCAATGCTGAGTTATTACAATGTTTGAAACAGGCAACTATACATCTCACAGGATATAGAGCGATTCTTATCAGCTGCGCTATTATTACTCGATTCATTGATTGATTGATTTTTTCGTGTTTCCGGGCGCGTCAACTGCTTTGATCATTAGTCCCGTAAGTGTAGTGCATATTTTTTCTCGGAGATGGCAGTGATCTTCCCCCGCTGGATGGCGAGATCCGGCGCCGACATACCGTCGGCTAGTGGGGTTTCCCCCTAACCAGGACTCTCCCACCAGCGGGGCACCGCACCAACCGGGACAAGATCTAAGCTCCCGACTGGTCTCTCGGATTATGTGGTAGTGTAGTGCATGTTTGTGTAAGTATGTGTGTGTGTGTGTGTGTGTGTGTGTGTGTGTGTGTGTGTGTGTGTGTAAGAGGAGAGGATAGGAGAAGGAAAAGGAAGGAAAGATCGCACTCAGTCCGTGGCCCGTTTGTTAGGGTACTGCTCCGACATTTGTCTGGTGTTGATCGGAGAAACCACGGAATGCATTTTTAAGTAAAAGCAAATTAACAAAAGTTAATTAATTAATATAAAAATGGACTGTGTTACAGTTGGCTCAGCTACTTCCCATGGAGGAAAATTTCCTGCTACTCTTCCGGTTCGACAACCCCCTGGAGTCTTCTGTTGAATTCATGAAAGTGAGTACAACGAATGGGCATGCTGACATACATTTATACAATTTCTCAAAGTAGATTTAGTTTTTAGTGACATTAATGTAAGAAAATCACACGACATAATTTTCTAAGATATAAATATTGTTTAACTCAGAAGTGTTTGCAGTTCTAGTCAAGTAAAAGTTATCCTTCCATACCATCTGATAGCCTTATAGTCATAGGCCATGGCAGGATGAAAAGTTATTTTATTGAAGCACAATTGCTTCACTCAAATAACTCTGCTGTAGATGGTCAATTACCTTCCATTAGTGTCATTCCTGTAGACGAGATTTGAAACTTCAATTAATCCCTCATTACATCGTTTTATCTGAGTTGTTTCATGTGTATATCCTTATCTTGATATTGTAGTAGAAGTGGCAGAAAAAGGTTAATGCAGATCTGAAATATCTTCGTAGATACTGACAATAGTACTCAGTATGTGTGCTCAGTGGTCCGAATTGTCAATTATAGAATTCATATTTCTCCAATATACCCTTATTTTCCATCGACATTATTTTTATAATTGTTAGTTTGATTTCTTAATATTTTTACTAATTTTCATAATGCATTTATAATACAATCTTTATAACACATTATCATGACCTCCCAACAAAAGCATCCATTTGTTACTCGAAATAATTATGTACAAGAAGTATATACTATTAAATCCGATGAACATTGTAGGAAGAATGTCTGATACCTTTTCAAATAAGAAAAGCAATTTAAACACTCGACTCGCTCAGCGCTCAAATATCAACGCTTTTAACCTCGATCTTGGACGAATAACTCAATACGAAGACGACTCGCTTAACGACCTACTCGAGAAAGAATCCCAAATTCAAGCACCGCCACTAGCGAAGCGTATTCTCCGCTGTCTGCGTAGTAAATCGGTAACAATGAAGTTTTCATGCAAATCCGGCCTCGCTGCCTTTCAATGAGGTCGGATAATGACAGGCTCGCACATTCACGGAGCTTCAGCCAGCATCCAGCCTGTACAGAGACAGCTCCCCATTCACGGGGCGTCAGATGATGCCATTGTGGCTAGGAACGACGCACGCCTGCGCCACGCCGTATACTCCAGCCGTTCACTGCTGGCTGGATCGTTTGCGGCTTCACGACTACAGAACAGAAGGTTCAACTCCGCTCCGAAAAAGTCGCCTGTCCAGAGGGTGACTGGAGTGGCAACGACGATGCTTAGCGAATGACTACGCAAGTTGTTAAGTAAAAACATTTTTAAAACGTTTAAACTTTTTCATTTTCAAAAATTTTAACTTAGTTTTTACTTTAAGAAAAATTATCTAACGACGTTTCTCTGGTATTTTAAAAAATTATGCGTTTTTTCTTACAAGTTCCTTTTGACAGAAATTCACAATCAGTAGGCATTTCGTTAATAAATACGTTTTCCAAATTTTTCAAATCTTTTCAGAACACACGAAACTTCAATCCTTCGAAGTAACATTAAAATTGCCAAAATATATGAACATGCCTTAACGCATTTCATTGTCGTAGAGATTACAATTAATCATATTTAATCTACTCTAGGTATACGTTTAATAAATGCGAAAGAAGTTCAATAGACATTTTTCATTCACATTGTGTTACAACGCTTATCGTCTAAGTATAAACTCAACCCTTCATTGTTTCAAGATGCAAGGATAAGGGTGTAATATTATGCAGCTCCTGACAGGAGTATCCAATAACTCGCACTTCTGGCATGTGAAGGCTCCTAACAAGTGAGAGGAAGGTTTCAAAGTGCTTAGAGAGGGTAGTCGATTATATTCTAATTTTGATATTAAAATAGAGCGATTATTTTAAATATCAGTTTCAATCTTATTATCAGTTTCAATGGGAATCTATTGCTTCTTGAACGGGCCAAAAATTATTAAATAGTTTTACCATGGAATTGTTATTCATTTTGCGTGTTTGTATCAAACAACATTAGTAAAGGCATGTGTTTATTGATATACGTGGGTTCTGCGGGTACTACTAGATAACTCGTCCACTGTATTATAGTCAATAAAGTCAGAAGGTGGTTGACAGGTCTTGGCAGGTTGATGGGTCAGCCTACCCACATTCTAGGCACCATACCACTTTACGATATAGCTACCACGCTACTATATTAGATAAGCAATAACAGAACAGCCGATGCTACTCAAAATTCCCACTCACGCAACGCACTTCAACACCAACAACCTCACTCTCAAGAATTGTAATGACGCTTACCTGATTAATCACAAGACTTGCGGCATTCGGTTATTTTGTTTTGAGGTGACAACACTGCGCCAATGCCGACACTTCTGATTCGCAGTTGCTTTGGTTGCGGCACTGTCATTACCACCTGACCACGAACTGCCAATATTATTTATAGTATTTCCCCTATCATTGTTTCTTTTATTATTTAAGGTCGCATCAACATCTAGGTCACTAGAGACCACTATTGTAGTTAACGTTATGGTAACTATGAAGACGAAACGAGATAGTGATGATAAGGGGTGAAATGACGAACACAAATACAACCATGCCCGAGGCGGGGACTCGCACCCGCGACCCTTCGGTCCAAGATCACTACGACACTACTGCCTTAGCGATCTCGGTCACCGGGCAGGCTTCTAGTATTGTTTCGTGGTTCTGTATGCTTCATGGACATCGAGCCTGCAGTCGTTCACTGCCAGCTGGATGGTTTGCGTCCAGGCGGCGGCGCGAGACCGACGCACGGGGACGTCCGTCTCAATCGTGATTTTTACAACGTGGTCGCAAGGAGATTCAAGTGACCCCCGCGGGAGTTTTATGACTCGTAAATTTTTTATGTGGCGCGAGATATTCTCGTTAGCGTGTTGCATCAAACAGGTTGCCATGCTCTTCAAGCGGATATGGTGTTTCGGAGTGTGTGCGGCAGAGTCGCTTGTTTCAATGAGTTCTCTCTCCTGCTCAGACAGCCCCTCAAAGCTGTTTCTGTGCTTGTTTTCGTTGGCGAGACGCTATGCTCATATATTAGGTGCTTTGCAACAATCTGACATAACTTCCAGACTTCAATGTATCCTAACTACTACTAAACTCAAACGACACTCTTTCGAGACGGCAGGCTTGTTTGACATGTGATTGACTGGTCACATCAAAAACATTCATTACCTACACAAAATGGAAAGAAAGGCTGTGAAGAGATATGTGATTATATACTAGAAAAAACATTTATAAACAGTATAATGCTCTCAGGGTATACAAGTCAATTATTTCACGTTTTATATCATTGAAAGTTACTACCGATATTACGACTACTAAAGTATATCATCAAGAGTTACTTTCATTTACCGGTGATATTGCAAAGAGAGGATTAATATTGTACATTCATGATTTCGATATCATTCAAACTCTCACTTATAACTAATCCTCCTTATATAAAATGCACGACGAAAATCTGTATTTAAGTAATTTATTGTTTGTAAGGACTTGCAAATGATGGATGAGCAATGAAACAATTTTAAAAAATGAGTGTTTCGATATATCTGTTGCTCCCCGAAATTAATTATCTCTCTCCATTTAATCTCCACAAACTTTTTGAATGAATTACAATTAGAGCCACCCAATTCTCACATTTCCCTACACCAATTAAAAGAACGTTGTTCAAGCCGGCAGGAATGTCATTTTTCCATTCCATTATTTTCCTTGGCTTTCAAACAGACGTCAATATGCTCGAGAATCAAATTCCGTGCTATCTGTTCAAGTTACAAGCTAATTGCTCTTCTCCGGGTGGTCTATTGTTTCCGCCTTTTTCGTTAAATGCTCCTACAAGGGATTCATTTGCTTGAGTGCCCGCTCGCTGGGTGGCCGTCCGCCGTTGAAGCTACCGCTCTATACCGCAGACAGCACTCCGCCAAATGAATCTCTCATGCGATTGTCCACGAGCGCTTCGGTGAGTCACGGTGATGTAGCCCCACTACATCTCGCCGATCTGAAAGATGCCGGTGTAATCGTACCTTTACAATAATGACAGAATATTATATTTCTTTGCGCCGCCGATCCTTCACATGTTTGCCCAGTGTTCTGTTGCCCCAGCAACAAGAAATGAACTGCATGTTTTTCAAAATATGGTTGTTTGAATTCCACAAATCCCTCTCGCTCGTTAGTAATTTTTTTTAAACGATTTATCCATTCCTTCAATTTCCGGTTGTATTATATTACCTGACTTTCACACACCTTATGTATGCTCATCGCGTCTCTGGTACAGTCCATTACTTTCTTGGCATATACTTTCCTAAATTAACCCATATTCATAACCATCTGTTCTTAGGTAGTTTCTTGAATCAACTAACTGATATTATACAAAATTCACCCTTAAAATTCACCTTAATTAACCTTACCGTTAAAGAACTGTACAACCGTTCTATCTGATTTATAGAAGGAGCAAAACAAACTCTCTTTTCTTCAGAATTGTGTAATATTGTTAATATCAAGTGTGAAAAAATTTAAGACTAAACCATGAATCTCAATAAAACAATTTTAAAAATTAACAAAGAGAATGTTGCCTATCCCGGTTCCCGAGATCGCTAAGGTGGTAGTGCCGTGGAGGTCTTGGACCGAATGATTGCGGGTTCGAGTAACGCCTCAGGCATGTTTGTGCTTCTGTGTCTTTGTATGTTTGTGATTGTCTATTTCATCCTTCATCTTCATCATCATCATCATCATCATCATCATCATCTTTTCCATATCTCACCCCTAAAGTTAACAACCCTGGGTGTAAAAATTAACTCAGCATAGAAATGCTGATTTCCCTCCCCCCAATAAGGTTGCGTTCACAACCCCCAGGAAAAATATGACTGGGCCTCGTTGGGTACAACAGCACGTTCGCGTGGTCCGTAGATTGCAATTTCGCGACCAAAAAAAGATAATATTATTCAGGAAAGTAATAAATCATAAAATCTCTTTAGAACATATCAAACTGCTTTATTCAACTAGATGATAAATGTTTTCAATTTTAATCTATTTTTTCTGTAGATAGAAAATTGGAGTGCATGAGGCCTAAACTGACCAAAGGAGATTCGCATTTCGTCCTTCTGATGTCTTTGAGTACATATTCAAAGACCCACTTTGCCCAGTGTATGTGCTAATCAACAAACCATATTCCAATATATTCAATATATTTTTACTCTAAATGTTGCCAAATGAAGTAAGAATTATAACTTCAAGTACGCTCGGGTTTTCAAGAATAATTTCAGAATATATTGCACGAACTTGCGCTCTAAAAACGTGAGCGGAGCAGCAGTCCATGATCAAGAAAGGAAACGGCGTATCCTTTGTAAAGACAGGAAATATTGTAATTAACATAATGTTTTTCTGACTTTTTCATATTTCGAGACTCACAAAAAAGTAGTGAATTCATACTTTTTCAAAATTTATTCTAAACTCTTTACTCTTGCTAAGACCATGTGTTTATACACTCTTCTTTTTTAATACAACCGCTGCTGTTTAGACTTATATAGATGCGTTATTGCTTCAGTTCGTAGGCTCAATTTTGGTTGTGTACCTCCAGCTAGTACAGAGTAAAAAACACAAGGTCTCGTTTTCATTCTTCTGAGCTTTTAAAAATCATGTATGCCTCTGTATCTTAACGTAGAAACAATATTCTTAATCATGTTTCCTGGGAAATATTTCGTAAGCACAAAATATATCCTGATTTACATCTTACCCTTCGTACACGTTACTTTTTATGTCATGTATTATCACATAAATTCAGTTACTCGTTTTATTTTTTTTTAAATACAGTGGTTATACATTCAGGTACTTCCTTATGTGTATATTCCGGCTAAAGTGCAAATCTGGCTAATTTCCGCTAAGATGGTCAATGTTTACATTAATCCAAAAACGCGAGGAATCAATCTCATTGACTGATTGATTGATGTTTCCGAGCACGTCACTTACTAAGGTTAATAGTCCCGTTAGTTTAATCAATGTTTTATCTTGGGGGATGGTGTTTCTCGCCCACCGGATGATGAAATCCGGCGGCGACCTACATGGCGGCTAGCAGGGAATTTCTCTCTCCAGTAATCTCCCCCAGCGAGGCACCGCCCCGACCGGGAAAATTTCTATGCCCCCAACTAGTCTCCTGACATGTAATGATAATATGGTGCATGAAAATGTGTGTAAGAGGTGAAGATAGATCAAGGAAGAAGAATAAAAGATTGCGCGCAGTTCGTGGCCCTTTTCATAAGGTACTGCTCCGGAAGTCGCCTGCTATTGACAGAAGAAATTACAAAAAACTACCCATGGGTGCAGCCGGCCACTCGGATTCTCCTCCAGACAGCAGCTGAATTAGACCTAGCTAACTAGCTAAGGTTAAATTCGCCACCATTGGAACACGAACTAGAATCTCCTGCCCAGAGACACTGTAGGGTCTGTGGCAATGCTATCTCTGAGCTAATAGCAGTCGGTTGGATAAAGTCCCAAGTTGGAACAGCTTCAAAGCATACTCGGGACTTCAGCCTGATAAAGTTCACATTAAGTAAGTAGAGGAAGCAAGCGGAGGTGAAGCATGTTACGGTGTCGAGAAATGGCAGACATTTCATAAACGGATATCAGTCTGCTGGTGGGAAGTGACTAAGGTTAGTAAGAAACAACATTTCTAGTTTCGAGTTTCGTTGTGTTAGACGCAAATTTCTACTTACTCGCTACCGTCAATTCTAACCCCTCTGAAACTCAGTTGACGCTTTGCTGCATATTTCCGCGTTGAAAGGTGGTTGCAGCCTTCGCAAATTACATAAAAACATAGAGTTTGTGCAACGCATAATATTCAATGCATTCTTATGCTAAAGAACTTCTTGCGAACCACAATACGTCTCACATTCTGACAATCATCTCACTTTGGTCCGTTCCTTGTGGATGATACCAACAATAGACGCCTAGAGGATCCACAAGATGAAGTCCGAAATTATCCTTTCACTGTCTTTCATACAGTTCCGCCAGGCTAATGTGACATTAATTGTGCATTCCCGGAAAGATTAATCAAAACTGAGCCTTTAGCCGCAACGTACTACATACTAAAAATCCGTAACAAGTACATTAAAATCGTCTGTACTCTCTCCATGTTCTCTAAGAAAAATATAACCCTACATAATCTTATTTCTTTACAGAGAGAGAAATTCGATTTTATTTAATCTTATTCCATTTTCACGACACACTTGTTATATGTGCAGATATGGCGTGAATATGACTCAGATGGTTCTGGCTACATTGAAGCGGACGAGTTGAAGGTGAGTTGCTGTGAACATGCGCTGTTCAAATTGAAAATACTTAATAAAATATATGTTCCAATAAATAAATATCCTAACTTACGAAGCTTATAGGGCAATTAGTTGAAAATTAATTATGTATATATTTTCTCAAATCAAATACAGTAATTACACAACAAAACGTATTTTCGATTCAAAATCTAAAACGAAATATTCTGGTAAACCTAAACTTTATTTTTGTATCCCCTCTCTAATATGCATAGGAAAAATCAAAATAAGTTTTCAAATTTTCTTTCTTGAATTCTTTGCTTTGTTAACTTATTTACTCGTCGCCTAGAATCGGCTTAAGAGAATACTCTTGAATCTCTTTGCACGTCATGGTGCTAATCAATTGACTGAGTAAAGTATGAGTTTTAAAGTAATATTACAATGAACCCCAATTTTGTTTTGAATTGTTTTAGATTTTATTTTTTTTAAACATTTAGTGCTATTTCTTATAAAAAGTCTGATATGAGAGAGGCATGAAAACTAAGAACGGTATAAGCAAGTGCTTCTTCATTCTAGAACTTCCTGCGCGATTTGCTCAAGGAGGCCAAGAAAATCAACGACGTTTCAGAGGATAAACTCATTGAATACACGGATACAATGGTAAGTTCTTTTCATAAACGTTTCTTTAGTTTGGTATGTCAATTTACTACATCAGTGGTCAGGCAGCCTAAAAATAATTAGTAAGGCTGCCTAAAAAAATATGACACACGCGGTAAAAGTAATTTTATTTTCCTCGAAGGATTGCGCTACCCAGCCTGTCGGCCTCTTTCCTACTCGCTAAATAAAATGTCACTTTTATCATTCCTGTCACTCGTATTATTATTCACTGCAGAAGCAACATGTTTCTTATGTGTTGATTGCACAATTATTATTAAATATTTCTTAGTCATCCAGATCATCTGATTATATATGTGGTTTCTAAGATGCTTCAAGTAAGACTTGAGGAACGACTGACAGACTGTCAAAAGATATCGTTATATATGAAAAAAATGAAACCAGATATACCTCAAGATTTTTATTGTATCTAGTAACTTAATGAAATCTTAAATCATGGGTGAAAAGTAAATCAAGGAAAGGATCGAGTAAGTTCTGTATGGTGTACATTGAATTTAACTATTGTCACCAAAAACCAAAAATGTAAAACGTAAAATCACCCATCTTTCTGATCAGTTTGGTATTGTTCACCAAATACTTTATACCTGTCACACACACACACACACACACACACACACACACACACACACACACACATACGTTAATTTGAAATCTAATTTAATGTATCGTCGGCTGTCGGTGTTCTTGGCTGGCCCCAAAATAATCTGAGATACCAGAGATCCAGATGCATACTCGATGTGATTGATTTCAGTTATATCTATTTCTCTACCTGGGGTCTGAGTCACTTCATTTAAGACAGAGTTTGCTGCCTCTATCACTCTTTTAGCTTTAACATTTTCATATATTTTCCTCAACGGTGAACGAGATTCGAATGATAGTAGATGATTTTGTTTTATCTCGCGTCGAAGGAGATTTCGTGTCATGTATATAGATCGATCATCAAGAAAAGATCACACTGAACATTACGAGTGAGAGTGCAAAACAGTGACCACACCGGCAAACGCCTCAAACGATTGAGAAAAAATAAATTACTCATATTTCATAATTATTGGTTTAATGTATAATATTTTGGTAACTCGATTGTTGATGATTCTTATTGTTTCTGAATGTTTGCAGAAAACAAAAAAACATTAAGGACATCATTAAAATCATTTTAGATTTTGGTCATTTTTTAAAATGTTCTAAATTCTTTTATCTTTTCATTACACACGTGTGCATGACAGATAACTAGACTGAAACATCAGCGTAATCCTACAAAGTTTCCTCTACAAGGCGAAAGAATAATTAAAATTCTTGTACATAGCAGTCGCATTTTACAGCGCACTTATTTTCAGTCGCGCATATGCAGACATGTTTATGGCATTCATTTTTCACCCTAACTCAGAGTTTTCTCTCCAGCTTAGAGTTTTTAAAATCATAAAATACGAATACACACTGACGGTACATTATTCATGCATTACAGGAGTTTAGGAAATGAAAATAAATGCCTTCCTGTAATGTAAGTCAAAATTCCCGAAAACAAGTTCGGTGTCCTGAAAACGTCATATCATTTCACTTCTCCTACCTCTCGCCTGAGAAAAAAAATTCAGGGAGTGCAGAAGAATGTTATATATCCCGCAGCCGCGCAGCATATGTTGTATATGTCTGCGTTTCAGTTTTCTTTTTGTAAATTATTTCAATATTTTAAAAGTATATTCTTAAAATGTGCAAATTACAAACATTTAACGAACTATAACAAAACCCACCAACACACTACTGCCTAACTTCCAGTAATACATGGACAGAACAATATTATTCACACAAACTATTACATTATAAAACAAGTACAGTAGCGGCATGGCGAGTCAAATTAAACACCAGTGGGTCTCTCGCATCCCAGCCTCCATTTTCCTCTATCGCTGTAGCCCTGACTCTTCAGCCCTCTCTTCACCATTGCCCCTTCTACTTCTATTATAAAACTGAAAATGATAAATAGTTTGAACTGATCGGTATACATTTGTTGTTTTTTTTAATACACAAATATTCTAGAAATTACGTTCATACAGCATTCATGCTTTTAATCGTATTCTCAATCAGAACGGTAAATACTGACAATTTCATTTGTGGCCTACCGCATTTCAAACGCTAATAACTGTATTCAATCGCCCCGCCTTCACATTCCCTGCCCCATTCCCCGCACCCCCCCTAGTCACCACGCCTTTGGTCCCCGCATCCCGCCTTCAACCCCCGCCTCCTCTCCCCACCCCCTCTCACTTCTCATCCCCGCCCCGTCACCCCTCACCGCTCCTCCTTCCTGCCCTCGCTCCCCTCAACCCACCCCCGCATCCACTCCTTGCCTTGCCCCCGCCCCCACTCTCCTCTCCCTGCTCCATTTCCCCGCCACGCCCCCGCTCTCCTCTCCCCGCCTTTCATCTTTCCGCCCCGCCCCCACATCCGCTCCCCACCTCATACCCTTGCCCCTTCCCCCGCTGTCTGCCACCCGCACGCTTATGCACGCTCTGCATTGCAGTTGCAGGTGTTCGACGCCAACAAGGACGGCCGGCTGCAGCTCTCCGAAATGGCCAAGTACGTGAGCAGCTCCACCGGCGCATCCCCGGCGACAGACACTGTACACCGAGTTCAAGCGCAGTAGCGTTAGAAAATTGCGTCGGTTCATCGAGATCTCCCACTATTTATCCTCGCTTCGCCTGTCCTCTTTTCTATGCACCAATAGAAATTGCCCGCGCTGTCACTCGCGCATAGAGTTCTCTGCAATGGAAGCTCTCAAGGCGCTTCACAGGACGGCGTTTCTTCGAAAATGCGAGTGGGCACCCGTGTGCGTGCAAGCAAAGGTCGATGACGTATCGGCGTCGGCGGGAGACGACGTGGCTGACACGGAGTGGGGGAGGGCACTTCTTGATGTGCTTGAGACTTCCTAACTATACTATAGTTGCTTTTTTCCGCTCTGTGATGGTCCCTAGGGAAGGTTCACAACCAATCCTTGATATTTGTCTGTTCTAAAAGTGTAAGAAGTAATGAGCGATTATTTGAATAATAGTATGGAATTCGTGATAGGTCGTCTTCCACACCACACTCACGTGGAAATAATTATTACACAGCGGATTCAAACTCACGACCATTGGTGCCGTTAACTCGGTTCCTGTTGCAACTACCTTCAATGTGTCAATTTGCAGAACTTTTTAGAAGCAGAACAATTTAAAGATTAAAAGGAACCGTGCAAATATTTGTTCTTGTCTTTTCGTAATTTTCTTCGATTCCTGCTATTACATTAATTCCAAAATTATGTTTTCCTTCATGTAAATTTTGCAAGATGCCGTATCACTAGTTTAACTCCTTGGGACCTCCCAACTCAAATGCTTAAATATTTTATACATATATATATTATAACGTTCTTTACATAAAAAGAATACATTTTTAAGAAATAATAACCGGCATTGGTTTCAAAATTCAACGTTTTATTTTCTAATACGTAATGTTGGTTTCTGGAAGAAATTCCAGGAACCCAGTAATGCGAATATATTCTTATATATGGTTAACTTGACTATATTCTTTGCTATGAAGAGAAAACGTTCTTACAATCTGTAGAAAGTAATCCTACAAATCATCTCCATACCAATAACACAAAATAAAATTATCTCTAAAAGATATTTATGAGTCACGTTTATTTCTTTTTTGGGGGAGTAAATGTTTGAGTCTGTTCACGCTTTAAATTTTATATTTTCACGTCAAGCATACTTAATTAATTATCCTTTTAATGATTCAATATTATAGTAGAAGAAAAGAAAATATGATATTACACACCAGGAAAATAATGTAGCTCGAGCTCAGATTAATATTTTAACAGTACTGTATACGTTTTCTGAAGTTATGAGGGAATAAACTAAATTAATCAACTAAATAATATTCACATTATTTTATAAATAAATTCACAATTCACGTTGACCCTATTTATATTACATTAATAAGCGATTACTTATCTAAATATATTGCATCTTTTTCAGGCTTCTTCCCGTTCGAGAGAACTTCCTCTGTCGCCAAGTATTTAAGGTGAGATTGTCTAGGTTTGATTATTCCTGCTGGAATAAAGAACCACGTTTCGTAAATAAAATTAATAGATTCCACGTTTTTTATTCATTTTTCAACTGAATATTAATAACACTCATTTTATTAACTACATCGTCTTTATTTCTAACATGATTTTTTCAATAAAAATATTTTAATACTGACATGATGTGAAACCCAAAACAAAGAAGTATAAGTGTTATTTTAAAATTTAAACCACCCTCTATTTTGATACATAAATCTTAATGACATGCCATTACTTTCAAATAATGAATCGTATTTTAAAGATAATTAAAATACTGTAACAATACCAATGATATACATTTACCACATGTACATCTGAACACATCTTATAGTAACACGAAAATTTAATGACCGACAAAATGTCTTAAGTGGGAATAACTAAATGAATTACTCAATCTCAAAAGAAAGTTGAAAAATATTGTCAACAATACTTTTCAACTTTTATTTATAAATTATTTCCTAAACTCGGTGTAGGCTGCTAGCCAAAAACAATTATGGGCTCAGTTTTGTATTTAATTATCTACAGATTGCTGAAAATAAAAAAGGCTGCTCTTCAGCATTGTGTGACAACAAACCACGCTTCATGTACGTATTTTCTAAGAGATATCCTGACCAGATTGCAGTTTTTAACTAGTCCCTATTTTATTTCAGACAGTACAATTGATTTGGCCGTATGTATTATGGTTTCGAGACCAATAATATTCCCATATGATACCCTAATAATAAACAGCCCACAGTTTTTACGTGGCATACTGTTGTGAATTATGTACATCTTTTAGGTATCAAAGGCTTCTAAGATTAACATTAGGGTTATCATCCGGTACAAAGCATAACTGGAAAAGATAGCTTTACTCCTTACCATTGAAAGTAATGTAACGTAGCTTATGGCAATCCCATTAAAAGTAATATATGTGTAAGCTTCCAATAGCCAGAGCATGATATGATCATGAGAGCCGCCTACGAAAACCACGATAAATTTAAATCTAGAAATCTTTAATATTAAATCAAAAGAAAAGGCAGGTAGAATTATTTGAACATTAAATTGTAATTTTAATCTATTATTACTACTTATTAACTTATAATTTCAAGTAATTATGAATGTGGTACTCCAATGCCCTCCTCCCTCATTCACTCATAAGTAGACATCTGCATAAGGACACATATAAGCAGCAGGAGTATTAAAAGAAAGAATAATAGAAAAATGTAGGAACATCACCAACACCGCCTCCGTAGCACCACTGATAAATAATTACAAGAAATAGGATCTTCATTAAGCTATTTTTTCTAATTAATAAATTAAATCGTATTTTATGCTTATTAAAAACAAAATGAAAACTTGAAGCAACTAATGAAATAATTCCACAGTAACTTTTATCAGACATCAACAGTAAATTAATTAAATATATTGACGAATTACAATTATTTAAAACGTACCTAATAGAATTATTTGAACTACTTTTCATCTATATTTCAAATAACTTGTAATGGGGATTGAAAAAAGAATTCCTGAAGTTCATATCAGTAAATAAGTCGGAACGCAAACGACAAGAGCAGTAAATAACTTCGAAGCGGTTTTTTCGGCGACTCTCATGTTTTCATCCAGTAAAATGCTTTCCCCTTCTACCAAAACCTGAATGTAAAACCGCAAAGTATTTAACATTAGTTTACCCCCAAAAATGCGTACGCAGAACGTTGAATGTGTGTATCCGCACGTACGTCATACCGCGCGTGTAATTTGAACGTATCCTCTGTAGCAACAATGCTGTATTTCTTCCAACCTACCCGAATGCATAGAGCCCGGCAGTGCTTTGAAGCTAAGCATTGCTAACTGCATTCGGTAACTGCAGCCTACCCGGGTACCTCAAGCTCCCCCAGCACCGCGTGCCCAATCCTACGCACACTGTATCTGTGTTTAAATACTTCTGTAGCTAAGTGTGTTCTTTCTTTTTGTGACTTGCAGTTTCTTTAGCTTCGACATATGTTCTGTCGAGACGTGACTTATGTTTCTGGCTATTAGTGTTGAAGTGTGCTTGCAGTATTCTAGTAGACACTGTCTGTGGGTCTTCTTTCTGTACAGTAGATGTAGTAAACTCTCTATTTACGCCTTTTAACAGAGGCACACTTCAAAATACATGTCCTACGAAACGGACAGGTTTTGAGCGATCATCAAACGACTGACTTGTCTCGCTGAACATTGTTAAATAGAATGATAAATATTTCGAAAGGATTTATTAAATTCGGCATTTCATAAATAGTTTAATTTGAAAGCAGTAAAATTTATAGCAGGATGTTGGTAAGCTTATTTTCTGCTTACGTTAACAATTGCAGTCAATCATTTTTTCTATATTTTACTAAGTTAAAACTGATTATTATTAATATTCAAAATTCTTCTTTTCTCAAATTTTTGGAGCATTTTTATCTTAAGTTTGTCTGTTCGAATATCTAATAGTATTCCTCGATAAAGAGTTGAACTTTTAACAACAACGGAAACACAATGTATTGCTGGACGTTCAAAAACACTGCTAAATTGCAAAAAACAAAATATGTTTTCGGCGCGTTTTCTCCCGTGAGAAAATGCACTTTCCAGCCTTAAAAGTCACGTGCCAGGATTTACGCACAGGACGCTTCTGCTGAATTTTTTGGCGTCCGCTGTGCCACCAAACCGGCGGCTAAGAATTGATGAGAATCTTACTTTATCTGTGACCATACACTGACTTTCTTCCTTGTTCTGTGACGCCCCGCAGGAGGGCATAGAAGTAAGTATTCTTCTCCTGTTCGCCTCTGTAGGTTGCATGAGACAAGCCTCGTAGTTAGCACGAAAGCATGGGCAAAGGTGCTCGATCACGGCAGACCAACTTCTTGTCTTCCCCGAGCATTTCCCCAACATAGAGAGCAAGTGCCTACGTCCTTCGATCCTTTATCTTACGCTTTGTATCTGAAACAAGTGCATACCTCAAGCGCCCAATTACAAGAACTACCATATACTCGTACACTTCATTCATCGTGCTTCTTAGCCAACATACTACCTGCTACCTAACATTCCATTAGAATCAAATTTTAAAATAAAATATCGTTTTAAATTAAATAATAAAAATGCAAAAACTCATTATTACTGCTTTTTTGACGATGAAAAACGAAGTGAGTGATAAAGAAGTAAAAAAGATATTTCTCTCTCAATAAATCATATTAATTTCAGTAGGTGAAGATAAAGGGGACTGCTAAAATATCGATTCTAGTAAAACGAGAGAACAGACTCGAGAAGTTCTTCAAAAGGAATGCATTTCTATATTATATTTATTTTTGTCTTGTCATAAAAAAACTTAAAATTCTCATAAAATAATCTAAAACTGAATAAAAATAATTGAAAACGAGAATAGAATTTTCGTAGAGTACTGAAAATTTGGCTCTAAGTATACCATAAATTTACCCCATTATCCTTCTACCTTTATTCCCATGTCCGCTATAACAAGTCCAATAGAACCGCGCTGTCATCGCAGTCACCATGTAGAATTAAAATAGTAGATCCTTCTAGATTCATTTACCAAATAGAGCATGACGTTTGTGGATGCCCTCTAGCTGAGTAGACTTCAGTTATCTTATGTAGCGGTTCCTTCGACTAGGCTTTTCGATCATGTTATCTGGCAACGTCATAAAATTTCGCTTTTAAAAACATGTGCATTAAATTAAATTATAAATTCATTTATCTAACAGTATACTCTGTGACATAAATATAGTTTTTCTTTCAATATAATGGTCTGTTAAATAGTGATAAGACTAGCTTTTCAGTTACATTGTTTTTGTCTCGAAATAAAGTATTACAGCCATGCAATCTGGAGTAATCAAAAGTATACGCATAATGATCGCAAGATGGCAGATTGCATGCGGCAGCTAAACAGTCAGCACAGAACGAGAGTAATAAAACGCTAATTGCTTTGGCAAATGACGTCGATCCTCATGGCCTTTGAGTAGTAATCGATTTTACTACATTGAATTACTGAACATAAAACGACCAGTAGTGTCCAACTTCCTGTAATATGAAATATGAAATTAATTTAATTTTATCATTTCCTAGAAATTACTAAAATAACAAAAATCAGGAGCTCCACAATCATATTAGCATATGCTTTAAACATACGTGAAATTAAAATATTTTTCCGGCATAAAGTGATTTCTTTGAAATCTTCTACATATTATCACACTGGTAAAATCGTATTCTGAAAAAGCATGGAATTATATCATAAAAATCATTGAAGACGATTTACGTGAATTTTAGGACGATTAAAATGTTCATTTGCGTAAGAATACAGATTTCAATCGCATGTTGCGGAAATTCTGTGAGAATTATGCAGGGAGTCCACCCTTTCAATCGCTTTGACAGGCACGGGTATTGCGGTCGTTGTGATGTGAGGACTCCCGTAGCGGTAAACCACTACAGAGGGCCGTGGAGATCGCACTGTCGCTTGAACCGGAATATCACACAAACGCATAAGAGCCTCGCTTCCTGTTAGTCACGTAGAGAACTTCGAGCTCCAACGAAGAAAAAGGCTCACGTTTCATCTCTTCTCAAAGCTTCTCGATTTTATGCAGTATTAGCAATCGCTTCACATTGCTGTTTCATCGCTCAAACAGTAGATGGAGAAATAATAGCTTTGCGCACGTCAACAATACCGTATACGTTTTAGAATATTCAGCTCTCGTTTCAGTACAAACTGAATAACTTTTGCTTATGCTTATCAACATTTTGCGAACTTGTTAACTCTTACATGAATGCATTTTGTAAAGAACTTCCTTCAAGTGATTTTAAATACTTTACAAAGTTCTAAATCTCAAAGAACAATTACATATGTATGGATTTTTATTATGCTCAAGGCAATGTGTGACACTCCAGAACATTGAAAATTTCCCTTTTTTTATATTTCGACTTCTAAGGGCTTTCAATTCTCATTTCACAATATTATCATTAGATATTGATACTCCCAATACTTATTAATATCTATCTACACTTAATAAGCATAATTCAAGAACAACGCTCCCAAAAAATATTTATTAAAACAAAATATGTCGAAGAAGTAGAAAATTAATATTCTTTAAAAAATCAAGAAAGGTTTTCCTCCGATTTATTCAATTATCTTTGGAATGACAAAATCACATTGAGACGAAGTATTTGACATCAACGTACACTCTTAACAGTCCCGGAATATACCTACTAGCTTGTCCCAATTTTCTTTCTTTTTCCTTCTTCGCCTCTTCGTTTCTTGGGCGTCTCGGCCGCCTCAATGGGGCCCGCCCTCGAAACGAGGGCGAGGTGCCGCGAGGCGGCAGCTAAGTGCGGTCTCTGACGCTTCTCTTGTCCCGCAGGGCGCCACCAAGCTCACCAAGGACGACATCGAGAGGGTCTTCTCGCTGTACGATAGAGTAAGTTAGAATTTCTGTATTATTCCTTTTTTTGTGTGGGTGTGTGTGGAAGCCAAACGTGCTGATTTCATGACATTCCCACGGAAATGTCATACGTGTGAGTCCGAGATTAATTTTTTTTAAGATAAATGTATAGTGGTTCCTGTTTGGGGACGCGAGGTTATCATAGTTCAAATGCCTCAAGACCTTTAGCAGTTTCCGCGAAAGTCATACGTCTTGTCTGAATGTTACAAATCAGTTCATTTCAAATAACAAAAATTCTTGCAATGAACATCTACGAAGGTACACAAAGATACTACTTAATCAAATATCTCTACGTGTTTCCCTTTTTACATAACATGCAACTAAACTCCCCTGCTGACTGTTTCTTCTTCAGTTCTCCTGTAAAAGCTACTCCTTCATTATACTGTCTGGACACCTTAACGGACATTCCGATAATTTAAGGGGAAAGCTATTATACGCGCACGTTTTCTTGAGCTCCGGAATATCTACCCCCCACTCCATTGCCAACTTTATTTGAATTAAGAATAAATGATAGCAGCGAGCGTTGTAGAAAAAAATATAATAACCAGATATGTTTGTTCCCGTATAATAAAACTATTCTGCACCGAAAAACGAACTACATACTGGATGCAAAATTCCTCTTGTCAAAATAACCAAACTTTCCGCTTCTCTCGCAACTATCGAAGCGAGGGCTCAAGAAAGCATGCGCGGGTAGTAGTAAGTGGTTTAATGAGCAAAGGCCAAAATGTTCGTATTTTAAATTATCTCACTTTGAATTTTAATTTTACAACATACTCTTGACGCTCCTTGTTCTTGTTTGTTTGATTTAAAATATTTTCACAATTTAACGATTTTCAAAAACGCACGAGCAAACCATATTTAATATCTATTTTAATGTCCGACCATTTAATACCACATAATTTTGTATTACGCTCACAGTCCATTTTTTCCTGCTGAATATAATAAAAGTAATAGTGTAGTGAGAGCATTTTCGTCAAGTCCCTTTGCTTTTGAGAACCTAAGGAAAAATTTAACTACGAAGAATAAATAATACAACAGAAGTTTTCATGCATGTCATGTGTTAATTAAAAAAATATAATAAAATATTTAAACTAATGTCTCTTTCTTATCCGACTTAGTTTTCAAAATGTTTTGAACTTTCAGCAGGGTGTAAGGGTTACGTGAACCCTTTGTTGCCTTGCTCTTTAAACAGTAAACGAGGCACAATTTTATTATAAACAATCAGTATACCATTCAGTGAAACTGTAAATCGTGTTGCAGGATAACAATGGTACCATTGAAAATGAAGAATTGCGTGGCTTCCTGAAAGACCTTTTGGAACTGGTAAAGAAGGTAAGCTCCATTGCGTACGTGGTGTTTCAACCTCGGATTTATAATAATTTAGTGAACAGTATAATACGAATGGATTAAATGCTAAATTAGAGCCCTATGGTACCTCAATGGGTAATTGTTTTGATTTTGTCTACGGTATCCTTCGTATATAATACACACACATATATATATATATATATATATATATATATATATATATATATATATATATATATATATGGATACGCAAGTAGCATTTATTCATTATATATTTAAAATGCACCAGCTCCAGTGGAGTTCTTGAACACATTACGTGACAATGGGTTGAAGAGTCTTCTCTGAAGGCTACCCGGGTTTGAAGATTACGCGTACGCAAGGAAAGCAAAAGCTTGAAGATTGTGCCCGATCAAGGCAGGCACATGCGTTTGAACGTATTAGGAAGAAAAGCTTGCCGACGGGACACAGTTTCAGGCAAGCGATGCGATTGGCACGCGAGACGAGTTTAAGATACCACAGTGAACTAGTATGGTTTTAACTTGACGTAACAGTAGTGAAATTGATCACAATTTAACACATTGCAATTACCTTATAGTTCAAAATACACATTCGTAGAATATGTACGTTTGTGCTAATCCTATATTACTGTCACCGAAAGCATCTTCTTTTCACTTTTTTTCAATTTAATAAACCATATGAAAGATTGTTCGGATAAGAACATAATGTGACAAGGAAATCTAATGTCAACGAACAATTGAAAATTAAAATACAGTGCGTACACAGCTTCTGTACACTGACCATCTTTCACCCGCCCTCGGCTTCAATGGATCACCAGACCACCGAGATTGAGATGATGATGTCTGACACACCTGTCGCAACATGGTTTAAGCCGCGAAGAAACAAAAGAAAATTGTCATTACATTCATTTCTTACATTTTATTATGTGCGATGCACTACAGTGCTGAACGTGAGATTTAAAGGTTAATTTAGTAAGGCAAATGTGTATTGAATGTACTGTCAATACACAATTGAAGTACCGCAATTGTATATACAACAGTCTTCAGAAACGTTATTTTTCTCCTACAAAAGAAATTCTTCCAAAATATTTTTTTAATAATACATATCGTTTTAACATAAAGTGGGCTATAGACTTAGTTTTTATAAACTATTTCACCTGTATATTTTAATGCTATTCAGGGACCGAAGTTGAACCGGCCAAATTGTTATCCATAGTGGGTGCCAGTCCCGCGGTGTCCGGTTAAGAGGGACAGTACTGTCAACTAAAACTTAAATCCCGCGTGATGCCAAAGCAAACTCGTCTGTTTGCACGTACACGCGCGACTACCTCCAAAGCGCGGGGGGGGGATGGTGGTGCGAGGGTCGGAGGGGCCGATGGGCAGGGCGGGGCGGGGCGGGGCGGGGCGGGGTGGGGCGGGGTGGGGTGGGGCGGGGTGGTGCGGGGCGGTGCGGGGCGGGGCGGGGTGGCGCAGGGCGGGGCGCTCCCCATCGCGCATTTGCAAACGCTCGTGCAGACGCATGCCAATTTGCAGAATGCACGGAGCGATGGCTCCACAACTCGCTAGCACGCGCACACACGTAATCGCGCGCTAGGAAACCACTTGTTGCGTGCTGGAATGCTGTGGCGATGTTCATTGTACAAAAGCCCTCTAAAAGAGAAATAAAATTTAACAGTGCTTTTCACGCTAGCTATTAAGAATTTTATTATGTAAGCTGAGGAAGAAAGATAAAACTAAATGAATAAGTTCAACATTAGATATTATATATTTGTTTAGAAGATTCAATGAAATTAAGAGCACTGATAACGATAACGATAAATAAAAATGCTGTATGTAAGTTGGGGACCAAATTACCCCTTCATTTTTTCTCGCGAAACTTACTTTCTAATTCTAAATGTAAATTGGGGACCAAATCAACCCAGGTAAGGAAAGAGATGATTGAGCAGGTAATTGCATTAAGGGGACCGTCGCCGCCGCGCTGCTATCCAGCTTTTCCTTGTGCCTTATTGAAAATCTTCCAGTCTCGCTCAAAATTAAAAGCAAAGAAAGCACCAAGAAGCGTGTCCAAATTTCATGGTCAGTAGTATAGGATATTAGCTGAAAAGAAGGAAGAATATAAAAATAGCGAGATAAGCAGAATTCATTCAATCAACGCTTGATTTAATTGAATAAAAACCAACTTTAACCAAACCACATCTCGAAAGATATATGCCAATTTTAATTGATTGGTATTGATATTAAAATTGATAAGGGATTTGTATATTAAAAATAAAATGAAAATGTTCTTCGAAAATAAAGTCACCCTTCACTTTTACCTGGAAAGGGGATGAGGTAGTCTCTCCCTAATTTACGTATGCCTTTCTCTGGGTTGGTCTCCAATTTACATATGGGTTTATTTTCCTTCTGGTTCCAATTTGCATACTTCGAATATAAAATATGTAAAAGGTATAAAAATATTTAAAATGGTACTTCTCACGAAATGGACTAAGGTTACTAAAAATAATGAACTAAAACCATCAGAAACCAAAGAAGAGAGGGAAATACAGGTCCACAGAATAAATGTTACAAACTTCTAAGGCATGTAGGGGGATCGAAGGTCATCGTACTTTGCCAATAAATATGTGGTGGAAATCTCATATAATGAATGTACACATGTGACACTTTCTCCTGCTTGGTAGTTTATCCTTCTTGTCCTGACGTAAAAAAAGTTCGTGTACCCAACTGCAAAATGGGTAGCCTAGCTATTGAGGCGCAGTGTCACATGAGTAACTACGTTATTCGCAACAAGTGCATTGTTCAATTTTACAAGTTTCTGCCTTCTAGGGGAAATATTTTTGTCACGAGGTCGTGCAGAAAATAAAAATGATCGTGTAAAATGGTGTTGTTTCTATATTCTATATCAAGCTTCGATTCAGAAACAGTATCGTGTAAAACAGCACTTTCATTTTCCGTCCATCGCTTTAAAAGCGCTAATCTGCTGAATTAAAAAATTCTTTAAATTAAAAAAGTTACGTTCATGCAAACTGACTAAAAATGAAAACTAATGGTGCTAAAATAGCACGTACTTTCTAGACCATATTTTCACGCAAAATTACGCGAAAAGTACTAAAATTTTCAAAAAACTGTACATGACCTAATTTCAAAATCTATCTTTAAAGAACAGATTTCATTAAGGGAACATCTCAATGTTTAAAATTTTATTTCTAAGAAGACACAAAATTTGAACTTTTGCAGTTTTTGAAAAGTCGAAAAATCTGAACTGCACCATTTTCTTAAACGTCCTCTACACTATCGAACAAAAAGAATCAGAATCCGTTTTTTCGCGCAGCAGTACGTAACTTTCTCTCTACCGTGTAAGCGGTAGCGAGAAATTAAAAGAGGTAAAAAGAACTTGATGCACTTTTCAAACCCCTTATCCAGCGCTTTCCTCCGTTCCGCAGGACTACGACGCCCAGGACCTGCAGGAGTTCGAGGAGACGATCCTGCGCGGTGTGGACCACAGCGACGAGGGCAAGATCAGCCGCAAGCAGCTCACCATGATCCTGCTGGCCATCGCGCGCCACAACCAGGACGACGACGCATAGACGCGCTGCGCGTGGCCACGGGCGACGGCGGCGGCGACGGCGGCGGTCGCGCGCGCGCCGGCCAAGGTGGAGGCGGCGCGGTAGCAAGAGCTGCCGGACCAGCAGCCTTCACCAGCAGCAGCCCCCTCGGCGCCGTGTGCCCCGCCCTCCACGACCCCCCCCCCTCGCGCTCTGGAGAAGGGAACGCCCCCGCCCCTCACGTCCCCTAACCGCCACCCCACCCCCACCCGTTTCGAGGACGCCCCGCCCTGTCTTCGGATCTGTGTTCGGACGCCCCGCGTCTTCGGATCTGTCTCGGAGACGACGTGGGGAGAACTCGTTCAGGAGCTAATACAAAATTACAATAAGTACGTGATTGACATTTGTTTAATGCCGCCATGGAGGAAACCACTGATCGCAGTGCAGAAGTACATATGAGGACTAATGAGATACACAGAAAGGTGAATGCGATTCGCTGAAAGGTCAATCACACATTTATTGTAATCGAATGGTATACGAAGGGAGATTTTTCTCTAGGACTGACGCCTCGCCTTCCCGCTTAAACGCCGAGCGAAACACGGTGAGGACACCAAAATCCAGTTTGAGTCCATGAAGAAGCAGATCAGCGCGGCAAGCGAGGTTCTTCTGTCCCCTACAAGCGTTATTTAAATCATAAATCAAATCCTATGCTGGCAGAGATGAGAGTGAGACAGCTTTTGGTAATATTTATGCCCTGTCCTTTTTCCTTCGCTCATGTCCCCACCACAACTTTCCATTTACGTAGGCCGTTCCCAAAGATATGAGCTGACGCCGAGTAACAGTCAATCCTGAAGTTATCTCTCCCGGAGTATAGAGCAGACAATGTCAGTCAATGTCAGTAAAGAGAGCGTCGCACTTAAACAACTGTTGGCAAGAAAGGAGCGGATTTTTGAATGTTCAGATGGTGAGAAGGTCCAGGATTCTTGAATTTCCATATGGTGGGTAGTGGCTTTACTTTCGCTGATTCCTTTTTGTTGTGTACTTGGGCGAACTCCAAGCCTCTGAGTAAGGCTTCTGCCATCAATACTGTTGAACACAAATTGCATAGCACAAAACGTTCTCGCCAAAGAATTGATGTTAAATGTATGTTACATAGCTTGATGGAAAATACTGATCTCATACGCCATATAAATGTCATTCCCTTTGTGACTCTCAGATGCATATTTTAGAACTAACAGAATTGCCGCTATCCTCATTAATGGCGAAAGCATTAAACGTTTTGGTTAATGACATTAAACCAAAGATTAAGCCTGCTATGCGTTTACCTTCTATCAAGCATCTAAACTACGAGTAGTTAAATTAGATGAATGTCGTTTCCGCAAGGTCAGTCACAAATCCTTGCAGCCTACTGAGAAAAACTTCCTGATTTGACAAGGAAATTGATGGCAGCGAAAGGTAATTTCCCTTGAGTGCGTACTTTAAACGAAGTTGATTACAATTATTTTAGTCATCTATTTTCATCTCTTCTTCAAACCATGCATAAAATAATTTCGAATCTATTTGGGCAATGTAACCAATGGGAAATCCATCGTTGATCAAACCATTATTATGTTGCCTCTGTGATGATCACGATTTTTACCAACACGTGTTTTTCAGAGCCGAAAATAAAAACAGCGTCATTGAAAAAGGTGGGTTTTAAACAAGAGCCTAGAACATGACTCTAACCGGAAGATTCCTATTAAAGATTATGAAGTTTACTCATCGGTAAAAATGTTGGCTAGCGGACTACACCGATGATGTTTTGTCGTCGATACTGATGCCTATAATAAAGTTAAAAAATTTTAACAGTTTTTCAAACTTGAAGTTAGATTTATTCTGCTCTGAATTTCTTTGCAAAAGAAATTTACAGTTGGTATGTTTAGTAGAATTTAATTAGCCTACGCATATCGATTTAGTAAGCCAGCAATCTGACAAAATTAGAGGAGAAGCATCACGGCAGTAATTCTGTAATTTTTGCAATAATTTTTACAAAATACGTGGCCACTAAAAATGCAAATGTTGCTCACTGAGACAATATTCAATTAGGATAGACGTATCATCTGTTCGGTTTCTATTACTACATATCATGTCTCAGTTAGTGTAGATTTTTTGTAAGTAGCAATCGGTAAACGTATTCCTGAAAAACAGCAAAACCACTTTAGTTTTCCAGTTTTTTATACTTATTTTTATTGTCTGTTATAGCAGAATTTTTATATAAATATATATTGTCTGTCTCATCAGAACACATATTACAAGATGTTTCTCAAGAATATATATCATTCCTCACGATTAAGAAATCAAGACCTAAATTTCAAGAATGCCGTTTTTTTATCCCCAAATGAAGGGCATAGAACTCCTCTAAATGTTCGTACTGGCTATTGCTATGTCTTCCGAGTTATTCCAGTTGCTCTTTTCAACAATAGATATTAATAATTATTTTTCGTGTGAAATACATTTGTGTTTAATAGCGTAAAAAATTATTATCGAGTATCAAATTATATTTAAGGATATAAATTTAAAATATTAAAAGTCTCTTAAATCAAATATCATGTTGAAGTAGCAACTTACATAACGACTAAGCATAATAATACACTATTAATTTCGTGCATTTTGATTTCACAATTTGCAGACGTGATCGCCGGTCAAATGTTCCCTTCTCCAAAGCAAAGATCAGATCGTGATTAAAAATCTCGAGTGCACTTTAAACTAAACTTTACACTTGAGAGAACAATTTTGGTGAAACTGGGATCGCCTCTTCGATTTACAATGAACTATGTAACCTAATATATTTTTATGGACCCTCATTTTCATTTGAAAACTGTACGTCTTCCTAAACGGAATAGCCTACTTCGCTTGTTGCAGGTTTTTTTAGATTTTTCCGAAGAAGTGATTACGTATGCAGATAATACTGAAATAGTAACAAAAAGAACTCTAAAACGTTTGTTGCAGCTTTCAGCTCTACTTCTTTTTCTTCCAGCAAGTTTTTGCTTCCCATTTAATGCAGTGGTTATATAAATAATAAATACTATAAAAAATAAAACATGCTTCAATTTTATGTTGTAAACGCCAATGCAGTAAAGTAGCTAACCTCGGCATATCCCAGTGCCAAATGAATGCGCTACAATATGTGGAATTTGTTGAGTTGCGTATAAGTTTTAAAGTGCACTCCATTGCATTGTTGCTGCATGCACGGAGCGTGATGAAGGTAATTTTGTGGGACGGAGATGAATCTATAAAAGCGATTCAAATTAGAGAAATGATGGAAAGTGCCGTTCTAAAGATTCATCTCTTTGCCGCCTCGTAACGGACATTTAGTCCCACAGAAACGTTGAAGTGCCAGAATTACAATCCAATACCCTTTACGAACTCCCCAAGGCGTTCGTTTAGGGTTGTGGGTTTTGGTTCTGGGTCAGCCCTAGCTCGCACCCACAGTAAACCATCGTCGCCACACTCCAAATCGACGCGGGAAAAAATTGAAGTATTTAGAAGATATTCTTTGAAAAAGAAAGCGATACCGTGATACTACTCAATTACGCTGAGCAAAGCAATCAGAGTGACATATCCCAGAGCTACGTAACCTCTGACAAACGGATCGCCATTCACCTGGAGATATTGTTGATATCAAAGCTCTTCCACTGCAGTATGTAACGGGAGTAATTCGGTGATCACATGTCACCATCGGTCGGCAGTTCGTTCACTCGCGAGACAACAAATTCGCAAGCACTAAACAAAACATCATTGCAGCCCTTGTGTGGTCGAACTACTGCATTTCGTAGCTGCGCGACTGTCCTTGGGCGTCGGCGAGCGTTCCCGAGGAGTGACGAATTAAACCGAAGGCGATGAATCGTCTGCTGTTTTGTACCGAGTGCTGCCGAACTGTGCCGAGTGCTGCCGAGCGCCGGATTGGAGTGCCTGAGGGCGGCGGCGCCGCGACATGTGGGCCCGGCGAAGGGCCACCCCGAGACACCAAACGAGCACAATAAGCACCGCGCCTCCATTGTAACATAATCTTTCTCTCTATATGTCACTTCTTCTAGCGCTAGGCCAGTACTTCTCAAATTCTTCGATAACTAATACAACTATTATAACTATCCCTGAGCGCAGGCGACCGGCGGGCAGAGAATTCCCGTGTCCTACATGGAACCGCACGTGCTGCCCTCTTCCTTTCCACATCCTACCCCCTGAGCCCGCTACTCCCATCCCCGCGCTTTTTCCTTTGACGCACACCACTCGACTTCCTGCATGGCGGGAGCTTGTTCTTAGCGGAGAAAACTGAGGAAAGTTAATCAAATATTAATTATTCGCCGAATTGGATCGTGTCTGACTTTGGCTATGGTCATACTTCATTCAGACTCAAGAACTTCCTCTATTAAAGGGTTCATTTGCTTAACCTCTTGAATAGTGGTGCCCACCTTTACGATCCAATTCAAATTCCACTCAAAAATATTTTGAACTATTTGAAGCTAGCATGATTTTGCTTTCGATTGTTCATTTCCCTTTCAATCGTTTTATGATATCGAATATGATATATGTGTTATATAAAGTATTCCATGTTTAACATCGTTTTGTAGAAAAATGAATAATCTGTTCGTACTGTGAAAATTTATGAAATAATTTCCAGCTTTGCATTTAAAAGTAATAGAAATCCCTGAAAAAAACGTAGATAAGGCTATAAAAAGTGAATTTCGTGAAAGCCTCCACAGCTTCAGTATCGTACTGCATCGGTACGCGCACAGTTGTTGGATTCCACCCGATCCACCTAACGGTCAAACGCACAACAGATGAAAAGTCAACGCACAAAGTCGCATCCCCGCCCGCCCTCGCCTCGACCTGCCCCTTCCCTCACCCACCCACCCATCCACCTTGCCCCGCCCAGTCCCGCTCCGCCCCTCCGCGCCCCGTCGCGCCCCGCCCGGCCATGGCCCTCCCCGCCATGGCCCGCTCCCATGGCCCTCCCCGCCACGCCCCGGTCCCACACTTCCTCCCCTCGCCCGCCCGAGTCCTCCGTCGCCTGCCTGTCCTGCCCGCCCCTTGCGCCTTCACGCCGCGTAATGCGATGAACGTGGCCGCCGCGGCCTGGACACCCACTGATTTTAGCCCCTCGTCAGTAGAGTAGAGTAGTGAAGTTTTAACCTTGAATAGAGGGTTGTTAACTCGGAGACCTGGCTGACCACTGAAACTAGGTGAGCATCGTTGTTTCTTGAGTACTCAAGGACACGTGGGCACAAGTCATACAATATGAGTAGCATCGAGTACTGAAGGACACGTGATGTATAAGTCATACAATAGGAGTTTCACGTTTAAATCGAGTTTCTGCTTTTTTCTTTCAAGCTATGATTGATATAAAAGGTTCAGAAGACATTAATTGATCTATCACTTTTACATTTATATCAAATTCAATCAAATTTTACCAATCTTATGAAACTTAAGTTAAATCTATAGAAATATACACTGAAAGTAGAAGAGAATCATTTCAGTAAATTTCATATGTACAAGAGCTAAAAGTATTCCTATTGAATTTTCAAAATTGCAGCTTACACTGCCTGAAATCTGGAAGCAACGTATGTGAAGACCAACGTAATTGAAAACCCTAGTATTGAAAAGCGATGGTCGGATCCCGTGTTAACAATTCACTAATACCGAAAGAGTGGTTTTATGTCACCAACGATGAGTATGGTCGCTTCTGGTAAGCGTACCACGAATATTAACATGACCTCTTCCGCGTAATTGTTTAGCTGCGGGAGTCATTAAATATGTTCGTACAATCGCTCGGAACTCTAAATCAATTTCACCATTTGGACTACAATTTTAATTCTGATAAAATTATCTAGTACAGTCTAAGAGAATTCATTACATTTTCTCCATGAACTTATAATAGGAAGCTCTTGCGCCGACGATTTTGTAAATTTATCATCCTAACAATTTATTTTTGTATGTATACATTATAGTATTATTATAGGGTGTGGATTTTATAGCGTCAGACTATTATATACCTGAAAATAGGTGATTTGCATGCCCTAAATCATGGAATCGTGGTGCAAATGTATGACTTTGACTGATGCAAGAAGAAAATTGAAATCCTTGATGGACGAGCAGCCTCGACAGAACAAGCGAGCCATTATATAACCTAATTCGTTAATGACTTTCCCTCATGTAATTTTGCCATTGTTGTTTACAAGTATTACAAGCTGCATCATAGTTGGTCCAGAGGAGAGGCTACCTGCCATCGGCTGAAGCTGCGATAACAAAACAAAATAACTTCAAGAAATCGTCACTTTTTTCTGAAACATTACAAAACTTTCTCTGTAATACTGGCAGTATCGGAGAAAGAAATACACTTTAAAGATTGAAACATTAAGTCAAAATATTCACCTATTTTGTATGAGTTTGGTGGGGAAGTACCACGACACAGTGTAAAAAGTACAAGGCAAAAGCACTTTGAATGTTGTGCATTACGCTCTTCGGGACTTAACTTTCCCCACCAGTGTAGCGTTGTCGAAGGCGCGACTCAGTCATGATTGCTGCCCTTGGACTTTTCAAGCAAATCTTTGCGAATTGCGTCAGAAGGGCCTGTACGATGGTCGAATGATTCAGTTGGACGTTACACTCCAAGGCTGATTCTGAATCCAGTCACTCTGCTTCTGTCTCTGATTAGAAAGTGAATTTTGCTAGGAAGTGGTAACGTATTCAAATAATTACACTGCTCTTACACTCACAGTCGTGAGAAACATTATTTACAAAACGAGAAATCTGTTTTGATGATAGACAACTCTACTCGAAAAATACTGTAATTTATCAACGAATGGTAGCCATGAACTGATATACAGCGAATGTCACTCTTCGCCACTACATATCTAATGGCAACATTTTGCATTAAAAATGTATATTCAATTCGCTCACAAATAGATTTGAAATGAAACTGAAATATCACAATATTGGAGGGTATGAAATATTGATATTCACATTTGTCAAGTTTAATGTAAAATTAATTGTGTTTATAACTTATTCGCAACCTATCTGAAACACCAAAAGAAAATGACTTAAAATTCACACAGAAAGCCAAGCATAAAAAGCAGCAAGAAGCTAGAAGTGCCCAGTATCACTGAAAGAAAATGGAACAATTTGAAGAAATGAACTGTGATCATGTCAAATGATTTGTTCACGGTCGATAATAAGTTGGAATTGTGTCATACCTACACGTGTAGGTGATGGCAGATAAAATATCTCACTCATTTACAGCATCCCGTATATGTCGTAGGAGGGACAGCCGCCGCCAGATGGCAATCTTTATAAAGAATCTCCCTCGCCTTGCCTTATCTACGTTCGCAATCGCAGCAAATCTACTCAACTACAAGTACGTCACCTCCACAGTTAATTATATAATATTGTCCTCAGATATTTCCAAGACAGGCAGAACTTATTGGACATCAATTTTCTATCGGGTAAATAAAATCTTAAATATAAACGATTTGTTTATAAAATGAATTTTCCAAGAAATAACGAAATCGTAAAAATCTCCTAATGCCCTAAAAAGCGTATTTTATACTTTAAAAAATGAATTCTGTGGTCTGGAAATGGCCTATTTCGGGCACAAAACACATTCTGCTAAGTAAACAAAAAAGCATAAAAATTCACACCCTATAGTAATATAAAATATTTTAAGATTTTCTTAAGTCCATTCAGAAATTTTTTACATATCATTTGCTTTTGGCCACTCTCTCAAATCGCTTAACATATCATTATCTGTCATCTAAATAAAACAATGTTTCTCATTGATGAGCGATTGCACTTGTATTTTAAGATCAAATGAATTTTTAAAATTTTTTTTTTAGAAAAGCAAACGAAGAAGTGTTACGGAAGCGTCGAAGCAGGGTAGTTAGTGAACAAATCGGGGAATATCAAAGGGCTTTGACTCGCTGAAATGAATTTTATAGGTCCAGAGTATTTTTTAATCCTATTTTAGACATTTTATCTGGTGTCTGCCATTCGAGCACGTTTTACCAAATGAAGAAGCAGGTTCCCAATAAGGTGTTTGCACGTTTGTGTGCTGATACAATGACTGCGTCCCAGGTCGCGGCTTCGGTGGCCACAGCTCCCATTTTGTAACAGTCCGTAGGGATAGCATTACATATTTGTGAGAAAGTTGTTTTAATATTGTGAAAAAGTATTACATGTATACATTTTATGTGCAGTGTTGCAAAACATGGGAAAGGTTTAAAAAAACTAATATGGCAAAATAGTTTAGAGACATTTAACTTTTGTATGCTTGTTTGTAGTATTGTAAGAGTAGCGGAAGTCTATTTTGATATAGGAACGTTGTCTAGGCAACCGAGAAAACCGCTTGTTACCTTTACAGCGGAGAGGAGGCGGGCCTGTGCAACGGCAATTCCGCCTCTTAAAATTGCCCGCTGTTGGATGAAAAATAATAAACAAGTTAATCACATAATGGTTTGTGTTTCATTTCTTCCCAGTTTCCATTCTCAAGATACATACACTATCCACGTAAGATTAAAAGAACTGTGAAGAAAGTACATAATATAATTCTCTCAAAAATAAACTCTACTTAGATACCTCGAAACGAACTCCATCGTTCTGTACCTTTCAAAGAAGTTCACAGCAATTGAAAATATGGTTTCAATTTCATGATAAGAGTGTGTTTTAAATGTCTTTAAAAATATTAATTTTTAAAAAATTTTAGCATTGTTTATATTTTAACGGTTTCCTAAGTAATTTATTACAAATAATGTGGATGGAAAATGTCAACAAATTGTAATATTAAATGGAATCTTGATTTAGTTAAGAGACTTGATTTAACCAAAGAAAACCAGAAAGGAACAGATCTTTCCCTACTAAATTAAACATTCTCAAATCTTAATACAAAAAAATTGAATATGTTGTATACGCACGCAAGCCCCCCCCCCCGCGCGCGCGCGTGTGTGTGTGTGTGTGTGTGTGTGTGTGTGTGTGTGTGTGTGTGTGTGTGTGTGTGTGTGTGTGTGTGAGAGATTTTTGTATGCGCGCCCGCAGCGTGCGTATCTGCATGTTTCAGTATAATTGCTACGACTGATGCAATTTCAACCAAACTTGGCGCGCGAACGTATTACTTACAATGGGGAAAGGATTATTGTCGAGGTAATACATCTCTTGGAATCCAGAGGGTGAGAGAAGGGGTGACGTTCACTGCCAAAATTGGTATGCAACACGCAATGCACCTCATGCGGGGGGATAGGCGGTGGCATTTAGCAGATGATTGTGAACACGGGCAAAGTTTGATAAAATGAACGTGTGGCACAGAAAGCTCTTAATACTACATTAAACCCGTGAAAATTGAATGCCTTTATTAATTTCAAAGACGTAATCTTCTTCACCATTGAAAGAAAGAACTATAATAGTACATAAGAGTTCGTTAGGTATCAAACAGTATGTTACTATTTTATTTTTTTACCACTAGAATCCAGAATTGTATGCAAATGTATAATTTTGTAGATACATGTGCAAAACATTCAGGAGTGTAAATATCATCAAATGGTGATTTAACATGAATAATATTTTATTTCCAGCTTTATCAGCAATTAAGGGTTTCAAATAGAGCTTTAAGGCGTTATACACTATTACCAAGAAAAGATCTAGGTTCCATATCCTGTTGAAATATTTCACAAAATATTTACAATATTAAAAGTTAAATAAATAAGGTAATTATAGCAAAAGAGAACTTTTACTTCATACATTTAGATGGAAAAATACTTTTAAAAAACATGTTTTTATGCATTGGTATCTTGAACAATGGCAATATGAAGAAATATATTCAAGGACATGTTAAAATAGCTATAGATTGTTGAGAACCATACTTTATTTCTCATTATCTCCCACCAAGATTTTAGTAAAAAAATATTAGAGAAATTTTACTTGAATACTAGCAAGTGTGAGACAACAAAAGATAAAAAGCCCCTGAAATAAATGAAGTACTGTTTTAATCTTTAAATATTTTCAACAAGTCCGTGAAAGAACAAAGGAAGAATTATTCATTACCCAAATGAAGTCTGATTTTAGAACAAAATAATAAGAAAGTCTCTTTACACAAACATTTCTCATTAGTTAAAGAGAACACAGAGCACATAATGTGAACACAGAAACAGAAAAGACACAGAACCAGAACACAAAAAAGAACCAAGAAAGTAATCATGAGTAATAACATGAGTATTTATAGCATTGCATGTCTTGGTTGAATCCAAACCAGACCAAACCAAAAACCCTATGATGGAATATTTTTTCAACATAAACTTAAAATAAAAGTATGTTTATTTATTAAACTTATATTAATCACAAAAGCTTCCAACTGAAATCATCAATATGCTTCATTTGTCTTGTTTGCCATATCATTAAACACTGAAATGTAGTAGAATAAAATTCTCTTTAATAAAGAAATTAAATAAACAATGTAAGTCTTAAACGATCTATTTCTATGAAAATAATATTGTAGCTAAACGTTCACTAATACCAGCCTTTTTATCTTAACAAAAGTAAACACGTTAATTCTTTGATATATAAGGAATGATAAATAAGAATTATAAATATATATTTAGTTTACTTATTTTAGGATTACTTAAATTTTAAAAAATTCAAAAGATGATTTTTTATTCTTAAATGTTTTTTATAGATGAAATTTTACAAGAAAAATATAGCTGAGAATTGAAAAAATCCATCTTGATTTTCTTATGAAAATTCAGTTCCATAAGAAAATCTAGATAAAACTAAAACTAGAAACAAAAATACACACTAAAACGGGAGTATTTTGATTCAGAAAGATCAATGTGCTTGTTTTTAATGTTTTTCAAAATATGAATTACTGTTCTTAAAAATACTAGCATAGATAGCATTCCAATCGTTTCTTTACTAATTTTACCACAATTTATCAAATTTCTACCACCATCCTCTGAATCACCAAAAGACACAGTTTCAAATTCTTCTGAATGTACTATTAGTTCATTACATAATAAGTTTGAAAATAAGATCATCAACTTTGTTATAAAACATACACCAGTAGCATTGTAAAGGAAGGTGGAAAATATTCTGAAACCATAATAGCGTGTCTATGCTCCAAGATTTTTCATTCCAAGAGAAAAATAACATTTTTTTTAAATAATTATATTTCATACCTAGTTTTAATTAGCCATAAATACATAGTTGATTAAATATTCTAAATAATTGGTAACATTTCACCAACAGAATAGGTTTTTGATCTAGTCATGTTAAACAATAGAACAGATCACTTGGTAGAACCAAACAAACTAATTTCAAAGAAAAACTACAGCAAATTTTATATGCCAAAGCCTTTATCATTGCATGAAAATTTAGGGGGGGATAGAGGTTTGTCGGCTTAAGTAAGGAAAACTGCAGGCACTCACGAAAGCTGCAATAAAAGTTATACTGCAACACACATTACTATTCATCATAACTTGGAAACAATGCTTCCTTCAAAGACCTTAAAAGCAGATTTTCTTGTGCCTTAAGGGATGCAAATTATATTTCTTATGCCAAAGGCCTCATCTACCAACTCTGACCTTTTGATATACGATTATTTTTGTGGATTTTAAATCCTCGGTAAGCAGTTGTAAGAAATGTTCAAAGGTGGATTCTCATGTGACACTAAGCTGTTTGAACAAAAGGGGAAACAGGCAGGGAAACTTACAGGAAACATTTGGGGTGCATGTGACAAATGCATGTGAGACATAAGGAGAATATGCAGGAATACACGGGAACATTCACAGGAAATTACATAAAATCTAGAGATGAGTTTTTAAAGGAAGAACTGAAATGTCAATCAACAAGAGAAGGTGAACTTTTGAATCAAAACCATTTCCTTGTAAAGATGTAACTTGCTATGTTTCGTGGATATTTACAATAACATTTCTATATCAGGATTAAACTTAAAAGCAATCTCAAGAAAGAAGTGAAGAGACAGAAGTTCATACTTTAAAGACATTAATTGTAATAATACTTTAAAGACATACTTTAATTGACAGTTTTTAGAATTATCAAAGTATATCAGTATCTGAAAAATAGCCATATTTCTTAATAAAATTCCACTAAAATATTTTGCAGGTTGGTTGATTTAAATTTTTTTAAAATATAATAATAATAATAATAATAATAATAATAATAATAATAATAATAATAATAATAATAATAATAATAATAATAATAATAATAATAATAAATTTAAAAAAGTATGTATTTGCCATTGTGGGTTGATTACCCAACTTTGCCAGCTACATAATGGTATCCCCCATGCCTGGGCCCAGTTTAGTTCTCATTCTTGGGGATAAGAGAGGCATATGGCATATATGACTTATTCCCTTCAATGTAACTAGCAAATTCAACCTGCCTGAGTCTTTCTTTATCACACAGCAACATAAACTGAGACAATTTTTAAAGGAAAGTTAAAACCCCAATTTTGCCTTGATTGGGAGAATACAAATGTTCTTATAGTTACTAATACTATTAGTCCAATAAATATCAAATAACAGAGGTGGTTGAAGTTTGGAAACTAGAGCAATTACCAAGGTTTACAACCAAATTTCTACTTTGCATTACCATTCAGTACTTTTTGAAATACCATCTTCCTAAAAAAAACAAATTATATTAACAAGAAATGCCATTTCTCAGAATAAATGTACTTATACATTATCTTCAGTTACACATAATATATTTCAATTGTTCTTAATGAACAAGGAACTGTTAAACTCTCAATGAAAATCAACTGTTAAGATTGGCTTTTCACTTATGTTTTTTTGCCTTAAGTCAGTAAGAGTACAGTATTGTGAAAAAGTAATTGACAGTCTCAATACTGGAGCTTTCGTTTCTTTTAATATAGTTAGCAAGAATGCGAAAGATGAAGAAAATAGAATGACTATACAGTTTTAGGATTTGTTTTTTGTTTCGAAGTTCTGCCAAAAAAAGTTAACAAACAGTTGCTACTAGTTATGTGGAAAACACATTCAATCCAATTACCAAGTCTATAATGAACAAAGTCATTAAAACTAGTGGTGCTACAGAATAGCACAGACTTTCTCATACTAGTTACTTTCCTATTCTCTTCAATGTCTTAAAAACTAGAGGGCTTTTTGGAGTACTAAGGGAGAAGAGTACCTTCACTCACCCTGAACATCAGATATATCTAGAGACGAATCTATAAAATGGTAGGCATGGCACGTGCCATGGATGCCATTCATAAGGGGCACTATTTAGAGTATATCAGCTAAAACAAATAATAACAAACCTAATCTCAAAGTATACTGATAGGGGAGCAAATTCTATGCTTGCTATGGGCACCTGGATACCTAGATATGCCTCTGGATAGATCTATCTTTTGTTCCTATTCTTTTACTTATTTGCCCATGGTTTTTCTAGGCCCCACTTAAGTGCTTGTATCATTGCTCTGGGTGTGAGATCAAGTTTCTCAATTACACACAATTGCTTGCAAGTCCAACAGATAAAGGGAGAATTAGATTATAGACGTAGGACGTGAGGGAATAGGAATGCCCTTGGCTCAAACACAACACAAATAATATTTACAGCCAAATCAATTATCAGAATGGTTTAGTGTTCTTCCATGTTATATTTATACTGAGGAAATAGTGTTTTATCACAAAACATGTACATTGTGTCATTTCTTTTCAATTTTCCAGACCCTTAATGGTAGAATTGAAATTTGACTTTAAGATTATAGAAGAGTAAAACTCCGTTCTTAATGCAAATTTTTTCATTGAAAAATTTGGAGCTATTTTAAGAAAATGACATTTAAGCATTTCTGAAAATGCATAATTTTCAATATTTTCTCAGTAGTTTCAGGTTTTTGAGGAACAATGCAATAATGTTTAAAAATCACTTGAAATGTGAATATTAACGTCATGAGCAATGTTTCAAAACGTTTTCATTAGTGTAATTTATGAAAAATCAAACAAATAGTTCAAAATGTGTCTATATCATGTTATTCAGTGCATTTGCCACTATCCTTGCAAAAAGTTTAAAGAAAAATGTGGGTCCACTTTTGAGAAAATCATGTTATAAATATTGCCCCAATTTTACTCACAATTTCATGAATACTATTAATATTTTCCAAAAAATGTATTTGTTAATGTTTCCAAAAAATGTATAAAAGAAGTAATTGTCAAAAACAAATTTCATTGGAAAAAAGTCTTTTCTTTAAAAATGTAGTTGTACGAGTAGGACCAAAAAATTTCAAACTTTTGCAATTTTCAAAAAATTCGTGAAAACTGAAAAATCGGGCCTACACTATCACTCAATTGTTAAAAAACATTTTTTTTTTTTGAGCCATTTTTGGGAAAATTTTCCAAGGGTTTCATGTAAAGTACCCACAAAATTGAAAGGATTATTTTCACAATCACAAGGTTTGAGTCCAGCAAGATTGATCAGGGAATTTTAATTTTGGAAAATGTGTCAATTTTGTTCGTAGACAGACAGAATTTCTTTAAAAAATTACTTTTTCAATATCAGAGGACCCCTAAACATGTATTTCCATTAAAATCTCAAAATTGATTTTCGGCATCAATACACAACTTTCTCTTATACCACGTATATTACACTGTATGTATGTATACTCATATATATATATAGAGTAATGTGTGTATACATTTATGGACAAGACAAAGATAAAATTAAATGAGCATGGAAATTATCAGTTTGTACATATTGAACATGAAAAATTCCATTTTCATTAAAAAAAAATAGTTTTGACGATAATTTTCCAAGACATGGCTGAAATATTGTGTTTGTACCCCTCAAGGGAGCTGGTACTTTTAGAAAGAATTCCATTTGTGAATTCCACTGGAAAAACAATCTTCCTTCTATATTTTCAGCTAGTTTCATAAACATTTCATTTCTCATCCTGAAGGGAAATGCAAATTGCTACTGCTTATCAATTAATTATTAATACTAAATTAAAGCATGATATAAACCAGAAGGCACAAAGGACAGAGGAAGACCCACAAGAAGATGAGACCAGCAGGAACACTACTTTATTACTCACTAACAGGAAAATCATTCCTAAACTGAGGGTGTTGGAGATGGTGGTGGTGGTGGTGGTGGTGGTGGTGGTGGTGGTGGTGGTGGTGGTGGTGGTGGTGGTGGTGGTGGTGGTGATGAATTAATGTACATTGTATAGAAATCTATCGCCGGAAGTTACATTCTAAGTAGATGAAATGTATCTAATGGACAACTTGATTGACGATAATGCACAATACAATTTTGTGTTGCAGTTAACCACCTGTAATTATTGTGCAGCATGGTGTAAGCAATGTTGGACATTTTTGATCAAGTTCCTCCAAAATACTCAAAACCTTTATTTACCCCTCGATAAATGTACTGAAAGATAAAATTAGTTTTTTTCTGCAAGATCATTTAATTTAACAAGAAGATGGTTGGGGAAATGTTGGGGAAAATACCCTAAAAAAATTAACTATATGTTGGTTGGGGAAATGTTCAATAGGTATTAGAAAGAAAAAGAAAATAACAACAATTTGTGAAACATTTCTTTTATGTAAAAAGCACTGAGAAACATTGATGTACATTATTTTCTGAAACAATTCATTCAATGATCACTCAAGCCTGGAACCAAGAAGTGAAATTCATACAAAAAAATTATCCAAAACTCAAAAAGTTTTCCATTATTTACAATTCGATATTCATCACAGTGTTTGTATTTTGTCTTCCACTACAGATTTGGCAAAGGCTCCATTCATCTCAATTTAAATATCAGCAGTTTCAAAGCTTCATAACACACTGAACGTGCAATGTACTTCATAGTATTCCAGTCCCGTACTATTCAGTAATGTTATGGATTCTTTCATTAAAATAATACTAAAGTAATAGAAACAAAAAATTAATGAGACTAAAAATTGGGCTCACTGTGTGAGATCCAATAATCAAATTATTACAATACATAATTATAAATACATTTTACAATTTTTTTTCAATATTAATCCAATTCAGATTAGCACATACCAGTCCTATTATTTTTAATATGTCAAAAGCACTGCATACATAATAATGGCAAGAATCCATTAGGGCATGAATGTCATTCAAACTGGTAACATAGAAAATTCAATTCTTTAATCTGCATTGTTTTGAATTTAGAATGTGAAGGTTTTATTTTACCAAAACAACTTTCAAACATAGTACTATGGATTGTACTTTACTGTTCCATTCAATTCATAAGGAAAAGAAGTTTCCTTCAAATAATGCAAAAATGAATAACACTATTGCCTCTGTAAGATTTCTAACAGGGCATGAAACAGAGTGAAAACTGGTATAGAACTGGATTAGATTAGCACAATCTTGTGACACAGAGGAACTTGGAACAAAAAAACGAGTTTATCAATTTTACCTCATTTAACAGTAAATACTTGTTTATAGTGCTAATAGATACCCTAAAAACCAGACAATAATTATCCAGTAATAAATACAAACTTAAATTTCATATAATAATTCCCTTGGCCCCTGAGGCAGGTAAATGTGAAAGGCACAATTTTTTGAATAACTGAAGAAACTGAAATGATTGCCAATAACTTCTCACACACTACCACTGATAAAATAAGTTATAACAATAATTTATATTGTTAAATACATTTTAAAATGCTCTATTTAATAAAAATGCACTCCCGTAGTCATGGACAGACAAATGGATCCACAGGATCTAATCACATAAGTGCATTGCCATTTTCTAACAATACAAAAACAAACAAACAAATAGACGATCACTCTTACCCCAAGTAATAACACACTGGCAATTCACACAAGACGCTAACAAAGGCCTTGAGATTCTTTAAGCTGTCTGAAGACAATAATTTAATTTTCAAATGCATATCAACACCACAGAAATGGTGAAGATTTAGCTTCACAGAAAAACATTAAAATCTAAGCACAACCTCCAACTGTAAAACTTTTAAAAACATTTCCACCATTTTTACAAGACCAATATAAATATAAGTACATTGCACAATGGTGGAATATTCTTTATGTAAACAGATAAAGGCATTCCTAAAAAATCTCAATTTTAAGTTAAAGTTTCATTAGCGAATGTAGAATTGACAGGAGTGATTGTTGTAATTTCAAAACCTAAACTTTCTGTTGTTGAATTTCCATTTGTGTACACTGGAGCTGGAGTAGCATATACAGCAATAATCTCCAAAATACTGGTGTATGTGCCAGATCCTAAAGCAATGAAACCAAAAATGCAGAGCAAAATATTCTTCCAGAGTCGCCAGCGACCCGGTCCCATACCATGTTCCCAGAAAGTAACCACTTCAATCAAAGCAGGTATAATTAATCCAAGGATGGAGAAGCACAAGGCACCAATGAGGGCAATGAAAGGTGCAATAGTTGGAACTGCTATTGCCAGAATTACTGTAGAAAGAAAGAAAAACATGATCTAGCAATTGCAAAACAATAGAAAACTTATTTTAATTCACTCACAGAAAAAAGAAAAGAAATGTTTTTCAGAGTTGAATAAGAAATATTTTCAGCATGAAACAGTTCAGGGATAATCTCTGCACAAGGAAAAAATAATTATAAGAGAAAATTTTTCATATTTGGAATTTAACTTAGCTCCACAATTTTCAGGTGCAGAGTATAATAAAACCACACAACTTTTAAGATGAACTTCTTATTTTACACTTTATGAGGAAAAAAAGAAAGAATTTTAATGTATTCTCTTTGTGTGGTAGATAGTAATCTTCAACATTTTTATAGATTTTTTTGGAACAATGAAGTATTCCATATGCAGAGTTATATAAATGAATAAAATTATAAATGTAGAATCAAAAGTTGCAGGATAAGGACTAACATAATACACAAACATACCTGTTGCTACAACAAGACTTGTTCTAATGGCATATTCTCTGAGCAAACGATGTTTTGTGGGATATTCCTTCACAGCATTTACAGCAATTTCAAGGCACACATAATACTGCAATCCATATGTGCAATACACAGCTAATGCTATCAACACTTTCACTGACTGGGCAGCACTGTAACAGAAAGGATTTTTAAACTGGAGGGTTCTAATCTCTGTAACATCAAAATTTAACCAATATTATCTTCATTATATATAACATCCATCCTTTGATGGACGATTGTTTTTGACTATTTGTAAGAAATCAACTATGCAAAACCCTGGAAGAGTGGTACTTCTAAATACAACCCTTTCATTCATCAAACACATTTAAGATGAAAAAAATAGAAATTTGCAGATTATGACACCAGGGTACAGATTACTTGGAACAATGGAACATAATGAGGATGCATCCTAGGTCCGTAAAACCAGGTTTTTGTATCCAAAGGTGCAAAAGTTTTGAGGGGGGCAGTCAAGTTATGAGGGGAATGTGTTTTGGGAGTTATGCAGGGGACAGTTGAAGGATTGCAGAACAGGTGGGGCACAAGTTATGTTTGTAACAGCAGTATTCTACAAAATGAGACCTTTTTAAACTTTCTGTGACATTTTTCGGAGATTTAGCTCTTCTGGGAACCTCTACTCTGATGTGGGAGGACAGATGTAAGGAGTAACACTAAATATATATAAAATGAAGTTGAAGGAAGAGAGACATAAATAATTAACCTAGATAAAATGAAAGCGACAATGGTATTTGATTTTATGTGCAATTCCATCTTGACGCTAACAACGATTTAATCTCGATGCTTCTAATTATAAAGTTTACTAGTGCACAGTACTGCGCATATAATGCTATAACGCACAATTTAAAGGCTGGTTGCAAAAGCTAGGATCCTTTAAGATTCTGTTTTCACATTTTTTAAAACGGTGGGATGCTTCACAGGTCATAAAATATTAAGCATGCATACACAAAATATTTATTTCTAATTTTTCGCTTATTTCTACATAAGCACAAATATGTATGAATCTGAACAAGTATCCTTAGTCATTTAAAATAAGCATTACTTAAAACTCCCTAGTCTGTCTAACTAATTTCCAATGCACAAAGAAACTGAAAGAAAACTATTCAGCCTCCAACCTTGCATCTATGATTTTGTTAGATACCAAGAAACTGGGGAAAAATCCAAAAACAATGAAACAGTTTCAATTTTGATTGAGAAATGCAAATACTATTCGATTGTGTAGTTCTACATATTCTCATACTGTGCAGACTGAGCGGATTATCATAGTGCATCACTGCTGATGTCATGTGACACCAAGACACCAAGGAAGAGGTTGCCCACCATTAAATATTTGCTATTTACACATCCTAAAATGAACAGTAAATTTTCTTTTATATTCTTGGTATGTAAAGAACCAATGTACTCTATTTTAATGTGGTATTTGTGAAGACTATTCCTTTAAATATTTAATTTATTGCAGAGTACTGTACAAGAGTATTTTATTTGTTGTTCTCAAGGAGTGTGCTACTTTTTGGGAAATTATTTTGCATAGTTTTTTTCAGCATCAGTTTCGCTACTGCAGGCCACTATTAACTACTACTGTACTCTTAACTTGCTACTGCATGCCTTAACTATATTTTAAGATATAGTTATAGTTTAAAATGTTTAATTTTAAAAACGATTATTATCAACTACCTCAGTTAACTCACAGTTAACTTAAAATATCAGTTAAAATAAAACTTGGAAATTTTGGACCAGCTTTCATTTTACTATAGGCAAGTTAAGCGAAAAACAAAATTCTATCGCAGAACAAAGATTGAAAACCACAATTACTGTGTATTATGATTTATGGATATCTTGGTTCCCATAAAATATTGATAACTGCATGAATATCAATGAAAATTCAACATAACTCACATTTCATCCATTGGAAGATTCAATGTTATGCTAGCTTCCGTTTCCTCACCATACTTGAGGTACCCCAAGAAACCCACTAAGATGTAAATAAGAGTAACACCAGCCATGCCTTGGTTCAGCACTCCACAAAGACCAAGAAAATGGCGAGGATTACGCATGTTATTTTCCAATGGCATTACCTGCAAACAAAGAAAAAGCCTTTTGTTGATAGAGAAACATAAGTTATAAAATATAACACTTTTACAATTGTATTATAAAAAAAGAAAATCAGATGAAGTTCTTAGATTTACATCAAGTTAGAGAACTTCACAACCACATCCCAATGAAATAGTTTGGAAATATAAGCACTCCCTAAAATATCCTTAACATTGTACTTCTCAAGTTTATAAACGTGAACTGCACAATTTTAAAATTTCCAATGAGGAATTTTTAAATTTACATATTCCATATATGTTACAAAAATGCATACATTGTATGTATGATCAAACAAAACTCGTCTCTTGTTTTATTGAGCATTTTCAAAGATGTGTTAAAAATTAACTCTATGTATAACATGTAAATTGTAATGGTCATGAAATTACAATTCTTAACTGTGGATTATTTTTTTTATTCACAAGAGAACAAAATTGTTTTTTCATTGCCAAGAACAATGGAATAAATTATGTTTCCAAAGCTGTGATGAATAAATATTAAAAATATAATAAAAAGCATAATCACATTATTTTTCAACTTACCACTCCAATTGCTTCCATAGCAAAGATGACTATAGAGAAGAACATTGGCATCTTCATAATTGATTCATATTGATTACGATCAGATATTGAGGGTATATCAGTTACAAGATAATATACAGTGATAGAAAGACCAATTCCCATGAATAAATTTGCTATCATGGATACTGGAGCTAAATATTTTAGATTTGGAACCCAGCCAATAAGCACTAGAGGTACCAGTAAGAGAGCCAAATACACTCTCACATCCACATCATACATTGGGAAATAAGTCACAAACACCTAAAGAACAAAACAAATAATTTGTATCAAACTCACTTGCTAACAGATTTGATTTAATATGTTTTTTATATAACGAATGTTAACTGCATTCAAACTGTAAAATTATTTTAAATCTTACCTGTTGCAAATTAGTTGCAATGATTACAGTGTAGACACTGCAAGTACCAAAGTATGTCAAGAAGAGGCTTGCCAGAATAGTTGTCCTGTTCAGATAAAGAAAAATACTAAATTGGGTTCTTGTTTTTTTGACACATTAAGTTCAAATAATTCACATTTGTTAGTTCATGAACTTGTTTATGGGATTTACAATTTATTTTCATCTTTACACAACATATTTTTGAATTTCTTTATTCTTTTGAATTAATACTTCCTTCTAAAAAGAAGTGACGCACTGGACTGACTTAATTAATTGCAAGGCAAATCAGTATGCAAAAAAACGACTCTTAGTTGCGTCCTCTTAAGGGAAGTTAAACATCATTTTATACAACAAACATTATTAAGAAAGAATATTTTACAATGAATAATTACATTTAAATATCTTACTGCTTTTGGAACAAGTTCATAATCTCTTCAGCTTTACGTTGACGTTATTTTTATCTTATAACAATGAAAGTTCTCACCTTATTGAGGGAGCATATGCACGCCCCCAAGATGGACCATTGGCAAATGCAACTTCACCCACATCAGCAAACGTCATGGCAGTAACACGTGTGCGACTGTACAGTTCATGAGCACATTTAACCAAAATGTAGGAGCAGTGAGTGCAAATAATAGCCACAAGTACAGTAGCAAAAACTCCAACAGCCAGTCCAGAATTCATAAATGCAATGGGCATTGCTAAAATACCAGTCCCAAGGGAAGCTTTGAGAAGATGGGTAAGCGTGTCACAGTCTCTGCAATAATACCACATAAATTAATAACTTGTGACAAGACTTTAAACAGGAGGAATTAATAACAGTTTCATTATGTGATTTTTAAAAATTACAGAACAGCTCTGTCATTTGACTTACGATGTAGGATGTTCGACTTTCCTTTCAGCAAAAGGATCCCATTGGGGTTTGGAAAAGTGGTCTGGCTCATTTCCTTTGGGTGTAATAGTGAATTTGTATCTAAAAATAAAAATATTAATTGAAATAAACTACAAAAATCATTATTAGATTAATATAAGTACAAAGAGTGTTTTGAGTTAGGAGGTTGATTTGTTTTCTTAATAAATTTATGTTCTCTGTATTTTTTGTTCTATTATTTTATGGGTTTTAAGTTGCATATTGGTTTATGTTTTAGACATTTGTATTGAAAAAAAAATTTATAAATCATCCTTTATATAGGAAATGCTGAATTAAAACGCATGCATTCTATGAAATCAAATCTTTTTGATTATAGCAAATGTTAAATGCACATTATTTTTCTTATATATCAAAGGAAAACACACTTTTTGCCATCCATTCCATCCTTGAGATTTGATCCATCAGGAGGTAAGAAAACTTCCAACTCCGTGGCTTGCGGGATTGCATCCTGAAACAAATGGGGGAAAAAATGTTATAACTTGATCTATCACCAAAAATAAAAGAAAAATAGCCCGTTTTTAATATGAATAAATGCATATTTCTGAGATTTTTTCTTTAATTGCATATTTTCACTTACGCATCATATTTAAGTTAACATATTCCAGGTTTTTGTGTAGAAGTCGGTCGAAGTCAGATATTTTTGCACATTTCTCTTTCTAAAGAAAAGAGAATTAAGCCATGCAAATGCTACAATACCAAAATCATATTTCTGATAGACTGGTAAGATAGTTTTCGCTTAAATCGATTTACTTCCTGTAACTTTATGAACTTTACTCATGTACATGAACTTAATGAGCTGGGCTGAGTATTATGGCATCTTTTAACATTGCAATTGGCATTCTTGCTTAATATTATTTTTTATTATAATGTTTGAAAATATATTTTTATTATACACGTTTTTGTACTAGTGTAAAATGATGATTACAAAAATAAATGTTAACTGTTGCTAACTATAATTTTGATTTACACCTATTCTTAGTTTTAAGCAAATATACTGGCTAATAAAGTATTTTAAGTGCATATATTGCTAATTTTAAGTGTGAGGTTGCATGCATATTTTTAACTTTTTTAATGCATGAAGTTCCAGGGTCTAGTTACAGCATTTTCTTACAATAATGAACTATTATGTACAAGCTCAATGTAGTGCATCTGTTAGTCATTTTATTTTACGCAGTTTTATTGTGCTTTGCAAGTTCACAATAAAAATAAACTTTAGACCTATTACAGTTGCCTAGCTCATCTATTTTCAGGCATAGAAAGTTTAATGAAAAATTTGTCAATGAAAATATTTGTTTAATATTTTGTTTCATTACAAAATTGAATTAATTTTATTTACCTACATAAAAAGAATGTTGAGCAAGGTATAACTATCTTACAATAAAACAAGGATATTACACTTTGAACTATTGCAGCAAAAGATTATATTTTAGGTCAAAATTGTATTTAACGGATTTTCTGTAAATATCCCGCTATTTTTTGTCTGTTGGGTATAAAATGTATATAGTGTCCATCCCAGACTACTAACACATACTCCTTTCTTCTGAAGAGCTTGAAATATATGTTCGTAAATTTGATCGTCATTGTAATAAACTTCTTTCTATTAGTATATAATTACTTGTCTCATAACATTCTCATTACATTGAATACAAAAAATGCCCAATGGTTTGATTCTATGTAAATAAAATGGACTATACAAATAGAGTTGTCAGAATAACCGAAATATATATTTTTCAGTCGTCGAAACTACATTTAATTAGTCATTTTACACCCACTTTATTACCTTCAATAATGGGTCGCTGACAGTGCGCGATTCTTCCTTCCCTAATCTATCTCCATCCCCGCGTACACGATCCCCAGGTGATGTGTTGGCCCTCATTACTGACTATGAAAGGTAATAATTGGTAGAACACAGACGTCTTGCCGGAGACTGGCCTGGCCTGCAAGCTCTACTTTGGAAAAAGGTGGAGAGAGAATATTACACCTTTCCATTCCATTGATTCAATAAAAAAACTCATAATTAATAACTAATAGAATATTCCCGTTTTGTAAATTCTTAACGTCATATTCACTTTCCGAGGGGAATGATATTTCAATAGCCTCGCATACGATCCAATTTGGGGTGGAAGATTTTTTTTTCTCTCGTAACGTCAAATGTTAGGAATGTTCTCAAAACGTTTTTAGAACACACTCAGCGATGTTGTATCTACTTTAGATATACTATCCTGTTTGTAACAATCTGCATAAAAATATAGTCATAGTATTATTTATTTAGTATTGTTTATATTTCATAGTATTTATTTTACAAGGTCCGATTTGCGGACTTCATTGTTATTTTAGACTTCCATTTTCCAATAATTTTGAATCAAACCGCAGCTTCATCAACTTACATTCCAGACTTTATTAACATATTTTTAGCTATTACTTTCGTCATATTTAAACCGTGAAAGTTAACACACTTAAACACACTCTGTGAAGGAGAAGAGTGTCACATTTGGCATCACTGTTTTAAGAGACCGTTCACCAGATTACACTTCGAACGTGTCATGACTCAAAGTAAATCAATTCTTTGGATCTGAATAATATTCCACACAAAAAATTCTGTGTACTGTACAAAAGTGATCGTTGTGAAAAATAATTACTTAGCATAAAGACGGAAATCTTAAAACGATGGTCAACGGAAACGCACGTAAAGCACTGTACTAGCTATAAACTAAATCGCGGATGAACCATAATAAAATTTAAGAAAGCTTTTGACATTTTGAAGCACGGCTCTACTGCAATGAGCCATTTCAAGTCTTTCGTTCTTTCTTCCAATCTAGAACCTGCGATATTCCTGTACAATAAATGGTATTTTCAACAATGTAGTACATAAATACAATGTAGTACATTCGTAACTATGTAGTAGCTATTCGTAACTCATGTAGTAGCTTCGTAACATGTTTACATGCCGAAACTAACACAGCAAGCAAAAAGGCAACGCCTTAGAACGCCAACACTGGGTGGAACGTGGGGCAAATTGAGTGACTGGACGCAGTTCCATTGGAACATCTCGAACCGTGAAGAAAATTTGGTTTGGAGTATTATAGAATTTTTTGACGACTCGTCGTAAAATTATATTACTCACATTTGCCGTTATTATATACGTGAAACGACTTACTTGATTGTTAAACTTCGGATTTTTAGCAGTAAAATCTTCCATTTATGCACCTAAAATAGGCTTTTAAAAAGGTGAAAATAGGCAGTATTCGAGATGAAATTGACTTTTCAAAATACATTTTACGTTGCTTTCAACAAGTTTATTATTATTATTATTATTATTATTATTATTATTATTATTATTATTATTATCATTATTATCATTATTATTATTATTATCATCATTATTATCATTATTATTATCATTATTATTATTTATATGAGTATTTTTTTAAATATGTAAAAGATAAAACATAACGAGATATACAAAGGGTCTATGAAACGCTTATCTCTAAGACCTCTGGAGCAAAATTATTTTCCATAATATGGTTCACAATACATAAAACAACCCAAAACTCGTCTAAGTTACGAGATTGAAATTTGTGAGAGAAAAAGTAGGCATTGGAATCACCTCAATTCTATCTCGTGTTTTCGGGCGTAAAATACTTGTATAGGGTTCTATTGACCCGTCACTTTGACCATATGTCCGGATTAAGGTTTATAATAATCGGTGCTGGTGGCGAGGAGATACAATTTTGTACATAAAAATCGGAATGTTTCTATCAAATCCCTTCGGCTAAGGGCTCGGCGCCGTTAGATGTCGGGGTTCCCAGAAGGTCAAGCAACAAAGAATCCGCGAAGTCTCGAATTCGCTTAACCTCCGTGACTTATTCGGCTAACGACGCCAGCTACTGTAAATTTCTAGCACTTTATCGGGATTGAACCCGCGACCTCCTAATCACCGGTACGCTTAAATCGAAAATCCCAATGGTGCCATTAGGTTTCCCCTCCCTCCTACATTTAGTTTCTTTTTTTTCTTTAGTGGATGTAGTAGGGGGCAAATTTATTTGGCATCCACTTTTTTATTTTATTTTTATTTTTAAAAGTATGTATTGAGTCACAAAAATCAAAACAAGAATAGCTTATGATTACTCCAGGTATATTTATTCAAATTCAATTGCGCGCAGTAAAAAAATCTTATGGGCGTATAAGATTCTCATCAAGTAATGAAAACAACGATTTCGGTTCAAGGAAAGCTTTTACAAAGAAGTATGAGTATATCTTTAATAATATCACTGGTGAAGGTTTTCTTTCTTAGGGTTTTTATCCAGCCAACAGCTGGTTACCCTTTACGTCCCGATGGGACGCATATTCGACCATACACCAGACCAACACACTTGCGGGCTCCTCTGATCTGGGGTCAGTAGAACGCGAGGCCCTCCGCGACAACACATACTAAGTCAAGGGACAAACAACCATACCCAAGGCAGGACTCAAACCCGCGACTCTTCGGACCGAAGCGAAGAGTCGGTACTCGTTCTTAGCCACCTCGGCCATCCAGGTCGGCGGTGAGGTAGATACATTTTAATAATTAAATAAATAAAAAATGTCCGATATCAAATATATATTCAAACTTAAGATCTTTTTGATCGCGTAGCGATCATTCTCAGCTTTCCGACCGACGGCCCGTCCTCTTAAACGAGTCACAATCCCAAAAAAACGCGGAACTTGGTTTTCCGTCCAGACGCTGCGAGGTAGGTACCAGAGAGTATTATATAGTAGGTAGGGTTCAGTTTACTTACGCATCCGGCACACAATGTCAACATTTTGTGCAAAATATTTTGTAATTAATTTGTGTAATTTATACTTCATTTTTATATTTCATGTATACCTATAATTTTATGTTTTAAGCTCTGAGGATGATTGCTACGCAATCGAAAATATCTTAAGTTTAAATATATGTGTGAGTGTGTGTGTGTGTGTGTGTGTGTACATACATATATACATCACACACACGGACATCTTTTATTTAAGTTAAGTTAATGCCTTATTTTACGTGTCGAGACTCGGGCCATCAGGCCCGCTCTTCCGTCTAACCTCGCAAATTTTGCTACGCTCCTTTCACCATCTAGCAGAGAAAGAAAGTATTATCCTGGGCGACGAAACAGGCGATTTGAATTTAGTTCTGGGGCTTTTTTTAGGCTTGAGGATCTTACATGCAGTAAATCTACTACATGGGACAGCCGACTTTACTTCCCCACCCCGAAGGAAGGCGAGGATTTTTTCGCCCTTAAAACTCGACGACTTCGGTCAGGTTTGAACCCGCACACTTGGGTACAACAGCCCGGTACACCACGCCTACGTACAACAAAGATTCCTCTTACGTTTCGTAACCAGCACACAGTGTGAAACTCCTTAAAATAAAACTTATGTAATGCGTGTATGTATCTACATGAGTAAAGTTTACCGTAAAATATAGTCTTATATACATAGTTATAGATATTTTTGTGTTACAAACATAGGTCTTTACTGTAAAATATTGATCAAATCTTTATAGAATTAATAATTTTTTTATTTCCATTCCTCAAATATTTTAAACATGAAATAATCATATTTTGAATGTGGAGATTTTTCTTTCCACGTTTTGGTTTTCGCAGCGCTATCTAGTAGCAAATGCTAAAGACCACCTGGCAACACTGGTTCCACCCGGAGCCGAACCATACCTCCAACCCGCGTCACGTATGGACGGCGGTCAACGCCAACGCTCAATAACATCTCCCACGCGGGTCCAAGGAGACGACGCCGTACCACCCGCCCGCCCACAGGCTAATTTTGGTCCCTGCAAATTGGTACGCGTATTAGCTCGTCGCTTTTCCGGGCCACTTCGGGCGTCGCGACGCGTCGTTTGTCAGGTGATCGGTACGGAGTCGAGCTGCGCTTCCCGTAGTAAACAACAGATCGCTGGAACGGAGAGGCAATTGGGTATGACGTTGGTAACCGATCCCAAAACACATTATCCTTCTTGCAGAGTTAGCTTTTTGAGCAAGACCTACAGGTTCAACAGCTTGAAAGAATCCAACACAGAAGTTTTGTTTGTTATAGCGCGTTCGTGCGTGTCCTTGCTTGATAGTTTATCTCTTGTACCTGAGAAGTGCGCACCTGACCAACTCAAAATAAGCTTCTCTTCGTACCATTATAGACAGCACTTTGATAACTACTGTTCGACATAAATGAAGGTAATCTCCAAATACGGAAGACGTAATTGCGTACTATCGCGACCCAATAAAGAATAGAGTTTGTGCACCCTCGAACGTTAAAGCACTATCGATGTTTTTGCTGATGCGCAGTTCGAGTTTCGCATCACTTTAGTGCACTGCGCATGCGCAGATGATCGATAGTTAGTGTCCGCTATGGCGTGCACAAACACTAGTGTGTGGGAATTCTGATGGGGTGTTGTTGACGTTATTACATGAAGAAATAAAGAATGGACACCATACAAGAATGGATTATGTGATCGACTTGCATTTAATTTCGATATAGTCCCCTTACAAAAGCTTTGTAGATAGTCCATCAAATACATTAACTACTAACGTTCCAAGAAATAAACCCGCTTTAATTGTGGTTTTCAGAAGAATTTGGTAATTCTTACCTTGTTTATGATATTAACAGCACATACGTTACTAGAAAAATAACAATTACATTTCTTCCAACGTGACTGGTCTAGAAAAAGGTGAGAAAATTAAAGAAGTGTTTACGTCAGCGCTGTCACTTTCCTTTGGACAGGCCCAGTGGTGATTGACATTTACTAAGAGGCCTTAATAGATCCTTCGGGTGCTCCTTGAGCCTAAAATGTTGTGTTGTCAGTGCTACCCGTACCGCGGCTCGAGATGTAAACAACAGCATTATGAACGGGCTGTCGGTGAGTGGTGACGTCGGGACCAATAGGTCGTGACACCGCGGAGGAGGAATCGAATTTGCATAATCGGGTTTGACTCTACACGCCATGTCACGTGATCGTCATGGATTTTTCCTTCAATAAGAGGGAATGGCTCCTTGCAGAGCAAGAGAATTTTCCGCTGTCGTGTTGCGGCAATATGAAATATGATGAGATTTTAATAAACTTGTTCTTGCGTTGCAGGACTGGTGCTTGTATAGTGCTTTTGTAGAATTTCTTCAGATTTCCTAATGTTCCTTTGATCCTTCTCAGAGATAAAAAAATCGTTTAAATCTTTGTTCATCATTTCTGCTTTCGAAAGTTTGGAATTGTATTTTTTCTCACATACATTTCTTGATCGATTAAGCTTCAGAGGTTACCACAAGAAGAGACCTACCTCTTAATATTTTTTCAACCGTATTCAACACGCATGAATTTATTTTCTCTTTGACACTATTCTCATACAAAGAAGTCAAAAAGTTTTTCATTAGTACTTAATTTTGGTATAATTAGATTTATAATTAGTAATAAATGTTGGTCTAATTTACATTACTCTTACGGGACTAATGACCTTAGCAGTTGACACGCCCTAAAACACTAGTAATCAATCAATAGAGAGTAGATAGTTTGTGCACCCTCGAACGTTGAAGCACTATCTTCTACGCATGCGCAGTTCAAGTTTCTCATTACTTTAGTGCACCTACGCATGCGCAGAGGATCGATAGTGCCGTCCGGTATGGTGTGCACGAACTCTCTAATCACATAGTGATCCCGATCGAACGCACCCCACCCGGCCCGGCGACGGCAGGGCTCTAGGAGTCGTGATTAGGGATGGCAAATTTTACCAAAACGTCGATACATCGATGTTTCGATACATCGCTAAAGGGTTTCCGATGTCAATGAAAACATCGACGAAAAATATCGCTGTTTCAAACATCGATGTTTTAATTATAGACTAATAAACATGCTATTTTCCTATCCATTCTTAATTACAGTACGTAAATGAAATATATTGTATTGTTTGGTTACCACCATTTTAGTAGTATGATAATAAAAATTATCAAATGTAAAGAATAAAATTAACAATAAAGAACATTGTGTTTCGCTACTTTACCCTTTAGTCACTTCCATTCATACACCATCGAAGTAAAACCACCAAAAATTCCCTCAAATTGCACAGGCGAAATGTGCAGCGTGATAAAGAGGATGACGAGAAACAACGACTTTGCTGTGGATTGCTGCTATTCTACAACGTGTCTAAACCCCATTATTTAAAAAAAAAAAGATGTTTATGCAACAAAATATCGATGTGAAGAAAACATCGAATGCAAAATATGGATGTTAATATCGATGTTTCTGATGGGAAACATCGATGTTTTCTTGCTATCCCTAGTCGCGATGCGCATTTCGCCCGCCCGCTTCCCACGCCCCCGGCTCCGCCGGCCGGCTACATTCCTGGAAATAGCTCCCCACTTCCGCCCAGCGCAACGCAGAGCGGAGCGGAGCGGAGCAGCGCGCGCCCGGCGACTTGTACGGCGGCCAACGCGGAGTTGGCACTCCACAAGGAATCGCCCTCGGGAAGGTGCATGGAACTAAACATCTCGCAGAGAGAGAAGTTAATTTCACTCGCGTTGCGCAACGTTATAACGCACGGCGTCCACTCCAGACGCTCGTGGTGAAATTAACATCCTTTGCTTTTGTTTTCTTGGCGAAATTTTCAATGTTCTCTCAGCCTTTGTGACTTCGACTTTGTTTCTATTTTCTGCATAAAGAGTAACCTCGGTTGTCCCTTGGACGTGGTACACTAAAACGAAGTCTCAAAAAATGTTTACGAGATAAATGTAACTTAATTATATGTGCACGTCTTCTAGAATTCAGTGGGAAATCTAGTTATTCAAATTGTCGTTTCCATGCTGTCGCGGCAGGAAGTATTATTCCTCAGGAAAGGACATGATGGATAAGAGCCCAAAATTTATTGCTGATTTATCCTTGAAAATAGATTTTATTAGATTACATCAGAGCATTTTTATTTTTGTTTTTTTAAATTTTTTTAAATTCAAAATTCAAGTAGTGTATGGCTTAGTGTTGGATTCACAGAACTTTGAAAACGTGCACAGAATTCTCTTCTCCCCATAGCACGTCATACACAGTTTTTAAATGTTTTTGACGTAAAATAAATAAATTTAAAAAAATAGATTCCACACCTTATAAACCGTGCAGCAATAACTACTTGAGGTAAAAAAGCGTGATGCTTGCAGAGGAGAGTGAGTATTGATTCCAGTAGCGTTGCTACCAAGGTCTTTCGTCCGTAAGCGTAGTATATGTTATATCCCTGGCTGTGGCGGTGTTCCTCGCCCGCTCGATCCAGCGCTTGCGTGTTTCCCCCTCCACGTTTCTCACCCAGCGGGGCACCGACCCAGCTGAGAAAACCGCTAACCTCCCGGCTAATCTCACATCATGTCACGTTAAGTTCAAAAGGACGGAGTGAAAATTGTATTCTGCTTTTCAAGGAGAAAAAAAGGATTTGAATAAAAAGGTACATATAAAGGGAATAAAAGATACATATGCCATTTCGATGTACCTTTATAACATTATTTATTTGACAGATGATGGCAAGACATCCATGCTTTTTACAAGTATCTATTCTGAATTTCTTCATAGTCAATAGTTTCACATCTAGTATTTTCTAGAATATTGAATTAACGTCATTAATCGTATATTTTTATTGCAATTTGATAAACATTTCCTCGCATAACGCACTCCTAATAATAATAATAATAATAATAATAATAATAATAATAATAATAATAATAATAATAATAATAATAATAATAATTTGGAATTATAATTATAATTAATAATAATCATCGGGAATTTTAAACTTGCCTGTTCAGTATAGAAATACGTTCAACAGTCTTTAGAAAACCCACACGTGTCAGTGAATATCTTATTTCTTTCAGTTTTGTAACGTTTCGCGATAGAGCGACAAAGACTGGTTTCATCAATCATCGTACGTCCAGACCAATACCAGTGTTCGCCAAGCCATAGATATTCCAATGCAACGAGCAGATCACATTGGATAAGAGACACTGCTGAATAGAGTTAGCAGACCATAATTCTGGTCTATCAAAAGTACACACGAAAATACTTCAAAATTAATCGAATTAGATGTGCACGGTTTTAAAGACATAAACTTCAAATAGTATTTTGCGTCTGACGCAACACCACTATTCTCCGTGACCTTTGCGTCCCTACTCTAAAAATAGCCAATGTTGGCATTTACGCTTAAACGAAGAGATCAAAATATAAAAGAAGGCCGGGAGAGAGTCATAAAGCAGAGCGGGACTTCTGGTGCGGGTGGCAAAGGGAGCGGGAGAGGCGGATATCGGGTGTGGATGGCGGGAGTGGGAAGCGGGGAGTGGGTGGCGGGGAGCAATGTTGCGAGCGGGGAGCAAATGACGGGAAGATACGCCAGGAGTGGGAAGCGGGAAAGGGGTGGCGAGGGCGAATGGCGAGAGTGGGTGGTGGGGAGCAATGTTGCGAGCGGGAAGCGAGTGACGGGGAGCAAAGACGCCAGGAGTGGGAAGCGGAGAGTGGGTGGTGGGTGATGGCGGCCGGGAGCGGGGACCGGATGGCGGGGAGCAAGGGGACACAGGGTTCTTTGTGGGAGTGCGGGCCTTCCGACGCGGAGCGCTGCAGGGTTGGCAGCGAGCGGGTCGGGGCAGGGGGCGTGGGCAATTCATTACTGTGCAGCGCCGCCAGCGCACGTGGCTGGACTAGGCTGCGCCCGCGCATCGCGCGCACAAAGCGCTCCCGCTGCACATGCCATTGGCCGAGCGATGTTTCCTGTCACTTCCCAATACAGGAGATTGCTTCACAGTTCAATTTTTCAAGATTCGTTTATGTAATATATCTTTGACCCCGGTGAATAAGCTGATAAGCAAAAAAAAAAGCAGAGCAAAAACAACTTTAAACTAATCAGGGATTAATCAGAGGTAAATCTGGGATTAACGATATGCATACAAAACCTACATACTAGTAGTTTCGTTTTAATATCACCTTCGTTTGAACATCATTAATCCTTGATTTACTTCAGTTGAAAGTTGTTTTTTGCTCCTCAGTAAAATCACGGTTTATGACTTATTAGCTTATTCACTGGGATCAAAGATATATAGTTTATAATATGGTCGAACAACTACGTGTCGTCATTGCGAGATAACCTTCCGCCAAACCGAGGGAGGTGGCTCAGTGCATCAACTGATGTCACTGCAGTGCGTCTGACCGGGAGGTCTTGGGTTCGGGTCCGGTCGGCATCAGGATTTTCGACACTATCTTCTCAGCTATGTTGAATTCAGTCGCTGTCTAGAGAATTCTAGAGACTGGCTGCTCTGATCGGTAGTTTTTTGTGCTTTCTCCGATCAACACCAGGCGAATGTCGCAGCAGTACCCTAACAAACGGGCCACGGACCGCGCACGATCTTTCCTTCCTCTCCCTTACACACACTTACATTAACATGCACTACACTAATATACATGTCGGGAGACCGATCGGGAGCTTAGAGCTTGTCCCGGCTGGGGCGGTGCCCCACTGGTGGGAGATACCTTGTTGATACCTGGTTGGCTGCCGGTAGGTCGGCGTCGGATCTCGCCATCCAGTTGGGGAAGACCACCGCCACCTTCCGATGAAAAGCATGCACTACACTTACGGGGCTAATGGCCTCGTTAGTTGACATGCCCACACCAACCAACCTTCCGCCAATCAGTTGAACACGAATGACATACAGCAGGAGGGACACTAAGTCGATCGCGACCAGTACTTCGAGGTCATCATTTCACCTCCTGCCTCATAAAATGTATCTTTTTAACAGTGGTAAGGACACATTTCTGAAACACAAGCCCCGTTGAGAAGGACGTTAGCGAATTAATTAAAAAGATTCATTTTATAAGGCGGGAGGTGTAACAATGACCAATGCCACTATAGAAAAATCGAAGTACAGCTACGTATAATGGTTATCACCGGTCAAGTATCTATACTTAAGTAAAATGTTTTTAAGTAAAACGAGCGGTAACGTCGCATCCAAATTAAGCGAAAGAGAACTGAATTACGGATGAAAAGCAACCGTTACACCTTTCCGATTTCGATGTTCTTCTAGACACCTGAATTTGATAAAGCTCTTTTTGTTTGAGTAGATATGTACTTACCCCATTTTCTACGTTGTGCGGCATTATGGCTGGGACAGGGACACCTGTAACAGGAAGAAGAAATTTAATATGCTGGCCGATTTTCTCACGTACACATAGACAAAATACTACAATGCATGTTATTTTTGAGACGGGATTGCAAATTAATATACCTAAATAAAACGTTTTGAATATATATGAAGATGCAACAAAATACGCTTGATAAAGTATGTCATTTGAAAGAAATGATTTTCCTAACAAATTAAAATATTTAAGATATGATTAATCCGTTTTTCCTTCTTTAATCTACTATTGACAGTACTGACAATTAAAACTAGAAGTATTAACAAAAATGCTTTGTAGATATGAATGTATTTGCTCCAGTAGTATTTTTCTTTGGGTCAGGCAATGTTGACGTTTCAGTGCATTGTATACACAAGGCATGGGAAAACTGTTATATGTAAGCAGGTCGATGATCTGCCAGGTAGACATGACAAAGGTCAGGACATACCAAGAGAAACGCATGGATCATGGTCTTGTTACAATACATCCCGTAGATAGCCCTTCTCACATTTCGGTAGAAGGTCAAGCCGAACCTGTACCTATTTCGGTGCCTTTCTGATTGACACAGAAAAATTAAACAACTTTCAAGTTCTATGAATGCTTCACATGTACAATTGAAACGATTACGATGCAGTTCGATTCCCGTCGAATCTCATGTGAAATTTGTTCCAACAAAACGAGTTTGGCTGCTTCACAAGGGCTAGTCCAACCCCTGTGAGGTGTCCTAAACCCTACCCCTATCCTTATTCCTTCCTAATTCTGGCCGCTGGGTAGCGACGCAGGAGCGCGTGGTGGGAGGCGCGTACGCGGAGATGCTACCTGGCGGTCCTCTTGACAACTGACTGCGACGAGACGCGACAGACATATTATTAACGGAGGATTACTCCAAAAGCGCTGTTAGTAATGGAGGATTACTTCGAAAAGCTCAAAAGCGCTCAACCCCCCCAGGGGCTTGGAGACGCGTTGCGTCAAAGTAGACGCAACAAATTTAAAAAAAGTAATTAAACAATATCGTGTCGTTCTAATATCGTTAATAATTTCGTATGGACCAAACAGTCTGGTCATTGTCTTAGTAGCTACTCCCTTAAATGCTGCTATCTCCAGGTTACATTGTTCTTCCGAAAGATACAACTCGTCTTCATGGCACAATATAGTTGAATGGGAGCTATTCTTTGGTTGTCAGCTTGTCAGCAAATAAAGGATTCTCCCGGAAGAATAGCGATTTCATCAAGATGCCAGTTCTTCGTATAATGCTGAGAAAATGTGAAGCTATATTGTTTTACGATTCTGAGAGAATAGACGCTGTAGGGAATTAACTACCACAATGTCCACATTAGTTCCGACCCAAAAAGCAAGCAAAAGTGTCGTAGATGGAAATGTTGCTGTTAGGAACCACTCGATATTTAAATAAAATGAAAACTAATCAAATAAAGTGTACCCAGAAGAGCATTCTGCATCTTTCTAATTCATTTTCTTTCATTTCATTAATACGAATCATTAGAAAGTGTTAATTTAATTCGTCGGCGTTATCGCACAAATTCATTCATACTCTATTCTGAAGTATGCATGCATCCCTGATTCCAGAGAATCACTGAATAGAAATGAAAGAGAATTAATCAGGTAACCGAGTTCATTCCAATGTACACGACGTATAAAGTGTTCGTTGAGACATTGGCGAAGATGCGATGGTCATGAAGGATGTGGTGACTAGCGGTGTCGTCCGTGAGAACTTCAGAGTGGGTTCGTATAACGGTAGTTGGGGAGGAGATAGACGGTTGGTTGTGAACAACTAAGGCTGATCGAGCAGCAGAGTGCAAATTACGATCGGTCCACTTGGAAATTGTGGTGAGAAAAGCTGATTCGTGAGATTGATTGATTGATTTTTTCGTGTTTCCGGGCGCGTCAACGGCTTCGGTCATTAGTCCCGTTAATGTAGTGCATGTTTTTTCTCGGTAGATGGCGGTGATCTTATCCCGCTGGATGGCGAGATCCGGCGCCGACCTACCGTCGGCTAGTGGGGTTTCCCCCTAACCAGTACTCTCACCAGCGGGGCAACGCCCCAGCCGGGACAAGCTCTAAGCTCCCGATCGGTCTCCCGGAATATGTGGTAGTGTAGTGCATGTTAGTGTAAGTGTGTGTGTAAGGGGAGAGGATAGGACAAGGAAGAGGAAGGACAGACCGCGCGCGGTCCGTGGCCCGTTTTGAAGGTACTGCTCCAGCATTCGCCTGGTGTTGATCGGAGAAACCACGGAAAACTACCGATCAAAGCAGCCGGCCGCTAGAATTCTCCTCCAGACAGCGACTGAATTCGACCTAGCTGAAAAGCTGGCGTCGAAAATCCTGCCGCCGTCAGGACTCGAAATGGTTCGTGAGCATTTTTTCCAGAATCTCTAGTCTTCACTCTCTCCTATAATACTAACACTGTATCATTCAAATATTATCAACATCACCCACCCGTCCCGCAAAAAAGGTTAGCTGGTGACTACTGAGCATCATAATAAAGAAATACGGTGGTAGTGATTCCATCGAGAAGTCGAGAAGATGATAGGACACCACAGATGCCGCGGCGGCAAAGTTGTACGTTACAGCGGCGGAAACATCAAAGCCAGTGGCAAGGGTGGTGGAGCGGAGACAAAAGGCAGCGACTTTCCGGGGCCAGCGACAGCAGAAGCCATTCCAACAGCGGAGGTGGTCACATGGACAGCATTAGCTCCACCGGCAACGGCGGCGACCAACGACAGCTGTCGTCCTTTCCGGAGCGCATTGACTTTCAATTTAGGCGCACATTAAAACCAACAGCCCGTCGTTGACCTTCATGATGTCACGAGGGAGGGGCGGGGCGGAATGACGCGCCACGCCACCGCGCCCGCTACGCGCGCTAGCATCGACTCTTTATCTGCGCAGCGGCCCAGCACCCGCTCCGCTCCGCTACCGCTCCCAGAGGGACGCGGCGCCATCGCTGCATGGGGAGCGCTGCCCGCGCCCAGGGACGCCGCCGGCCGCCGCGCCGCGACGAGTGCGTGCCCAAACGCAGAATTTAGGGAAGAGAGTTTGTGCACCCTCGAACGTTAAAGCGCTATCGATCTTCTGCGCATGCGCAGTTCCAAGTTTCGCATCACATTTGTGCATCTGGGCATGCGGAAAATATTATTAGTGCTGTCCGCTATGGCGTGCACAAACTCCCTAATGTTGGCACGCCTTAGTGGTCAAAAATCGACTGCAATCTCCATTTGCGCATGCGCAGATGCACAAAAGTGATACGAAACTTGAACTGCGCATGTGCAGAAGATCGAGAGTGCTTTCGATTGCTTTAACGTTCGAGGGTGCGAAAACTCCGTTATACTCAGCCGTCCCGAGATGCGAAAACTCGCACCGTTGTGTCACTACAGTAGTATTATTTGGGTCGTATTCCTTATCGTTTCGAATCGACTTCCATCTCACGAGATCGGTGAACGGAAGCCAAGAACGAGTGGCGGGAACGAAGGAATTCTGTTTCGTAATGTAAATGAGAACGACGCGTCCTAATTAGTTATCAAAAATTGGCATACAATTGGTTGGAAATTATGTATTGGAGAGGCTCAAGGATCAAGATCACAGAAGTCAATGGCGTAACCTCAAGGCCGAACTTGGACAAGAGTAGTGAAGCGTCAAATGCACCACAAGTATTTGCTCCCCCACCACAAAAATGGACATGCGTAGCGACCCACCATCTCGCCTTAAAAGTTTGAAGTTATAAATACAAATTCGTTCCGTGTTCTCGTTCGTCTCTGGCGTAAGTCAGTATATTCCTTCACGTTCTGTTCAAGTTTCTATTTGCAATTTATTTGTTTACTAGCTATACGTATTCTAATAATGATATGTCACATAAATTGTTTCAGAAGTATCAAAATATTTATATGTAAGGAAAATGCGTTCAGCATCTTCACGATTCCTTCTACGTAAAGATGCATAAAGCATAAAGGCACAGCAAACGCATTCAATCGAGAGGAACACTACACTTTGCACGTCTTGCGACGTGAATCTGAAACATGGGGAATATTAAAGACATGTTTGACGGACAGATGAATGAAGGAACAGATTATTTCGGACTTCTTTGGATATTAGTTGTTGTTGGATAACTTCCTTAACCAGCGCCCTGTGTCTGATTGTAAGGCGTCTTGTGTGTACGCGAAAAGTATTTTGGCATATAAAAATTCATCGCAGACTCGAGCTTGTTTTATGTAAACTGATGGCCGGAGCCTCAACTCTGAAATGCGTAGCGAAGCGACAACCGAGGTGTATAGTGAGGTTAGGTTAGATGGTCTCGTATAAACAGATTTATGACTGACCCTATGGGACTCCTATTAACCTACTTCACACCTTTGCTTTCACTAGGCAATTTCCTACCAGCAGTCTGATCCTTATGCATTACACATTATCTGCTATTCCTTCGTCACCGTAGCGAAAGTCATCTACCTTTGCCAAAATTGTTGGCTAATGTCAATGCGGCTAAAGTCGGCTGAAGATGCTTTGAAACTCTTTCTACTTCTTAATTTATCAACCCATTTTGGAGAACTTAAACATTAATAGGATAATTCTGAAATTAACCAAATTCGGACGTTAGCCTTAACGCATACATAGCATTCGGATGAGACCTTGCGGTGGCGTAGCGTGAAAACTAAACGAGCAGCTCCTAGGAAGAGTTTGATTCTTAAGTAATTATAGCGTAGTAAAGACCTTGAATACCATTAAAATGAATCGGTCGAGTAATTCTTAACGTGTAATATATAAAAAAAATCTGAGTACAGCACCTAGGTAATCTTAGAATTACATATAACTGAAATGCTGCAGAGCGTTAAAGGCTTGCCTACCGCGGAGGTTCCAGTAATGTTCTGTTCGTCAAGGTGTAAAGCACTTCATAGGGAGGCATATTACTGTAACAGTGCAAGTGATTATTCTAAGATTGTTTTCTAAGATGTGTTTTACCCGAGGTTGTTACATAATGTATGTTTCGAAATAATCAATACATATTCGTAACTAGGGAATTATGATATTCAAGAATTACAACTTCAAAAAGTTTCTTCGCTTGTTGCCAGCTGTCTACAAGTTTTTTTTTTCTTATAGCAAAGCCTGACTACAATACATCGTTTTATCGACAATCTAGCTTAATATAATTTCGATACAGTATTTGTGACGATAATTGCATAGTTATTTCATTGGGTGTTCAAGTTAGAACCAATGACGTATTTAAACGGGAAATATTCTGAAGTTACTCGAACCGGCATTAAATTAGAATTGATGTTCATATGTTGGCTGGGCAGTATACGTATCACACGTTAGCTTACGTTAAGAATGGAAAGTAGAGCGCTGATAGGCGAGGGCGTGAAGGGAGATAGGGGGCAACGCCGCATAAGCTATAATGACCGAAAAATTTACAGAAGGCTTTTTTTTTCCTGAAAGAGAAAATTGAGTATCTATGCATTGTTGAATGCACATGCAAACTTCTTAGTATAAGATTAAAGGCGCAAGAAAATGTGTGTAGTGAATTAAATTCACGTTACTAATTAATTTTCTTAAATTACACATTGCTACAATATTTTCTCCGATCACTAAGGCAACCCATGAAATACGAAACAGTACGTTTTTTCTAGGACCTTCATCCTCGAGTAATTATGTAATAGTTAATAGTTAATTAGATCAAAAGGTATTAACCGCTTAATTATGTCTGTACTGAAGACATGCGTAGTTATTGTTTTCAATACCAAAATATTAAACGAATACAATCGCAGATTTTAAATAATTAATAATTAACAAAAAATGATTTACTCAACGCTAATCCTTTTTATTAGTACTTTAATAAATACGTTTAAATTGGGTCAATATTATTTTCAATCGAAAATTTAAATAAAAAATGTTCCTAATCGTCGTCTTAAAAATTAAAGTTTTACAGATCTGAAGTCCAATCTCTGTGATCCCATCTTTCAATAACACGAATCACAGATTGAGAAATCAAAATAAGTTGTCTCGCAAGTCCCAATAATGTTGAAAACCACTTGTTCCTCTATCGAAATTCCCGGCGCCGCGCCGCCAGCTCCCAGCAGGACTCGCAGACGAATGCCACTGCGCTCATTCAGACGACAGGGCTCGTATCTCGGGTGCGGCGAGGAACGGGTCAGGAGATCGCGGAAGTCGACTCGTGCGCGTCGGGGCCGGAAGAGGGAAGATAATGCCTGCGGCGACGGAAGTTAGAACATTTCACCGTGTCAGTGCTTGATCTCGCTTTTGGGGCACACAATTGGACCTTTGGTTTTATTAACACAACATTGGATAAAATTTTCAAGAATTATTCATACGACCATGAACTATTCAGTGAGAAGTAAAATCCGATGGATGCAACTGTTAGGGTAGTGATTGAAAATGAAATTTAAGAGCAATGAAATATATAGTAAACACGAATACTAAAGAAATGTACATTTTGAAGTTTGGAGGTCCGGGAGAGTGGAAGGTTTACAAACTAGAGGGCAGCCAATAATTTGCATTAGTATATCGCCTCCTACCAGCAAACAAGTGTTAGAAAGCTTTGAAATTAAAGATTTCTCAGTGCTGGCGCCTCGATACAATTCTTTCAAATTCCAAGTAATTTCCCTGGGCCTATATGGAAACTTAATAAAACTCGAAATCTAACTCTACTTTTTCACACAATAGGCATCCCACTAATTGCCCACGTGCTCGACAGCGTAATTACAGAAAGCGATCCAGTGTTTAAAAACGTCACTTCCGCGCCCGGTCGCCGCGGCGCACCGTCGGAAATTGCGCGTCAACCTGCATCAAATGGGAAAGTTCCTGGCGCGCCACACCACGCCACACCACACCACGCCGTGGCGCGCCACGCACAATTAGCGGCGATCAGATGCCGCCGCCGCCGCCGCTCCTGCCGGACATCCGGCGCGGTGCCCCCCCACCACCACCACCACCGGAAGGCGCCGCGTCCACGCGGTTGAGGGGGTGTCGATCGCCCGGGATAAGGCTGCGTACCACGTCCTATGCGTACAATGAGGGAGTTACAATGAGAGAGGGAGTTAGTTAAGTACCATTTATTGATTCCGGGAGCGTCAACAACTGAGGTCATTAGTCACGTAAGTGTAGTAAATGTTTTACCCCGGGTGGTGGTGATATTCCTCCCTCGCTAGAACGTGAGATCCGGCGCCGAACTACACGCCTGTTTACGAGGCTTTTCCCGCCCAGGTATCACCTTCCAACAGGGCACCACCTCATCCGGGACAAGTCGGAAGCTCCCGTCTGGCCTCCCAACATCTGTAGTAGTGTAGTGAAGTGTCTTGTAGTGTGTGGGGGGGGGCGTGCGTGCGTGTGCGCGCGTTTAAGAGGAGAAGGTGTAAGGAAGAGAAAGGAAATATCGCGAGTCCATGCTTCTTGTTAGGGTAGCTCTGGAATCTCTGGAATTCGCACTGTAGTGTAGTGTAGTTGATCAGGGAAACCTCGGAAAGTGCGCTAATTCGAAATTTTCACCATCTGTTTTTGAAACGCTTGTCATGCCTCATACACAGGCTTAACCGTTATTCATTAGAGGCGTTCTAATCCTGTTTCACTCTACTTCGCGAAGATTATGTGAATTTTAAACAAATGAGGAAAACCAGTTGTATGTTCAGCGTGTTCTCTCAAGGGAGCGTGAACATCTACATAACATGCGCATCTAACGGCAAAGAGAACGTCGACAACTGTACATTTGTTATTAATTATGTCGTATGAAATATATTCACTTGACAGAATGGTTAGACAAGCATCGCAGCTCGAATATTAATGATGCATATCACAATGCGTACAATGTGGATGTTCAGTCGCCTTGTACAACAACATTGGCTGAGGCTTCTGAAAGAGCGGTAATTGTATGTGGAAAAAATACTTAAATGAAAGAGGTTCTCGTAAATGAGTGACGAGAAAAGACGATGTAGAATATCGTCTGGCTGCTAAATTTGCATATTATCTCTTTAATAAATTGAGTATACTTATCAGGGCGATTGTAGTGTTCCGTGTCTATCGGAAACATTGCCACACCGCAATTGCACGAGCAAAGATCAGAGAGTTCGTTGCCCTATTGCGATAATCGCAATACTGAATGTCTACTACCACGAAATATTGAAATAAAAATGTTTAATTTAAACGGAACAAGAATTTTTTAAATCAATATTTTTGTTTCTTTGCCAAAGAATCACAATGTCATACAATCAATTTTAATTTATTTGAATTTTTACTAAAATTGACTAACGGTTTTTTGAAACCATAATAACACGCCTAAAACTGTCCCAAAAGGAAATGATTTGAATTACAGTACTAGAATATGAATATATCAATTAAAATGTTAACATCTTGACATATTAACATCTCGTTATCTCCTAGTGCTTCATGTGGCCAGCACTCTCCTGTTCTCTCCCTTGAGAACATATGTATTCCTAACAGGTCTTATCTGTATCTACTTCCGGAAACGAAGTTCTACAGTGTACACAATGAATACTATTCTCCCATTGTACACTATTTCGAATTTTGTTTCACTTTGTCATGCCCCCAAAATTCATTCTTAAATAAACAAAAAGCGAAAATGGGTTAGATATGAAACGAAAAATCATGAAATTAGTACTGAATAATTCTGTTCTTTTGATGTAATAATTCTGAATTATTGAGGTTTCATATTATGTTTTGTGTTATTCGTAATTTTACTATCAGATCAAATCAGTTCGTGACCTTGAAAACTCCGTGACAATTTACACTATGGTAGTCCGTTTAAAAAAACAAACAGAATTTGTGCAATTTTTTGCCCTTTTCTTCACTTCTGTGAAAACTCTACTCTCCCAACAACGCAGTGACACACAGTTCTCTCCCATTCTCCCCAACTTCACATACTAAGTTTCCAAGTCATCTATGGATCATTTTAGAACTGCATATCTTGGCCAGAAACTACACAAACAACACATACATTACAAATGAAGTGCAAAAATTGTAAGACACTTGTGAGCAATATACGAAGTTTCCGAACGATTCCAAGAACAGTCCTCGAAAGCATCGATACGCCAATGGTCTGTCGACCTACGCCCCCGCGCCGGCATGCGCTCAGCCTCCGCGGATTCCCAGCTGCGGCTTCGGCGGCACGCGACACTGGCGCCGCACGTGTTTGCCCCCGGCCGGCGTCGCCTCCCCTCCCCTCCACCCTTCCCCTCCCACGCGCAGGCGCCGCCACCGCCGCGTTTCGCCTCGCCTCGCGCTGGATGGCGGGAAGATCAAGGCCACGCAGTTTCGCTCCGCCGACGCCGCGCTGCGCTGTTTTACACATCTGCGCGCCGCGCCGGAAGAAGTGCTGCCCCTGCGGGCCAAAACACTGGGGAGTCCTCCGATGCTAACTGGCTTCACGCAGTGCGTGGTCTGGAAAACTGTGGCGTTGACAGGATCCACGAGACCTTACAAAAGGACCATTGGGTGGGTTTACAGTGCGTGACTAAACTCGAGAGACGTACAACATTGATGACATACTGATGTTCTTCTTAACTAACTTCTATTTCAACAGTATTTTCCACGATCTTAATTGAATTGCTCAAAAATGTTTATTTCAAGTATCCTTTACTATAAAATTACGTACACTAAGAATACTGTGGATTATTCTATTTTGGTCGGGAAGTTCCAGTCTCTCTATTAATCAATCAATCTTGGCTAAGACATGAAAATTTCGATCCTTTGTGATGGCGAGTTTAAGAAAGGGAGAGGTCCAGACGGCACAATTTGTTCGCTTTTTAAAACATTAATCTTAACTAGCGCGAAATTAATTGCGAAAGTAAAGTTGTCACTATGGCTTGCATTTCTTTAATTCAAGAAAATCATTCAATCGCATTACCCATCACAAAGGCCCAACAATGTCTACCGTGGAATAATAAGTTGCAAAGGTTTATCGAAAATGTTAGAAATGGCGTAGTAAACCTTAATTCTACTTCGAGCGCTCGGTTTGTGGGGTGGAAGAAGATAACAAGCAAACTCTCAACTATGCCGCAGGTACACTAGAGCAGACGTATTAAAGGTCACCAGCATGGTCACATGCACGGTCACTAGTAAAGTAGACATAAATTTCTTAGAAACGTTAATATTTTTCAAATTCGACCATTCAGCCAAAATGCGTTCTGGCCATTCCTCAACTCTTCTGGAAATGCGATCAAACAACATGTTTTTATCGCTTGTGAACTAGTCTGTAAAAGTCGCCTACGGATTGTCGTAGCAGGACACTTCCATAAGAAACTGCATGCTAAAATGTGTGCAAGTGTTTCCTTAGAAAAATGAAGTAGCTGAACATTTCTCAGATTAGTTCTAAATATCAGTTTGTGGTTCTGTGGTTTTGATGGTCAAATGATGTCATGTTACCTTTCATGTAACATTTTACACGTCGCTCAAAACACGTGATAGAATTCTTCGTAAGATTGATTAACTTACAGAACGGCAACGAAATCACGTCATGAATACGACCTTTGCCTGTATTAAATTATTTATTAGAATGAATACCATTGTGAAGTGTAAAGAATACTACGCATTCGGGCTCATTTTTCCCACATTCTCGTGTTGAGCAAATTTCATCCTACACCTAGCCTACATAGACCGGTTCTTGTTTGTAAACTGATAGTCCACGGGAGTTTATTTGCTTGATTACGGCGACCTCGAGTTGACGGCGTTCACACGACACGCCGCTGCAACGCAGCAGAGCAGGGCGCAAAAACCACAACATCGTGAAGCCGCGTTTGGTTCAAACGCGAGAAGTTAACCTGTGAAGCATGAGCCGAAATTAATTTAAATCCCTCAAAGAAAGTTTTAGCAGAAGAACCTTTCCCAGCAGAAGCCAGATCCTCTCTATGTATCGAGAGAATGAAAATGATCGAACATACACGCATGTTGCGGGCTTTCAAACTAGTAGAATACGGAACAACACGACAGGCCAACACGAGACAAAAGTGTCTGAATCTGTTGCCACCACCTTTGACATCGAGGTTCACAAATCATTGAATATGAAGAGTAACATTCAACGTTTATTAATAATTCCTTTACAAATCTGTAATTTCAGGAAATTGTAAATGTTAGTAATGCCAATTTTTCACTATAATTCTTATATCTAATCATGACAACCAATCTTTAGCTATACGTAGTATACCTACAATTACTATAAACATCCTTGTTTCTTCATTTCCCCATTATCAAAAATATGATGTTTCCTTAATTAGAAGAAAGAGTTCTGAGGGCGCGGGAAGGGTATTCACTCAAACGAATCAAATGAAAACTAACGTTGCTGGGTTCAATGTATTTAGGAGTCATTTTCATAGCGTTACTGCACTAGAAATTACTGAGGGTTTACATTTATATTAGGATTATTTAAACATCCAAAAGTTGCATTTCTAATTTACAATGTTGAGACTTTCAGGTCTCACTAGTTAATGAATTATTTATGTCGATTGCGAGAAACATTATATATGATTTGACAGAAAGTTTTAATTGAAACCTCAAGATCTCTCCTAAACATTGAAAATGGCAGTTGCCTGCCAAAACTGTTTTCAAAAGGTGTCTTCCTTAATGGCATTTGGGTTGAATATATTTCACGCGTGGAAATTCTAATCCAGGAATTCGAGAGATCTCCAAGTAATTGAGATCTCCAAGTAAGTGTCCTCTGTGGAGTCGAACCATTTATTTCCCAAACCAAATGACTTTTAGCATTATCATTTCTCCTTGTTAAGTTTCATTGTTGTAGACGGTAAATAAAAGTGATGATCGACGAATTTTAGGGAGATGGGCCATGTTATGTCAACAGTCCGCACCGATACGTCTCCTGTGGAAGGAAATTGAAGTTGTCACTTGTTTCAGTCTGATTTGCCGATCAGTCACAAACCGTGTATAACAACTTCTTCCCAATGTGAAAAGATTTTCAAACAAATGAAAGAAGTGCTCCGTCGCATCGCATTCCAGGCAGTGCTCCAAGATTTTACTACCGCAACGAGAGGATTGTTTTGAAGCCTTAGTTTGGACAAGTTGCTGCCGGTCCCGAGGCGAACCTGATTGACTTTTCCTCCGAACTTTCCGCGCGACGGCGCTCATGCGGAGCATAGTCCATCCCACCTTTCTGAAATTTCGTCTCTTCGCCTAAGTCACCGAAAACATTCAAGAACCACCATTATTACGCACTCCACTATACACACAGACTACACAGACTGACAATCAAACATCACATTGGGAGGTTGAATCGGGAAGAGACTCATCCTGAGAGCGAATGAAAATTAATCAGCAGTAAACATCGCCAAATTCGACGCACAAGAACGCAATATGACATACATCGATAGCTCTTCATTTGACACTTTAATTATACCATCCACTTATACAATCAGCTTTGAGGCATTGATTTACCAAAATTGCATTCGTTTATCTTGACAGACGTCATTAGTCCACGGCATATTCATGTCGCACTTATAAAACGCACTTCACACCAGATACGATTAGCCCTTTTCTTCCAAACAAAACCACCTGCCAGCGCGAGTACAAAAGCGGGCGATCGTGCGACCAATCAGTTACGTCGACGCACGACACACCCACTCGCTCGGCGCGTGCTGCGTGAGGTCAGGTGAAGCCGTGACGCCGCGACAGGATAGCGAGTGGGCGGGGCCCCATCTGGGGACCACGTGACATGCGCAAAAAGGCAGCTCATCTGCAAGTCCACGCGCGCGACCGACAGGTTAAGTCGCGAACCACTGACGACAGACGGAAGCTCGAAAAGCGGATGAAGCGAATGCCTCAATCTTTTAAGACGGCACGTGGAGTGGTGGGAATGAAGCGGATTAAGGACAGCTCAGGAATTAAGCTATAGAAGCAGATGGGTCAATGAAATATGCTGCCAGAGACCAACGAATTAACTGAAGATATTTTAGTTCTCTTTTCAGACGCTACATTGATTACCTACCATTTTTTTAATAATATAATTATGTACTAGTTTGATTTTAAATTTCCACACATGAAAATTAATTCATACGCTATTCAAAAAGCACATTCATTCTCAAAGTAATTAACAACAAGAGTGAATTAAATGACTATATGAGAAGAAATAGCACTTCTGCCGATTTCTGGTCGGGAAGTCTTATAGGCTTCGAGGACTGTGTATGACAGGTGGAAAGAACGAAAAGCGGCTTAAACGATTATACTTCCAATTCTTTTATGTTCGCAGATGGTATAGGAATAAAGCAAATTAGGTAGCCCGTGGAGAGTCAAATACTACTGATATGTAACAGATGTATTCAAAAAAGGGAATTCTCTAACACACCCTTCACTTTTCCTGATCATTTCGACTCCCCTTCTTACGAAGTTATTTGTTTTCACAACAACAATTCTTACATTTTTTTCCACTTCCATGTTAAACATTCTCTCACTGAGGATTATGTAACTTACTGGAGTAAAGACATTAAGGGGAAAAAAACGAAGTTTCACTTCAACACTCATGCCGTTTTTCTGGCATAAGGCCTTATAATTGGCCCCGAACAATACGTGGAGATAAGAGAGAACCGAAAGAAAAAAATCCTCACCAATTATCATTTTTTGGACGTTTTCGTGAATTTACCATACAGAAAATTCACTAACAAAATTTCTCTGGAATTTGTTGATGTTGGCTTTCTACTCGTACATTCTTTGGTGCCCTTTATCATTTATAGTAGTATTCTCACGTTCCTAACCGGATTATCTAACAATGGAAGAAGTAACAGCATTGAAGAAGCAATACTTATCCTTCGAACAACGCACTGAATTATGGTTCACCACCATTTATAATGAAATGAGAGTTTCATTTGGTCAACGATCGTCGTGATTGATTGGAATGCGTGTCCGGCGCTTTTGTTTTCTCGATGGTCCACCCGTCGTTTCACCCCCTCCCCAACGTGGCGCGTGCGGCGTGACCTTGGCGCGTGGGGTATTCCTGGCGCGGGCGACGTATCGCGTTTCTGGGTCGGGGCGACGCGACGGGGACGGGGACGGGGACGGGGACGGGGACGGGGACGCGGCTCTGGCAGGGGCGGCTGCTCTCGTTCCAGTCGCGCTCGTCGGCTCAGTCACGTGCGGTGGATCTGCGTCCTCGCATGCACCGTAAATCGAAACCGTAGTATAGAACGATTTTCCTAAGGATGAGCCAAAGTGGCAGCTAGTGCTGGCAACATAACTGGAGGTTCTGCGGTCGTTGTGCCCTCGAGTCCATTAGACTCTCTTCCTGCATTCGTTCGTTTGCAGTTGACTAACTTGTAAATGGCTTCGACGCTTCCTATGGTGATGTCCTCGACCGACACACATATAGTGCGCCGCGAGAAATAATTGAAATTAGGAAGTACAGTGTTATGTGCTCTTCTGTAAAAAATTCTTGTTTTCTATAAACATTAAATTTACTTTTTGTGTGATAAATTTTGTTTATTTTAAAACCTAGACTTGAATGCGAGATGCGTACCGCACGTGTTTCCCGCTTAAAATCATTTTTCTTTCTATTTATATTCATGGCAGTTTTCTTCTACCGATTGTGAGAGCATGTTAAGAGATTTTCCACACACGTAATTAAATTTAAATATTTCCCGGACTCGCGTACGTGCATATACCTCGAAGAAACTCTTAGACTTCTGCATAGGGGTGTTTTCACAGGAGCCATTAGCACTTTACGAAGGGGCGTGGCTGAACAGCATACTATTCCAATGTCTTTGAACAGCTGTCACTCTGGCTCATCCTTAGGAAAATCTTTCTATACACTTCAGCGTCGATAATTAGAACGACTAAAATCTGGGCCGTTGATAACCCGGATTGGATTCTGGAGAGAAAAAATAGTACGAAGCGAACCCCTTGTGTACGGACTTACTCAGGGCTTGATTTCTGCCGGAACGCGAGGTATCCGCGTTCCGGTACCTCGGGAATTATTATTACATTACACTTAAGATATATAATTATTTCTATTAAATTAATGAGTAATTTGGGGGGAGTTCCGGAACCCATAATTTTATAAATCAAGCACCGGACTTACTTATTTCAATGGATCGGCATGACTTAATAATCCGAGAAAAACTGTTTATTGTAGAAAATTATAGACTTGTTTAGATACAAAATAAACTATAGATTCTGCTGTATTTTTCTGTACTCTTATAGATTAACTGTACATGAAATAAAAAGTGGTCACGCAATATTGTACTTGCAATACAGTATTTTCCTCTGTAAATAAAAATGTAAAATTTGTACTACATTAATGGTTTTATTCATCAACTCCATTTCTGTAACTCAGAATGAATTATGAACTATCCCCCACCCCGACGCATTATATTTTCACAGAAAAACAAACTTCAAGAGCAAAAAACTAGTATTATCACGGATCATCGAGTATATTTAAGTTTTATAGACGTTTAATTTTTCATTTTCGTGGAACTGAAGGCTAAATTTGGGCATCATATTGAAAGAATTAATCACACTGAACTAGAACTGAGAAACTGCATGTGAACGGTCACGTGTGACCTGGAGCGTCTGCGGCCCCTTTGTCTACTAATCAGAGAGGTTACGCTGCTCAAAGCTGATTTACTGCGGTTGCGAGCTAGCCTCGAGTCCAATACAAAGTCCATTCATTATTCCAATAAACATTACGCGAAGAGCCAATACAATGCTCCAAGAAGACTGGTGACCGCGAACTGAAGATGTGCTGAAAATTCTTCATGATTTCAAAGTGAGTATATAATCCTTGATCGAAATATGCTCACAATAAACCATTCCTGATCGATTGCCATCCATCATAAATAACACTGTTTACTCCGTACGTAAATACAATCTGAATATTAACTAATATTAACAAATGGTTAATATTGGATTAGCTTGCTAATTATTATTTTTAGGGAATATGCTGAATGGCAAAATTATTAAAACATTAATTCAAATTTTATTGTAATTTGCAGAAGCACTAATGAATGATACATTTTCAATGAATCTTATTCATGAACTTCTCGACACAATACACCTACAATACTTTCACTAATGTAGTCGTACTTGTGCAAGAGCTCTGTTCTCTCATGCACGTCAGCGCAGCATGCTCCTTCAATGGAAAAACAAACTCGACACACCCCGACTCCCTACTACGACTTGAATATACTCACTAAAAGATGACCCCATGCATCGTAAATGCGTAGTTCATTCTGACTCAGCACTTCTGTCAATCGAAGTCCAATTGCTTCCAAGAATAAAAGCTGTGCAAGACAACATCCGGAAAATATGTATTGTTTTTAACATGAACGAACCTTGTGCGTATTTGTGAAGCAACATTTACCAACTTCTAAATAAAACTTTTATTTTTGAGAATATTCCCGTAAGAATTCTAATATTTATATAAAAAATTAATTGAGAAATACAAACTTCATTCATTATTGCTTACAAACTAGTTACAGAGTTAAATAGAATAGCATTTATTATATGAAAGTAATTTTGGCTCTATTACCTCGTATCCCACGAGGAATTGATTCGCTTCCAGAAAATGAAATGACGTTTCCTAAGGTAATACTTTTGGGTTCAGTTGGCGCCTTGCTACTCATGCCCCAGTTAGCGACTAGTTGGCTATCGACTTCCACTATTAACGTAAAACAATCCTGGGTTTCAGCAACGCATAATTCCCAACGCACTTTAAACCCAAATAATTCGTTTTAAAGTATTGGGAGTGTCTGATATGGTTCTCCGATCTCGCGGCCTTCGGGGGAAGATTCGTTCGGAGAGGGAAAGTTAAGGGATAAGATCCGTAATTTTCTACTTATCAATTGAACTTCTAAACTAATGTCGTAATGAATTTCTAAAACGAACGAAACGGTCAGTGTATTCTCTCGTAATTTCGCGTTAAGTGCATTATATTATTATACGAATATAATAATATTCGCTTATATACGAGACAGTCAAATAAATGCAATGTTAACATTAAGGGCACGAGACGATCTTGAATCAATGAAAAGAATTTCAATGTCTTTGTGAGTCGGATGTAGAGTTTTGATGGATAAAGTGCGCGCAGGTCACAATGTCACGAGATGGGTTAGCTAACGCAATTAGAAAGATACACGGTTATTCCCTTTACATGATAACGAGCTCGTATAAAAAAGAGCCTATTGGTTCGAAGGTTAACACTCTTAAAATAAAGTTAATGCACACTCCCAGAGAAATAGTACTTTGCTTAGTACGCTCTCAACAGCAATATTTTCCTGGTTTTCATGATTACGAAGGGAAATAATTAAAAAACTGACTTTCTGAATAATTTAACACACAAAAACATCTGATCTACTTCAGAGCTATAGTGTATTTGCAAAACAATAAACAATGATTTTAAGGTCAGTTAAGTATTTAATCGATAAATCTTTTTTTTTTAAATGTACGAAGAGTCATCTTAGTTTTTTGCTCGTCTTTGTCTTTGACATCCTTCCAACTATTTCTTTTTACCTTCCGTGTTTCGTTATTTTCCTTTTTAATGTTTTTTCGTTTTTAAATTCCTAGTGTTTCTTTTTCTTGGATTCCGTCTGCTTACCCTCTTAGATCTTTAAAACATAGAGCAAAGAAAATCATTTCTCTGATTAAAAGTTTAATTTCATTTCCCCCATTCTGTTTCGTCTCATTCGCCTTATCTTTTAACTCTTTTTTTCTCTCCTCATTCTTCTGCTTCTTCCTCTTTTTCTTTATCATCTTCACCTTTTTCTTCCGAACTTCGTACTTCATGATCACCGCATCACAATACACAGCCAAGTCCTCTCATTCGTGTTGAATGCTTGTGTCAGTTTCTGTTGCTTCTGAAGCGGAATAGTCACTCGGGCATCGGCCTCACGTGTCACGACACCCGAGCCGGGCACGAGCCACGTTTTCCTGGTTCATTTTCGTTTACACGACGCCAGCCAAAACCGTCATCCCCTTCCTACGCCGAGCGTCGTCCATGGGGACGGCAGAAACGCACAGTCAGCGTGGCCGTGCTTCAAGCAAAGCGCTCCGTGCGTCGTGGCCATGTCAGGCGGCGTTTGCTTTACGAGTCGCAGTAAGCAACGAGTCTGTTGCTTGGATTTTACTGCGCGAGCTTAAATTCGCGGGTGTAAACTTCGTGGCCTGCGAAGCGTAACTACCAACCACAAGCGCAAGTCTGCTAGTGAAAAGTAAATTCTCGCACGAGTTCTCCGCTGTGCTTAATTCTTAATGCTTTGTATGCGGGCAGGAAGCTTCAGAAAAATGAAACCATACACGTCACACGACCTGTGGAGTTCTACATCGTTGTACACCAATATTTCTTTTTCGAAACTCAAATACCTATTTTTGGAAGTAAACTGATGTTTTCAATTTTCAAAACTACTGAAAGATTCTCACAAATTACACTTCCGCAGTAGTTTCGGCACTATACAAGAACGATCGGAGCAAAAATACGTTTACGTTGGACACTCGTCCAACCCCGATTTTTACCTTCTAACGTTACCGAGGTAAGTAATACAGGATTTCTGAATTAACTTAGCAAAAAAGGTTTCAAGAATAACTTAGACATTTTAAGTATTATTCTATATTCCTATCTATAAAACCATATTCAGACAATTATTTAAAATTCTGAAAATGAATGGTAAAAAAAATATCGAAAAGCTGACTTCGATTTAGAATATTTTCGAACTATTACAAGTAAACTAAGTTTTTAAGGTATTCTGTAAACTACTGACCTAAATCTTTCGGGCCGATTCTTATCATTTCAGCAGAATGTATTTTTCGGATTTCATTCTTTCTCTTCTCCAATTTCTCGGGAAGACAAATCACTTAATTATATTAACAATGACCTTTTGTAACATTTAGTTGTTAACACTTTCAAGATAAAATTATCGAGCGCTTAACGAGAGTCCACTAACGTGATTGATATTTAATCATTTTCTTTAGATACTACCTCGTTTGATTGCGTAACTTTTCAGTCATTCTGGTGAACTGCGACATGGTTGGTAATCTTTATTCCTTCTAAATTCAAAATATAATTAATTTTACAATTTAGAATACGTACGATAAATTTTGATTTGACGTCTGTACACGACACAGTGAAAGCATTCCGTAGAGCACAAGACAACACAAATTTACTCAAGTTGTTTACAGATCAACGTCTCACAGGAATACCTTTTTTCAAGCTTGTTTGCTTCGGTCTGGGCTCTTGAGACATTCTGATGCGTTGTTTCACAGCCACTTATAGCTTTCTTCCATCTCGTCAACAACACACTCTCGGCTAGATTAATGTCCATGAGCGTATCACTCAATTCCACTTCACTTTACGGGCAGGGCGAGAGCGAGGGCAAGGGCAAGGGCAAAGGTTCAGTAAACACGCGAATCAGTAACGGCACTGCGTTTCGGCGCAGATTGCGCCTTGCCTCCCACCCATGCGGATGATGGCGCCAGCTCCTAAACGAGTTAAGTTTTTTTTCAGACACCCGAAGGAAAGAGGGTTTATGGATAGGTAAAATAATTCCTCCCCTTCTAAATTCTCGAGTACAATGTCTCTCTTGTCTAAAGAAACTTCGTACAGTCATGACAGTCTCGCCTTTTCACGACCCTCATCCCAGTTGCCTGTGGCACCATGTGGGACTATAGACACACACATTGGGCTCCTGCCATCTACAGCTAATTTATTGAACTAGGCGCACCCACTGCTTCCTGGAGTGTGCACCGAAAAAGCCCTTTGGCCCACATCGGAAAGTTTGTTTCATTATGTCGCTGTAACTCGTAGGACCATCTTAGTTCATCCAACAACCGGATAATGGAAAGGATTTCAAATGAAAGCTGGAGACGAGGAATGAAAAGGCTCGAACGCAGTATGAAAACGTCGATGGGATTCGAACCTACGCTCTCAGGTATCAGCCACTACGTTACCTAAGACGCCAGAATGAGAATTAACTTTTGCACCACGGAATTGATGGGATCCTTCCCGGCCACGTGGGTTTTCTGCGGAACCAATCAGCGAAGTTACATCCATTTGCGACATGGGCGTGATATAGGCTACACAAAGTAGCCGAAAAATCAGAGCTTATAAAAGCATCCGAATGGTTGAGCTTATCAAACTTCTGCGCTCCATTGTGATTAATAATTGATCATGTTTAAGAGCAGTCGGCGCTGTTTCATACGTTTGTTGAAGCTAAGTGATAAGCTCATTTGTTGAATTAATAGCTTCCATTAATTTCAACTAGCGGTTGCCGTGTAGCGGCCTTAAATAATAGCCATCGTTTAGATGGAGTATTGATCGTCTTCGTAATTGGAAATTAACAATAAAGTACGGATTAATTAAAGAGAAATAGAGTGATAGAAACAATGAATATTTAAGCAACGTGGATTATTTGCAGACATTTTAATAGAAGTATGCACGTGACGTAGGCTCCAGGATGCTTACACCTCTTTTAATCTCTACCTGCAGTATTTTCTGTGGTTACTTTTGTGTTGTTATTATTATTATTATTATTATTATTATTATTATTATTATTAAAATTGTGACCTCAAAGAATCTCACCCCATGGCTTTGCTTGTTCTTTTATATTTGAAAATGTGTAATATGGCGTATTTCCTCTCCATTATCACATTGAATTGGCAGTCTTCTTAGTGTTAGATAGAATTTGCTACGCACAAGATTAGCATGTCCATGCGGATTGATGTAGAATGCAGTATCTAATCGTGATTTTTCTGCTTCATTTAGAGTGGAGCATCCGTATGAGGAAAGACTACGCCCATTTACCCACCTCAACGAATTGATAATGAAGGTTTTCACAACAACATCCGTTACGATCTTGGCTGTTCTGCAGAGACGTGTCAAACATAAAACGATAACTCGAAACAACCGAAGTAACATTAAAGGAGGCACTCTTACACATTAAACATTCCAAAAGTGTGTGCGTATTTATTTAGATAATTTTATAAGTACTTTTCCAAATATACAAGAGTGTATTTATGATACGAAGAACGATCCAAATATTTCTTTAACTTTAACCATGTAAAAGAAACCCCTCTCTTGTCTTAATGTCAATTACCCTTTCTTATCCTGAAAGGACAATGTAGTACCTTGTCTGTATAGCAATACTCAATATACGCGATTCGAGATAGTATCGGAAAAAGACAAACTTCCTTGATCCCCAATTAACTGTTCATCATTATCATTATTGTCGACGCGTTAAGTAGATGCGTGGTAAATTAGAAATTTGGAACAATAAGTATGAGAAACAAATATGTTTGGTGGTTCTTTACTACCTTAATTATGTTTATTCGAAAAATCAGTAGGTATGTATCGTGAAACTTCATTACATTATAAATAAAAATTATCTTACTTTTTATCGCCTATACACATTTTTGTCCCACACTTCCCTCTTATTCATACCGTATCACACAGTTTATCTGTTACATCGAACCTACGCGATGGCTTATTTCCAACAACTCATAGTAAGTCCTCTGTATTTTTAGACCTAGCAGAGTAGCACGCATTAAAAGGCCTCCCTAGAGTAAGAACCTGCACAATAGCTTCCGCTTCGTGGTGTCGACGCGCTTTCGTGGACAATCAACGCTACGCGACGCCACGTTTCGCGGCGTTGGCGCGACGCCCATATCCGGTAGCGACGCCGGCGCACTGTGGTCCGGGTTGGGAAAACGGCGGACAAAAGTCTTCCCTAGGGTTGCCAACAATGTTCACTTAAAAGGGAGGACACTCGACAAGAAAAAAACACATCAACACATTTCCTTTTCATAAATATTTAATTTAGACTAAATAAGCTCTATTTCTTTCTTCTCTCCATTTGCGATTCAAGTGAAAAGATTCGTTCACAAAATGCAGATGAAGATGGTCCGAACGTCTCTTTTTCTTTTAGTCGCTAAACAGAGACACTATCATGCATGCGTGCGTCAGCGTTCAGAGAAAGGACATTCATGTTTTCTATTCTAAATTAAACAATAAAGAATCAACGTAGCAGATGTAAGTCATGTGATAAAATAAATGGCAACAAATGTTAAAAATTTACTAAAATGAGGACAAGAGGATAATTGACGTCAATGAAGGACTGTCGTCACAAATAGGGGACGGTTGGCACTCTTAGTATTCCCTGAATTAACGACGATTCCTAATAGTCCTTACCGTGACGATTCTTAATATCCAATATTTCTTCTACGAGTATATAGCCAAAAAATATCACCAACGGACGATATTTTTTACTATCGTATCTCCTGGGTTTTTCAGGGAGTGGCGCAGTCAACCATTTTTCCTGACAGCCTAAAATGCTGTTTGTTTTGTAGATAAACGTAAAATATATCTATAACCTTGTAACTATAAACTACACATCTACGAATGCAATTTGTGCTATATTAACACAATTCATATTACAAAAAACGTTCAAAATATTTGCCAGAAACAGTCGATAGAACCCGGGCAGTGTCTCATTCTGGCAATATGAAACATGAAATACGGAAATGTTTCTTTCCATTTGCTTGAACCATAAACTTGACAGTTTCGAAAAAACAGTTTTGTTCGTTTTTCTTTCTCTCTCTCGAATAATTTTATTTATAATTAATTTATTGACTATTTTATTTTTTATCAATTTATTGACTGTTTTATTTATTATTAATTTACTATTTTATTACAATTTTATTTTACTATATATTTGTTATTTAGCTTCTATCACTTATTAAGAATAAATTTGATAAATAATTTGTAATTTTATTTTTATTTATTTATCCGTCCGCTGTGCGGCATCGGCACCCGCTGCGCGGGGACGCCCGGACGTCGCGGCGCAGGCGGCGGCCGCGGGGCGTCCCGTTCTCAGACGCGGCGCTGCCAATAGAGGGCGGAAGCGGCCTTTGTCAGCCAATCGCCGGCGTCGCGACGCGGCGTGGCGCGGAAGACACGTGCTGCGCGCCATGTGAATCGCCGCCCTGGCCACGTGCCACCTCCTGCTCAGGGGCGGGCACGACGGGTTCAGCTTCTGTGGCAGCGAAAAATATGGTGGGTGGGTGGGTGATTCCTGGGGTAGCGGTTAGTCCGTTTGCTTTCCACTGCTGGATAGAGGTTCAAATCCACGTGCAATTTGTGGACTAAGCGGGTTCGTGGTAGTTTTTCTCGGGGTGTCCTCCTGTGAGTCTCCCTCAAATCGCTTCATCATTATTCATATCACATTTTCATAATCAACTACACGCCAAAATCATCCATTCACGGGCACAAGGCATTTGTATAATTATAAAAATAAGCTAAATAATAATTCGGGTCGGTCTCTCTCTCTCTCTCTCTCTCTCTCTCTCTATATATATATATATATATATATATATATATATATATATATATATATATATATATATACACACACACACATACACACACACACCTCATATTCGGAGAGTCCTTCCTATACGTATAAAAATACCCAAAAATTCAAACTTGCGGAAAGCATTGGAAATAGCTGGTTTTGATAGTATAGTGGTTAAGTGAACAATGTCACGACGGAGGACGGACGACGGAGAGTTCGCGAGACCGGCTGCTCTAATTGGCCGTTTCTTCGGTTTCCTCCGAGAAAAGTCAGGTGCAGAACATCAAATGACGAGCTGCTTCCATCTTACCCATCCTGTTCCCACCTCCATCCTTAGGACCGGAAGAGGATATGCAAATTATCCACTTTTCCTGATCGAGAAGTCTCCTGTAAAACTGCGAACACCACGTAAGAACACGGAGAGGCTTCAGGGTCGGAGAAAAAAAGAGAATATTCCATTGCAAAAGGGGTTTAAAAATTTCGATCTATAAAACACACTGATCGGTAATAACTCCCTTAGCATCCCTCCTTTACCTAAGTGATTAATTTTAGAACTATACTGTCTTGCGCTCAATATCAGTTCTGTCTCCACATTGCTCTATTTTCGGAAATTAATTTGGCGAGGACATTCTAAAGTAAATAATTATGAAGCAATGTAAGACGAAATTTCATTTCTTTCCATTAAACGCTTCTCTTTGTAATACCTTTTTGGAGATAATGGTTGTTCCTATCATAAAGGTTTCTAGAGGCACCATTTATAGATTAATGAATAAACGCTATGAATTGTGACAATTAAGTTCATGATCCTGTAAATGAATGTTCTAATTGAGCGACATAACGTAAGTGGAACTTGCCACATACAAATATTCTAGACGTTTGCTATTCGTTATTGCAATAACATGACCGACATGAACTGCACGTGACAACACATGAGCAGGAAACCGGTCATTTTGATGCATCCGGCGACCCTGGAGCCTTTTTCCTGCGCTCCGAACAACGCCCGACAGTCGTCTCTAAGCACGGTTGTTTTTCTCTGACACGCCCTTGTTATTCTTCCCTGCATTTTTAACAATAGCTATCTCCATTGTCTTGTTTTATCTTATCCTCCGCTGACGCTTACGAGGTACACTCGAACTAACATATAATTACCACATCCTCCACTAATCTCTGTAAACAACAACATGATGAGAGGAATTAACTGATACGTACGCTGCAATGGTAAACTTCTTAAGAAGATTAGTAAGATGAACCTTGCAGAGCATAATATACATACTTGCTTTCCATTCACGAAATTAGAAAGGCGAGTTTTCCATTCCTTGATGGCCTTGCGCTTCCATCATTCTTTAAAGTACTCAATTACATTTAGAGCCGAAAAGCAAATATTTAATATTGTTTCCTCCGTTTGTTCAAGAATTAAGAAGGTAACGAATAATAGAGGTTCTAGAATAAAAATTCAAAATCATAAAGGTGAAGAGATTACAAAATTCAGAAATTTCCTTACTAGTTAACATTGATTTTTTACAAAGGGTATTATGAAATAACAAAAACAATTAAATAGAAATACACAAAACCATCAAGATATCGTAAATTCATACAAATTACAAAATTATTCTGTCCTGAATTGCAAACAGTATAAAATACTTGTTCACTGAAGCCATTTCAAACAAGACTAGTTCCCTAACATTAGTGAGGAAAAAATATTGTACATTTTTCTCACAGAAAACAAATATACTGATTAGGAGACATCGCAATGAGATTCCATCCTTCAATATTCAAATAACCAGAGAGCTGTTTGCTTCAATATCGCTCACGCAGAATAAATCTTGAGCTATCTCAGCAGTTATCTTTCCAATAAAGACTAACACCGATATGGATATTGATTTAATTTCTTATGACATGGTACGAGTTGTACGGAAAGTAGGAAAACAAACTAGTACAAACGAACAGCTGGCCGAGAACGCACATGAAATGAATGGTGAATGAACGGCATAACCTACAAATGAATGCGTGAACCGTAAAGGGAAGAAAGAAATGAAGAATGAAAAAGTTTACTGTACGAAGGAGAAAACGAAATCCAACAGACAAGGTAAGCGCGTTGTAAGAGTTACTTAATCATTTTAATACTCGTCATGGAAAGACACAAGCACCCATCTTATAGGTTCATTGCGATAATAGTAATTTTATGTTCTCCGTATGGTCCACGCTTCATGAAGCTTGTGTGTACTAAATTTGCCGATCACAAACGCAACGTCCGTGAATTTTCCATTTTTCATCAAAGCATAAGTATAGAACATACGATAAGAATTTCATGACATGAAAGAAAACCTGTCTATGCTGCATGCCACTTGAAGCCTCTACGCTTACTATCAACTTGCAACAATTCATTTCCATTTCATTTTCATTTCAATTCATTCACAACAACTACTAACAACTTACAACAATTCATTTACATTTACTCACGACCACATGCGAATAATAGTTAAAAGCTATCCTCTTAAAAACAAGGAAATGTTAATTTGAAACATATTAGTAATTTCGCGCGTTGTGACGACTTTCATTCCGAATTTATGAAGGTAATCCAACCAGAACTGGCGGAAGAGGTGGGTACGGTGGGTAGTTCTACCCACGCGAAAATATTGCAAGTGGGTAATTTCCAAATTTAGCACATTTATAACCACCATCAAACTGGTGGAAAAAATTATTTTCGAAATCGACCAAAAACATTATTCAATATTTAAACTTCGCGCGCGATGCGCACTTGTGACCTCGCACAATGTTTATGGCGAGCTGGCTGTATCCCTTTCTATCCAAAAGAACGGTCTATTGTTGGAGGGTTCCGAGGTAAACGAGGGAATGACAAAACTGATGAATCTTTTAGTCAAGCGCGACAGAGGAGCTCGCTGCAGCCTGCAAGTATATCGTACTTCACCTCGATAAATGCTCATGAAAACCCGAAAATTTAAAAACCGATGTAGAAGTGATCCCTTCTGTTGCTGGCAAGTAAAAAGAATACAGAAATAAATTATTAATGTTTATATAAAGTATTAATTAAAAATGTTGAATATTCTACATATTTTATACCGTTATGTTTTTCTTAAAAAAACTTTATACAGTAAAAAATTAAATGCCCTCCCTCCCCATCCATGATACTACCCACCAGAAATGTATACATTTCGTCGGCTCTGAATTCAGCATGGATCTTGTGAAGAGCTTGCAAAACACCCTGAGATTCCCACGGCCTTCTGTATATCCGGCGGCAGCACTTCCAGAACAAGCAGCATCCGCTCATCTGGCCATCGCCACAGAGGGCGCGAACACACACACACCATCGCCTTTACTACACGGTCGTCTAGCACATTCGAAACGCATTTCTGAGAAACACATCTTCTGGGTGACCTATGGTGTAGTAGTAACCGTTCACCTAGCACCTCTGGATACCAGGGTTCAAATCATGCTCGATCCACGAGGAATTTGTGGTACTATAAGAAATGGGTCTGCGGTCTTCTGGAGTTTTTCAGGGTTCCCTTGTTTGCCATGACACTTACTCCAGGGCTGCTCTATTATTCAAATTGTATCCGTATTGTCCTGGGTGTGCCTCACCAGAGGCATACCCAGAAGTTTTTTTCTGGTGGGGGGCTACAACTTTAGCGCCAGCCAATTGGATGCTTTCGTATACATAAAGAATTTTTCGTTCATACTGAATATAAAATGTATTTTATTGTTATATTATAGTTAATATTTATAAAAGAAAATGAGTGATACATTAAATAACGTTCGTTACTGCAGAAAATTAGTACAAGATATTTTTAATTATGTATCATTGACTTTTGGGAGGGCGGTGGGGGGTGAAACTGCATGAACCACTACTTGGGTGCCCCTCCGTGGACAACAGAATAAGAAGAAAATCTAAGAATAATTGCAAAGGAACAGTCCAATTATGGGACAGAACTCTAAACCCCTTAAATCAGGTCATCTTCGTTCTTAAATGCAAAATGTTACGGAAAGATATTGTCGTTATGTAAACTGAAATAATAGAACCCATAGAAGCCTTATTTTAGAGAATATATTTTGTATATATCCCCCTTTTGAATTTACATCTCTCTTTTTTTTTTAAACCCGACAGACATAAGGATTCCAGGTTTTGAATGACACTTTTCTATTAACAAATGTAAGAAATACCGTGTGTACTAACTTGGCAGGCGCCACCCCTGGAAAGTGATTATGAATAACGATCAACAAAGTAGAGAGCAACTAATTTTGGGGTACTACGTCAGAAAAAACGGCGCGACTTTCCTTAAACACAAGTTCGAAATGGTAAGTTAATCAATCAATCAAAAATTGAAATCAGATACGATAAACAAGCTGAAGAGTCAAAACAAAGTGGACTATCATTGGAACACAAAAGGCAAGACGTGTTTCATAAGTTGCTAAGCGGAATTCACATCGTTTGTTACGGTTGCTGGGCGGAGTTCACCAGCGAACATGGATACATCCACTTGAAGATGCGCAGAATACGGAAGATATCTGTTGTAAACACACATAAATCACCTTCACAAGTATACCTTTGGTCTATACTAGATAGTGATCGTAAATACTGAAATCCTAGCGGCCTCGCAACTCAAGAACAAACCAAAGATGATAAAAAGCATGCAAGTGGATACCAACATAAAACTCTAAATTGATCAACGCAGAGGGAAAATGTACGAAAGCACTTCTGTGGAAATATGAAAAAGGTTTTATTGATGATGATAATGATAATGACAATAATGATGATGATAATAATAATAATAATAATAATAATAATAATAATAATAATAATAATAATAATAATAATAATAATAATAATAATGAATGGCAATATAACGCCATTGCGATTGCATAATAATGCGAATAGTGCAATGAAAAGCAAGAGAAACGAGAAACCCTGGAATAAAACTGTCCCATCCTGTAATCAATGAAACTGCTGTCACTCTCAACAAAACAATTGAAAGGTAGAAAAAACAAATTCGATTCACGATAACAAAAGATGGAACGCTATGAAGCATGTTAGGCTCTGCGACACAGGTTATACACTTGCCTCTATGCACAAACTATCCATCTTTTGAGTTCGCAGGCAGTAAGTGGAGATGGGAGGAACAGACATCATTGTGAAGAAGGGATAGGAATTATTAAGTGGACATGGGATAGGGATAGCTCATAGCTATGAGTATTAGGTATACTTATTAAGCATGTTTACAGATAGTAAAGAAATATTTCACTGTGTTTTTACGTTAAATATGATTTTCCTTTGTAATTTAACGCCAAAAAGACGAATACTAAGTATTTTTATAGTAAACACACCAATACTACCTCCATGAATTTTCTTAGACGTTTTTTAGACACGCACGACTTTATTTACCCAAAACGGGAAATATTAGCACGCATTTTTACGAAATGATCATATATAATGTATTATAATAACTATAAAATAAATTTTGTCCAACTTTTTACACCGCCTTTAGCAGAGACAGATTTCAAGGCCCGCGCGACGCGCCGCCATCTCGCTCGCAGTGAACTTGCTGGCGTAGGACGCCGATAACAATAAAATAATAACAATATAATAATATTAATAATAATAAAACAATAAAATAAATTATTTTGTCCGACTTTTAACCCGCCATTAGCAGAAACAGATTTCAATGCCCACGCGACGCGACGCCACCACGCTCGCCTTAAACTTGCTGGCGTAGGACGCCGATAACAATAAAATAACAACAATAATAAATATAACAATAAAATAAATTATTCTGTTCGACTTTTAACCGCCATTAGCAGAAACCCCAACACGCGGCGACGGCGTGTAGGCAGGGGCCTCGGCCGGGGCGCGGGGCGACCTAGCAACACGCGCTTCCGGGGCGCGGGGGCTCGCCTGGCGGCGGGCCAACCGAGGGGCTCGCCGGCCCAGGAGACACGGCGCGGATTTCAAGGCTCGCAAGGCGACGTGCCGCCGCCGCCGCCGCCGCCGCCGCCGCCGCCGCCGCCGCCGCCGCCGCCGCCGCCTCGCTCGCCGTGAACTTGTTGGCGTAGGACGCCGATGCCGCCTTCTCCGACGCCGTCGAGAAGTCGCCGAGCCGGTGATCGCGCCACCACGGATGACGTCAGTGGTGGTTCAGGTAAACAACCCACGCCCACAAAATTATGTCGCTTTTTTGTTGTTTTTTCCTCAGTAGGTATGTGAGAGGACCTTCCCCACAATATACTGAGTGGACTTCGAATGAATTCCACACTGGTGTTAAAGTACCTAATTCGATTAGTATTTTTATTGCATCTGTATTTCACTTTTAAACGTAAATGATGTTAAAAAATTAATTTAATCCGAGCAAGGAAGCAGTGAAAACTCCAGCAAACATTGAGCAGAATTTCAAAGACTCGAAATGTCCACTCGCACTTCTCTATTGGTAACGCGAGATCTCTCCTGAAAGACAATTAAGAAATTGTAATAATACTCAAATACTTCTTACATTTTCCCGGAATGCAAACCACAAGTTTCACTCACATTTGCAACTATTGTCCTCCTAATGGTTTTTATGGCACATAGAACGAGAAGGCTCGATTTCCACGCCTTCTTCCGATTCAGGAATTTTCGCGAACGCAGGCATGCGCAATGGAGGCTTCTGGAACACCATATGCGACACTGCGGATGCGTACGTTTGTTTAAACTCCAGAATCATTCGTCAAAAGGAAACTTGTAAATCGGGTCGAAGAGTAAATTCCTGGAGACTCACGGCAGCCATCTTAAAAAATTGTAAATGCAAGGCGTAATATCCTCCTAATTATATTTCTCATCATATCTTTAACCCAAATCTGTTTTCTGATTCTATTTCCTTCCACCGATTTTTGAGATTGGCGGCGGCCAGACTTGCCACGTCATTGGTGCAGTATAAGCAGAGACTCAGCAGTTAACTCGTTAAGTGACTGCGGAGCCTACACAAAGCGAGACTTGGCAGTGCAAATAACCACTAATTATTAGCCTCATGCGCTTAGAAATTTAAAAACTGTGTGCTCAGAAACTAAAAACTAATCATGTTAAATAAAATATTATGTAAAGGAACACAATACAAACACCCAAATTAATGGTTTGTCTGAAAATAAAAATGGAAAGGAGAGGAGAGTTCAAGGTGACAATGATGTATAAAATTAGCAGATTGTGAAATTTCTAAACACCAGAGTTGAACTTCCCCATAAATAAGCTTCACTTAATAATACTCGTAATGAATGACGATGAATAATTAAAACTAGATTATGTAATCTCTCCGGTTCGATCTCCGGCTGGCACCGAAAATTTGCGTGATGCATTGAACATCGCCCAGTTCGTGGCGGCTGCCGGAATTTAATTCGTAGACTGACTGCTCTGATCAGTAGCTTCCGTGGTTTCCCTTTTCGTTTCCAGGCAAATGCCAGAGCAGCACCCTAGAATACGGTCTACGGATCGAGCCTATCCTTCCTCTTCCCCATCGTAAGAGCCGTGCAATTGGCTGATCTTCTACTCTTGAAAGGCACATCTCCTATGGATCTAGAAAAAATATCTTCTAGTGTCGGAGATGAAGAAAGGTGCTGTCGGGTCATAAAGAGCAGATTATATGAGCTACATGCAGAATAATCCCTTTAAATTGCAAAATTTCTAGTAAATAGCTAGCAAATCAATCAACTCTGAAATGGAATTCTACACAATGCTTTGGTGAGTATTCAGAATTTTAAGGAGGATAGTAGAAAGAATATGCATCTTTCGGTATGTTAACAAATTGCTCAAATTACTTCATAATGACTAATTAAGTAAATCATATTATATTTCAAATCCCAAGCGGATGTTTGCGCTCTCAATCCTTAATTATCATAATTACTCATCGGAAACTTTCGCTGATGATACAAAAATCAATCTCGCCCCAGAATGAGAGTTGAAAAAACAAATTCAGCTGTACAAGACCACCAATGAGCGGTACATACAAAGCAACGTTATCAGCACGTGTGTAACAACATTACGCAGAAGATAGCGATAACACAGAGGTCAGAGCAACTTTTACATTGCTTATTGCCCCACGAACATCAAAATCATCCCTCCACTAAATTGGGAAATGCGCACAGTCATGCGAACCCTTCGTTTTCATTAGCACCTTGGGTAAACCATAAACTGACGTAGGCCAGTAAAATTAGTTGCGAAGTGTCCAGTTCGTTCTTACACAGCGTAACGTTATTAACGTTTGATTATTTAACACCTCCTTACTGCACCCCACCCTAGTGGCGTTCTGCAACTGAAGCGTGATGCAGCAAAACATTCACACATCTCATCTTCCCATCTGTGCCAATGGGAGGGGAGGTGACTCAGCGTATGCTTCACGGTACCTACGACGCAGCCATAAAAACGCCCTGTTATTAAACGCCTTGAGTCAGTCTTGTTGTTTAGTGTTTGAAAACACCACAATCCGGTTTCAGATTTGTTGACAGCTGGGAAAATGCTGTTGATGATTTCACGATTTAATTGAAAAAATGAGTTATAGCATCATCTTGTTTATCAGAATTTCTCATCGGCGCATTTATTACTACAAATATCTCTGAAGCAAGTCACTATTAGAATTCTCTTATTTTCAAGCAAGTGCACAGACGCTTAGGAAAATCGAACCTTAATAACTCTAAATCCTTTATAAATCGACATTTTTCATTCTTTCTGAACCTACTTACATATAAGGTGTCAGATATCGAATCTCGACTTGACATATTCAATAATTTAGAATTTTCTACCTCTTCCCCAGATTTGAAAAGTCGAGATTCCACCCTTTTGTATTTTCTATTTTATTTCCTAGAGACAATACTGACATAACTACCCTTGTAGTGACAACAAACTTGACCTTGATCATATCTTTATAGTATGCCGCAGTTACAACCACCCGAGACAGTTATTTGGATTAAAACACGATGCAAATCTACATTCATCAAAAGATCTAGATAAAATAATCAACTTTTGTGAGGTTATCCATATATTTACTGCCATTGTTTTATAAAATTGTATCCCTCTCAAATATTGATTTAATATTGGTTAAAGTACGTTGTAAAGTTCATTTGAAATATCATTTTTGTTAAATTTCATAATTTCTGTAATCGCTTATAATGAACTATAATACCTGTAATAGTCGCTAACAACCAAGTTGTTAATGCAACTATAAATAAATTTAATAAAAAAACCTTGCCTTTAAAGCAGAATTTATCCTCAAGTGTCGCGTAATTCGTAACATTACGTGAGCTTCTAAGTCTATTTGCCCATCCTTTTAACAGTCACGGTCAAGGAAAATGTAGGAAATTATACAAAAGACCTGTGATTTGGCCAATTTATTAGAGTCCCGTAACCATTTGAAAACATTGTCACTTATCACATGTGCACATTTCAGTTGCTATCATCTCGCGCTTCCAACAATGTATAAAGGGGGAAAATATCGTAGCCACAAATTTAATAAAATATCTAATGCCGATCCTTATAAGACGTCTTGCCACGAAACGTCAATCGACTGTTCCAGGAAATGGGCATTGTGCCACTGCTCTCATGCGAAAGTCAAAGCATTGTCATGGCAGACTGCTTCCGGTACACTTTCACCTGCGCTGTGCAACAAGCATGTAATGAGGATGAACCGCAGGACACCTGCCATTCGAAAAAAAAAAAGAAGAAAAAAAACTCTTCGGTAATAGACAAGACAAGTTTCCAATATCAGTAGAAGACCCGGATATGAACATTCCTACCAAAAATCAAATTACCATAGGCGTGCTCAGCCTAAAACAAGGAACCAACTGCATTTTCGGGCCCTTTGGATCCCCTTTTCCATTACACTTTTTTAAATTTAAATATGGTCTATTTTATTAGTAAATGAACAAAACATTAATGGAACAAAGCAAGGAAAAATGAAATTATAATTTTAATGATACAATTAGTAAATACAATTGATTATATGTTCAACCACATAATGAATTGCCGTATGATTTGGATAGCTTTTCCCCAAACCCCAGGTATCAATTCCCCGAAGCGTCCGCTTAAAACACAGGGAAATCAGGAATTATTCACATTTATGGAAATAAAATGTTTCAAAAAGTGAGACCACGGGGCCTCATTCAAAATTGCAGTGGACAATGGCCCCCTGAAAATTACGTACACTAAATACATACATCATTAGTTTAATTTTCCTTCTTATTGTGTAGCGTCATCAAAGTAGTAATATTAAGTTTCGAAATATACGTAGTGATTTTTCATTTTTCTAATACTGATGCAAAGTAGTAAAATTGAGCAAAGAATTATCCTCTGACATGATTTTGTAGTTTAAATAATTAGTTCACAGACTGTTATTTTGGCTTAAAAATATTAAAACTGCTTTTTGAATATGGGTTTCAATGTGGTCTTTCGTCCCAAATATAGAATTTCTCGAAACGAATAAATGTGCAGTGTGAGAAGTAGTGCTGCATAAAACCACAATGGGACATCTGAAATTGAAGACTTCGAATAGAATCTGCCCCTATGGTCAAATACGAAGCGCGAGTCCATGATATAGCAATATTACAACCGCAATCAATGACTCTACGAGCTGTTATATAAATGCACTCTGGTGACAAGCACGCACGCATCGATACGGATTCATTGCAGGGATTGTTCTGGGCCAAAGGAAAGGTATTGAGCGCATCGAGCGATGAGCTGCCACCACGTGCTGTCGCCAAAACAGCTGCCTTATCGCGCGCGCACGCATGTGGAGATGTAATGAAAGTAGTACATCGTAATCGACATGTTATCACACTTGCGATTGCTATAAACCTGCCAAAATATCTACAACACATCACTAACTTTTGCCACCGATTAAAATATAAAATGTCTGCTTTTTTTAACACACAAATCCACAGGTAAAGAGGAATACCAAATATCTTTGATCCCGGTGAATAAGCTAATACGTCAAAAAAAACTTAATATTACAGCGGAGCAAAAAACAAAAACAACTAAATGCTATAAATGAGGGATTAACGATATTCAAACAAAACCTACACAAAAATAGTTTTGTTTGAATATCACCTTCGTTTGAATATCATTAATCCCTGATTTAATTCAATTAAACCGTTTTTTTCTCCTGTAAAATTAAGTGTTTGATACATCAGCTTATTCACGGGGATCAAAGATATTTGGTAATGGCAAAATTCGTATTAAAAACTCAAACACTCATTGTATGAAGGTCGACTATTCACGATAATATTTGCCACGAATTACTATCGTTTCGATGCACAATCATTCCTACCTTTCCTTTCTTCTCCAGACACGTCACCCTTTGGCACGTCTCCCGCCAAGTTACTTTTCGGTTCTTCTCCAGTGGAATTACTTTCCGGTTCTTCTCCAGTGGAATTACTTTCCGGTTCTTCTCCGCCCATGGTACTTTCCCTGTCTTCTCCTTCCATGTCGCCGCAGTCTTCCGGCGATCTCCCATGCAGCCCCAGGCACTTCCCGAATCGTCGCACACTCGTCTATCGGCGCCCGCGAACCGGGCGACTGTGGTAAACGTCGCGCCGCGTTCCTCAATACGCCACGGGCCGAGGCGGCGGTGGCGGTGGCGGTGGCGGCGGCGGCGGTGGCGGTGGCGGCGGCGGCGGCGGTGGCGGCGGCGGAGGCGGCGGGTTCGAAGAACGCCATCGACCCGCGAGGGGGCGTGGGGGGGGGGGGGACCGCGCGGGCAGGGGGGTGAGCGACGTGGGTGGGGATGCCTGAAGGGTTGTGAGAGAACGAACGGCGCAGGTGGAATGAGGGGGGAGGGGGGTACGGGGTCAGCAAAGCGGAGCAGGTGGGAATAAAAGCAAGGCGCGCGATACGATTGACACGGGGTGGGAGGAGTTGGGTGAGTTGAATATGGTAGGAGATAAAAGTTACGTACGGTCATTTATATTACTACTGGTTTTTTCTTTATTTTCTACAAGTTGCTTTGAGAATTCGTGATCTATCAATAGACGAACCCATTAAATTGACAGAAGAAAGAAACCACTGCCCTGGAAAAACAAGGCATTCAATATTTCCAAACGAAATTAGTCGATAATCATGAAAATATCCAACCTAAGATGATAGTGGCATATATTGAAAACATAAGAAGATACAATCTGTGGAAAAATAAAACCTCAAATATTCAAATTACTTGACACCTCAATATTTTTTCGTTTACCTTTCGTCTGTCTCCTACATTGTAATACAAATTGTTTTAACTTCGTATCATTAAAACATTCTACACCTCGAAATATTTCTGGAACCCTATAAGATTGAGATGAGTTTATTAGGATGAGATTCTTTGTGAAATATGTATTTCATAGATATATTGTGTACGTTTATATAGGTTTCGTACTTCTTAATTCATTTTCAGATGTAGAGAAAGTACCGAGACCGGCTCTATCCTTACTGCACTTCTAGTACCCTTTTGGTCAAAATGTGTTGCATCGCAGTAACAAATGTACAGTAATCGTAATCTGTAAATCGGTTTCTCGCTAAAGCAATATTTATGTGAAGCCTCGTGTACACTTGCAACATGTGCACAAGATCTATTTATGTTAGTTTACATGTCAGATTGTTGGATTTGTTTGTAGTAACGCGAGCACCGTAGCCAAAGCACCGTAACCCAAAAGAGATAACTACTTCGGTCACGAGCAAAGGTACACTGTCTCACAGTGCAACGATATTTCTCTAATAGCCTAGTTATTTAAGGATTTAAATCAGCACACACCTCCACTGGTTTGGCTTTGACGGAGGGAGGTCTCCTAGACAATGGTCCCATTCCTCCACTCCCCCGCCGATGCACCCCCAGCCGAGGTCAGTGGGGCGGGGACGCCACGAGCGCCCGGGCCACGAGGCCGGGGCCGCCTCCGCCCCTCCCCACCCCTCCCCTCCCCTCCCACGCGTCGTAGGGGCTTCGTCGCGGGCTCGCGAGCTCCACATGCCGCGCCGGTCAACGCTCGCGCTGCCCCAACAACAGGCGGCGTCACATTTTTTTCTCAAAAAACCTCCAATTTTACTTTCTCGCTACTGCTTATTTTTCTTTAAATTCTCTCTTCGTGTGTATCTAAGGATGGTAAAAAAATATGGTGCTAGTCCCATATTCGGCGTAATCTTCGTATATTCGAAAATTGCAACAGTGAACATTTAAAAACTTCAAAACTGAGTTTAGAGATTTTTCCCTTAAACAAAATCTATTATAAAAGGTCACAAACAATTTCTTTAACAAGTAGTTTTCGAGTAATTTCTGCATGAAATTAATTGAATTAAAAACAACGCTCCAAATTTTTCTACGATTTTTTTTAAACGGATAGAAGAAGGGACGCTTAAAAGAATGGCGCGGGACTCATTTCGTTGAACTCGATGAAACATTGCAAATTGAGAAATAAAGCGAGAAAGTAGTACATGCTGTTGGAGCACCGCTACGCGTTTTCCTCGCCAAGTGACTCTCTCCTCTGGCGGGATCGCTCTGGAGCGCAGTGGTTCGTGGAGTACTGTTCGGATCCCTCTGTTCGCATTCCGGTCAATTATGCGAAAGTTTTGGAATCGCGAGCGCAACATGTTTGCGCACGATTCTCCCACTTCCTCTATTTCACATTCCACCAGAGATCATTTCCGCTATCTGTATTAGAATTCTGCAACCAGGATATTTCGGGGGCGGGAAGGTGCAGTGTTCAGCTTACTTTATGTTTTCTTATAAGAATTTTTCCATTTATAATGAATTTACAATACTTTCTTTAATTGTTTTAAATCGTTTTCATTCGAGATTAGAATGACTTTCGCAAAATTTGTATTTGTGAAGGTGACATGTTGGGAGCTGAAAACCTATTAGTTCCCCCCCTAGTGCATTATCCTAACTATTATTATCAGAAATCATAATGATGCTGTGTAAGTGCATCAGTCAACGAAATCAACACCATCGTCAAATCCTCAAAACAATTATCTTCATAATACGACTTCTTGTTAAAATGACAAAGTCAGATTAAGAGCAAATTCATTCGTACCAGGATTAGCCTATCTTGTGAAATTACTACATACCACTAAAAACATAAGATCTAATTATATTTTTAAGGGATTTAAATAAAGAGAATCAGTTTGTGCTCTCCTCGAAGTATGAAAATCTGTATTTTCAACAAAATGCGTAACACAACTAACGTAGCTGTTATAATAAAATATACTTTTTACAATGCTCCTAACATAGTTTCAAGCTGTGAAGGTCTAGAGTAAAACAAACAAATTTGGTTAAATAGAATCCATCTGGGAATGCTCATATCTCTTCTAAAGACGACCGTGATCTCGCAGATCGTTTGGCAAAGTAGTTAAGTGATGCAGGGAACTTGTTTGCATAATTTGTGTAATAAAGAATTTTTTTCTTTTCCTGAGGCTACTCTATATAAGGTAGGTAAAATTGCAGGGAATAGAAATCAAGGTTTCGGCAGCCCATTAAAGAGGCTGACTCTTAAACAGGTTTTCATTCTTGTTCTAACGGATACAAGGCATCTAAGCGTGCATTGTTAATGTCAGAGTACACATCATCTGTACACGTGCCACTTTCCATGCTAAAAACAACGGTGCCGATAGTTAAGCCTCTATCTTGAGTTGAAAAAATACGAATTTAAATGTGTTAAAAAAACTCAATTACTCAAATTACTTGATATCTTGAATTTTCTTCGTTTACCTCTCTTCTGCCTTATAAATTTGTAATCCAGATACTTTCGTCTCGAATCATTCAAATATTCGATAAATCGATATATTTTATGAACCCATCATGGGTATAACTAGTTCTTCGTGGAGGAATAACACAATATTGTCGATTTATGGAATTTGTTTTGTAAATTTTCTCTTTATTTCTCGGCTTTATAAACTAATGCACAATTTCTTCACATTCTTTCGGATGTGATGTCCCCGCGTCTTCATTTGCTAGAGGAAAAGAGAGGTCAGGAAAGGAAGAGCGGTGAGCGAGCATTAATACCATGCACCAGGTGGTTCCGTAAGAGGACTTCACAGTATAAGAAAACGAATGAACGCTCAAAATTCAAACTTACTCTCACAAACATTAATTGAATTTCGTCTGAATACATTACAGGTTTATTGTGGGTCTGAACAGGCATTGCAAGTAAAGTTGACTCTGGTTATAGTGAACTCTGATATAGTGAACCCTCGGTTATAGTGAACTAAAGTCACTGGTCCCGTTTCACTTACATTACAAATAAGCATAAGAAGATTCGGTTGTAGTGAACCTGAACCTCGGCTGTAGTGAACGTAGGGAATAAGTATTGGAAATTAATTGAATCTCGCACGTTTTTAGGTAATTAAAAGGGCCTTCGGAGAGTTGGACGTATTCCAACTGCAAGAGGCATTGAAAGACGTCAAGACTGCATTACGATACTTAGAGACAGAGTACAATGCAGAATCAAGTATGATGAGACCACAACCTCTGGAGAAGGATCTAGAGAAATTATTAATGAAAAATGTACGAAACAAACAATTAAAAATAATTAATTTTTTAAAGTACAAATAACGATATTGAATTTTCAGTTCGTGCTATTAATGAATTAAGCTGTATCTCTATAATGAAATCAATCATTTTGGAGAATTTCCATTTAATGTTGACATCATCGGATATAGTGAACCTCTGATATAGTGAACTAAACCTGTTAGTCCCCAGAAGTTCACTATAACCGGAGTCGACTGTATATCCAATGTGTTTCCAGCAAAGTTCTGAATATTGGTTTAGCGGTGAAATATCATTGGCTTCTACATAATTGAAATGATACGAGGTGTTGTCATTGCCAACAACAAGTATTGTTGACAATGACAGCGCCTTGTATCATTTCAACATTTGAATACCATTTGCCTCCATGGCGAACGGTGCTCAAAACGAGCAGCGCCCGAACGCTAATGGGGAGCAGCCTTGGCCCAGTCTGCTGGGCGTCGCGGGGACGGCGGCTGCACTAGTGGCACGTGTAAGACCAGCGAGCGCCCGCCACCCACTGCCAGCAGCTAACAAAAGCGCGAGAGCGCACACATGCACACTCCTTGCTTGCGATTCGGTGCGACCTCAAAAAGGTTCCATGAGCAACCACTCTTTAATTGATAAAGAAAGCTTAGCTATGTAGCCAAAATATAATAACTAGATAGTTGATCTTACGAGAACGACCTGTTCAAATCTATTTCCAAAATAATCTGATGATAATTACACCCTCCTTCACCCTTTTCGAATCAAAGTACAGGGAGATGTCGAAATGACCAAGATATACACGGAAATGAACGGATGGCATAATCCGTATTTGCTGCTGTTACATTTAGATATTCTGACGATACATAATAATGAAATGAAAGGTTTGCCTTAAGTAGTCCTATGACACATCGAGTTCATTCTCAGAAATAAAAAAGTAAATAGTCCAATCCGAAATTCCTCGTCAAAGAGTAAAGCACAAATGACTCCGTGGAACAGCATCATCATCATCATCATCATCATCATCGGCCAGCGTTGTTACCAGTACCACACTATTTACACAAAATGTAATACTTGTTTTGTCAAGTAGGATCAGCAGGATTGTCTTACTTTTATCAAAAATGTAACATACATAGGACTATCTATACCGAGCCATTCAAATAATCTCTAAATTATCCATAAAAAAAATCAAAGAATTCCGGAGAATATTTCGAAGACTCGAAACTTCTCATGCCGTTTTATTTCCCTAGAGACAAGCAGCTTACGGTTCATAACGAATAGGTTGCTTCGTAACAGCCTGTTGCAGACGCGTTCCCTTTCTTCCCAAGGCCTCTGAGATGCAGCCTTTCGTAATGACAGAGCTGCAAGCACACTACTCTCCCTGGATCATGTTGGGAAGGTCAGGGCTTGTAACTACACGCCACTCCTTTCGCGTGCCCTCTCTCTCTCTCTCTCGCTTTCAGTTTGCTTCTCCCCTCGCTTGTAGTCTTCTCTTCCATTTGCGTTCTCACTCGTTTTAGTGGAAAACTTTCCACCGCAACGTTTGTAAGTCAGTCCTCTAGATGACCGCCAAGGGGTAAGAAAAAGTTGTTAAGACTTAGATAGTTTTACACAGCATAACAACGATTGAGAGAAAATATAATAAGTTTTTTTAATCACACTCGGACTGACATCTTTGTGGATCAATCGATTTTGACACTTAGTAGAACCATTGTAAACAATTAGTTTGACAAGTGTTTATGGTTTATCCCAGTTATTTTACATTAAGCTTCCTGATAAGCTTAAAATGAAATGCCGACCTTGAAGAGAAATAGTATTTACGAGTTGATACAGAACTTCAAGTGACCTCAATTTTCAATGAAGTCTTCAATCAATGTTTTGATATATACTTCCTCTTATCAGACTCTTTATAATTTGTCAACAAATGTTAAGGGATTATCACCGGTAACTCCGTCGAATTTGTGTAAGGAAATTATTGGTAGGTCTTCTCAAATGAAGTGTTTGCAATCAAACAACAATACAGAATATGTAAATGGCTATTGAGCTTAATTTTGAAATATGAAACGTCAATAGCAACAATAACAACCACTATGAGAAACAGCAATGAACACCACAGACTTGCGTAGGCGAGTATGCAAACTAGGACATGTTTGCGCGTGGAACCATCTCGTAAGTTTGCAGTAACGTATTCGCGACTTCCACCGGGGACAAAAACAACCCGTTTAGGCCCAACGCGAGAAGCAAAAATATCGCAGCGGCTGACGTCGGTCAGTGTTTACCACGAGAGCGAGCGAACGAGCGAGCAAGCGAGACGCAGTCGCCGTCCACAACGTCTCCGGTTCGCAAGTACTGGCCGCCGCCTGGCAACAGGTTCCGTCCCAGCGACGCCATGGCGACAGGGGACGCCCATCCCATCCGGCCTTCCGCAGCCTTCTGGAAGCGACTGCGAAAACAACCGCGACCGGTGCGTGGTACTTCCACGCCGATCACGTGATCCACCTGTGGCGGTCGGGGCGAGACGCCAATACGTGTTGCTAGGACGATCTTTTCATGGTATTCCTCTTTCGAACGCGATCGTGATTAAAATCGCGGAGCAGGGAGCCTGAGAGCGGCTTTCAGGTTGGAAGATGATCACTGATTGCCGAAGATCCAAAAATTGTGAATTAGTCGTGCTTGATGCATATCACACTATTTTACCTGAATTAAATTCTTGTATAATTGCGGCGTTTGGGTGTAATAGTAGGTCTTCCAGATACATGAACAATATCGAGAAATAATGACTTTACTAAGAAGAAGTGCCGCTCTGTGTATATTCCAATTGATTAAAAGTTCAGGCATCAACTGGGTTTTTGATTTGATTTGGTTTATTAGTCAAAAAACGTTAAACTGTACTGATGTGTGGGGGAGAAGTAACATTTGCTCATGTTTTCTTGAGCCCCAGAATCATTTCCCAACATTTTAACTATTTGTAGTTAAATGATGAATAAAATTTTCCAAAGCGACTTTTGCAACTTTTGGAAACTAGACATTTCCCCTTCCGAGTTATAGAAAAGTTATTTGCGTAGATAAACGAACTGCATATTTTAATTTTTTGTATTACCAACAAAATAGTACCCCCGGCTCTACTCCTACCACTACTAGCCAAAGTTCAGCTCAACAAACGTGCGCATAGTGAAGCTACATGTATGTCCCAAAGAAAAGGGGCCATTTCAGCGTTTGCTCAATGGATCTGGAAAACTGGACAAAAATCTGATGGAGCTGGGGATCGGCAGTGGTAATTTGTTCGTATGTTATGGTTTTGGGCCGTTCGCAAAAAACTGAAGTTTCACATCGCATTTCCCCGCGAAAAGTAAACTTGCAGTTACTTTTTTTTTACACCATAATTCGTCTTTAGATTCCTGATTCACTCACAGACGCCCATCCTAATATTCTGATTTTTTCCTTCTGAGAGGAGCTGTGTAAACAGCTGTGACCTTCTCGCCGATCACTGGACCCATCTGCTTCGTTCGAATTACGTGACCAGCTCCAGTTCCTAGGACACACATCCTCTCTTATCACTCTTCGCTGGTCGATAAAAGGGCGGATTTTGGCGAGTGGACGATTCATCCACTCAAGAGAGAGTTCGGTAACGAATGACTCCGGCGGTTTCGGAAAATCGTTCGGAAAATCCACTTCACAAGTAAGGCATAAAGACATGACACGTACATGACGTAATATAATGTCTGTAGACAATTGCCAATCAGAATACATGGTCGATCCGCCACGGAAATATCCGAATACAGGAAAGTAGGATAGAGACTGTTGTTTTGATGGTGGCGAAACTGAGAATGAAAATTGATACGGGAAGAAGTTCGTAAAATTTTCTCCGAACTTATCAAGTGCGCAATTAAGTTCGTGTCCAGGAGTTAGCCAATGAATTGATATTCAAGAGCCCAGGATCACATGCACACACACGCAAATTAAGGAATTGTGAGTTATATTCGTCTCATTTGGTATCGTAAAGTTTATAAAATTATATTAAATTGAATGAGAGATAATATAGAATAAAATATTTATCAGGAGTTAAAATATTTATTAGGAGGATAAGTATTTCCGGTGATAGCATTTTCCCAATACAGTTATATAAAAATTCACAAAAAGACCAAACATAATGATATGTATATACTAAACAGAATTTTACAGAATGAATGACCTACCACTATCCTTCTAACACTGACTTGCTAATATAAAATAAAAATAACAATAATAATATTAACAAAATTGTGACAAAATTATAAAAAGAAGCAATTACAAATTATTTGATCTACTTTCAAACTTTTTTGACATATGAGGGAAAGTGTTTCAGGTAATTTGGTCCAATTTTGATATTGCTCTATTAGCACATCAACTATGTTCTGTTTTCTTTGCCGAATTTTCAATCCATTTATCTTGATTTGAAGTCTTTTGGAATAAAAAAACAAGAAAACGGTTCGCGTAAAAGAAAACTACTTATTAAACTGAAATTTAGTAATAGAAACTAGTTTAAAGTTGTCAAGCTCATTATTTCTAAAATATGTCAATGCCACCACTGATATCGTGTTACGACGCAAACATGAGTATACAGACATAGAAATCCAGGACGAACCAAAAGATCAGAGAACTAATTACTAGAAGATGCAGAACAACGAATGTAAGTAATAGTTTGTAAACAAAAACCGATTGTCATTTCGAAAACCAATTACACTATTTTATTAACTTAAAGCTCATCATTAAAATTAGAGTATGATCCATAACGCGAATGTGAGAATCGAAACATCTCGCAATGTCTAATAGCAATGTGGACGAAAATGTAGGTCTACTCGATCAGCTAATTCAAAGCAAACTCACCAGAGCCACCAAGTGAAGAATAAGTTATTTCATATTTTAAATTGTATTTTGAAGAATACTTGTGTTACAAAATTCCAATTTATTAATAAGTCGACTAAATTGTTTCATATACATCTCTCTTTCCACTGTGCATATAACTGAACACAAAAGATCATCTTCAGCATCATCGAACTATTATAAATGTCATTAGGAAGAGTGACCGAACTTGTCTCCAATCATACAATAAAATCTTATTTAAAATACGTTGTGTCAACTTCTTATCATCGAACAACGAGACATGACGCGACGACTAAAATCTAACTACGATGACGCATTGGTCATAATCAGAACTTGCTAAATTTTAGTATCGGTTGAGGGCAAATGATTCTGAGGTTATCACCCATTGGAATTTCCCAAACTATCTCTGGAGAAGGTTTACGTAAATAAAATCTACACGTAAATACAATGTTTTATTTATGTAAAATTCACTAGAAGTCAATCCAGAGGTATTTCAGAGGGGTGCAAAATTCAGTTTAGATCCTATCTTATAACCGCATAAATATGTTTGAAATATTTCTATTGTTACCCTGAACTAAAAAAAGTTTATACTCGACTACATAGTAAGAATACGTATTTGGAGGAGACGCGATCGATATTTGGTAATTGTTTGGAATATTTGAAATAAGCATTACTTTACACAACTGTAAAATTACAAAACAAGCTGACTTGGGATGAATAGCCTCCACCCCCTCACCTTACCGCCCTTGGACCCGCCCCAAGATCCATACCATACATTCTTTTCCAGGCAATGAAAACCGCAACCTTGCAGCAAAAACATACAACACGTGAAACCTTCTACGAATTCTTCTCTAACAACGCGCGTACTTCCTCGATCCGCAAGGTCAAAAATCCACGCCCAACAAAAAACTTTTGACATTTAATTACCTAGGCGCATGTACTAAACCCCCAATCGAGATAAGTTGACACGCCTGATCAATCGACCCCGTTATTACTACCTACGTCAACGCAATCACATAGCGGGTCGCCTCCACCAACACCGTCGTCATGTAAAAAAAAAAAATTCAACTTTCGAAGCCCGCCCTAGAGATAGGCCACCAGGTGTGAGGAGATAAGGGGCGCGTTGGCTTCGCCGGCAGCTGCGCGCCCTCCAGAGCTAATGCTGGCAGAAGCGGCTCGCCTCCCGCACGGAAACTGAGCCTACTAGTGAAAGCATGTTCGCGGCGATAAGGTCGCCATGGAAATAAGCCGCCATCGCAGAGCTGCCCTCGGCGCTCGCAAGGTCGTGAACTCGCAACTCCCGCGTTGTGAGGGCGCACTCTCGTAATCGCAGATTCCAAGTGATTCTCAGCCAATACTACGATGGTGATGTCCAGATGAAGATTGCGTTTGGGTGTTTTCAAAGAGGGGGGTATTTTTTTTGGAAAAATGTCTGTGAAGGAACCATTTTTTAACTTCACTAAAACTTCCGAGAAAACGTTTATTAAGTAATGTTCGGTTGGTAGTACTGATAAAATTTATCCCGAACGCTTCATGCAGGGTGGAGCAATAGCCTGGAGGAAGAACAATAATGGGATGCCATTTTGAATGTTTCTAAACCATTGTTTACATATGCGATGGTAAAGGAATACTAACAAGTACACGATTAAAAATTACGAAGAGGTAAAATACATCAACCCTTCTGGGAAGGAAAAAATATCTGTTTTGCTTAAAATCAATTTCGTTTGATGTATTCCCCTCTGCAAATTACTTCCGAAAAGTATATTTTCAAACCAGGAAATAAGGCACTGTACAAAAATGCTCAGATGTATTGATGTTTGATTTTAAACATTCTAATTTAATTGCGAATGATGATCTTAGTATGTCAAGAGAAACCAAAGTTAGATCTCTTAAGTTACAAACGAGCCCAGTAACGTCACTAAAATGTCCACAACTGTGTGATTCTTCTTTGAAGCGAAACAACCGAAACCTATTTGAAGTCATCGCCATGCCAAAAAGTCGGCTTCAACACGGGTAGCCCCTCATCCGAAAACCAACGTGGTGAATCGCCGTTGTTTACGGAACTTTCGAGACAAAGCTGTTGTTCTGCGCTAATTCTGCTTCCTGGCGCGACAGTGCTGTCGCAGCCGCTTGCAAAAGGACCTCCGCCCTCCTACCCCGACGCCATTGGAAAGAACTTGCAAAAGCAGCAACAGCTAAATCCAAACCCAATCGAACAATACCCTAATGATCTTGCAAACGAACAACTTTTACACGCCTAATATTCATTGTATGTTGCGATTTGGATCTACTCTCGTAATATTTATGTTATCCTTGAGTCTTAATTTGTCGATTCCTCCCAATCTTCGTGTGTAGGTTTCTCACAGATGTTACGAGTTTAGCAGCTAGTTCATGTTTCTTTTGGGCGATTTCTTCTATTTCTCCTCTGAACCAGGTCTCAGGCCATCATCTTTTTAGGTCATCTATTTAAATTCATGCGATACACATGTCAGACTATCTTACAATAGTTTAACCTACTCAGTAATGTGTAAAACTAGAGCAGGCCATCACGATAACGCTGGGTATCTGACATTTTTATACCGAAATTTAAGCTCACAATGCGTGAAGAACTACTTAGAAGCTGTCAAAATCATAATCCAGACCGTCAGTGCGAAGATAACACAAAATAATGAAATTTAACATTTCGAGTATACGGAATGTGTTGTGTTTCTATCAGCAAGTCCATAAAATTTCCGACTGGAAAGCGCAGCAATTCACAAGTGCACTTCCATTAACTTATTCTAAAAATCCAACAATTAAGATTTGAAGAAAAACTTGCCATAACCCTTCTTGCATTCCCAACTAAATTCCCAGTTGCGACCTTCGTACTGCCGATTTCATCACAGCAGAAAAGATCCAACTCAACAGTTCTCCTCACGAAGTACTCCAGTGGGAAATATGATAATTTATTTGCCTTTAGAGGGGGCACCGGTAAGAGAGCTGAAGGTCCAACGCAATTCAGTAAACGGCGCAGCGCCACCAATGAACAAGCAGGATGGGGAGAAATCGGTCAGAACAGACTGAAATATGGCTAAACCCTACGCCACCCTCCTTCATTCTCTTTACACACTGTTCAAATACTGTCACACTATTCGTAGGGAACCCAGTGACGTCAAACTCCCGCATTCATCATCAGGTTTGTACGAGTAGGACACGTCTGTAAACAGGGGTCGGCTCTATCATTGTTCGGTCTTTGCCCTCGCCGCATCCCCCACCCCCTCCCCATTCGCGATCACGCCACCGTTCGCCAAGCCGTTTGCGCCCACATGGGCAGCCCGCCTGCACCAGGGGGCGTTGACTCCCGCGTGCAGTACGCACAACTCCCAACTGCGGGAGGCACGGACGCCCAATCGGGTTTGGCGACGGCGCCGACTTTTGCGAGAGTCCCGATTTAGTGGTCCGTTATCGCCAGAGCCATAGGGGCACGGGAGCGAAAGCGGGGGCGCTGATTTCAGCGGGGGTCCCTCTATAGGGAGCGGACCGGGAGCGGTAGCTCAGAGCATCAGCTGATGTCACTGCAGCGCCTCCGACCGGGAGGTCCTAGGTTCGAGTCCTGACGGTGGCAGCATGTTCGACAATACCTTTTCAGATAGGTCGAATTCTGTCGCTGTCGGAAGGAGAATTCTAGCGGCCGGCTGCTCTGATCAGTAGTTTTAAGAGGTTTCTCCGATCAACACCAGGGGAATGTCGGAGCAGTACCCTAACAAAAAAGCCACGGACCGCGTGCGATATTTCCTTCCTCTTCCTTATCATATCCTCTCCGCTTACACACACACAGACACTTAAATGAACATGCACTATACTACCACATATTCCGGGAGACCGGTCAGGAGCTTAAAACTTGTCCCGGCTGGGGCGGTGCCCCGCTGGTGGGAGAGACCTGGTTAGGGGGAAACCCTGCTAGCCATAGTTCGGCGCCGGATCTCGCCATCCAGCAGGGAAAGAACATTTCCCGATGAAAAACATGCACTATAGTTACGGGACTAATGACCTAAGCTGTTGACGCGCCCGGAATCCCCAACCAACCAAATCTATAGGGAGCGGCAGGTTCTTCGGGAGTTCTGAAACGGCAGGAGCCGTACATGCGAATATAGTACATGCCACGAAGCATAGATGGTGTCGGCGGGATCAAGACTTTCCTCACGGCATTGTAGGAAGAATAGAAAATAGGTAGATGTTTATGACCTAGAGAGCAGAGATAGAAGAGTTATCAACCACTGCGTGGTGTTGAGAGTTCGAATCAGACATAAAGCATGAAAGTTTTCTCCTAGTTACCAGGGCGTGGTCAGACTAGGGGATATTACTGCTATATTTACGACTTGTCAGTCGAGCACAATTAATCGACGTATACCAGTTGTGTTGCTATTCAAGATCTCGTTAGGAAGATTTTACCAATAAAAGTAGAGATGACTGTATTATGAAGTCGTTTGAGAGCATAAAGGTAGAAGGATAGAAAAGAGGAACAACCTCTCGAAAGGTTAGAGAACAGCAACATGTGAGCTTCAGAGGTAATGGGCCCGTAGATATCGCGGTGGAGGCGGGCGCGGAAGCTCTGGCGATAACGCGGCTGGGGGCGTGGGCCGCGGAGCGGGCGGGCGGGCGGGCGGCCGGACGTGGGGGTGGAGGTCCCAGCGATACGCCGAGTGCGGACCAGCGTCAGGGAGGATTTGCGGAACCGCTCGCGCCTTATCAACGTTCCGCGTAATGAATGATGTTTACCCGGGGACCGGCCTTTCTCCGGTCCTCAGTTATATTAGAGGCATGAAGTTAAGGATGGGGTAAGAAATGGGAAGGAAAGATGGCACGCGGTCCGTGGCCCGTTTGATAGGGTACTGTTGATGATGGGCAACGGAAGACTATCGATCAGAGCAGCCGGTCGCTAGTATTCCCCTCCAGACAGCGACTGAATTCGACCCAGCTGTTTAGCTTAGTATATAATCCGGATTCGAACCCTGGGACCCCGGTCAGAGACACTGCAGTGACATCAGTTGATCCCCTGAGCCCCTTTTGCCGGTCGGGTACTTACGTAATGTGATTGAAGACAAGCCACATACCACTTTTTACTTCAATGTTTTAAATATTATAATGATTCACTCTACCCGCGAGCTTTCACTTCTGCAAGACACGAAGGCGCATTGTCCGGCGCAGATTTCACAAGGAGAGTCTGAGCTCTGAACACAGGTACCCAGAAGTGGAAAGCTACCGCGCTCATCGCAACGCTGCGAGTCGCAAAATGTTCAACTTACAACTGTTCGGAGTCTGTTCCAGTAGCGGATCCAGAGGGAGGAGCATGCCCCCGTCCAATATATATAAATATTATCTAAAACTATTACTACTACAGGTTGCTTAACATCCATAGGAATATTTTCATTATGAAGATACATTTTTACAATATTGAGCTACTAATTGCATTTTTTTTATTATTTCAAAATCATTTGTTTCTGGGGTGTTAGCTAAAATTCTCCCGCTGAAATCCGTTCCGGATCTACCCATTAAGTCCCGATACCCCTTAACATCACTATTGTAGCTGGGGCTCTGAAGGCACCGCTCAAACATGGTCCAGCGAGGAGAAGCGAGGAGAAGCCTGGGGGGGGGGGACGAGGTGGCGCTGCGAGCGTTGACACCTGGCCTCGATTTGCGGGCGCCGCGCCGCCGCCCGTTCGCCAAGTCTCGCTCCGCGATCAGCTGAACCGATCGATCACTGAATCTGCATTCGGGGGCGCAATAACAGAAGCCCACTGCGCATAGGAAACTACATTTCCGGCGAGGTAAAAGTTCCTATTTGGTTTTTTTCTTCTTATTTTTTCTTTTTCTTTTTTTTTACCCAATTTCTTGAACGCAAAAATATGCATGTCTTAAAAAACCCCTTTATGTCGTTTAATGAACGCATCAACTAAACTTTGACGCGTTTGAAGTGTCAATTTTCGTTGCCATTGGTCCACATTATCCCAGAGCCCCAATAGGAATTGTGTATCGCGAAAGTATTTTCGCGATACACACCTACATGGCCCTCAACGGAAGATGAGTCCCTTCCTCAACGAATTATTCATACAAGGCGAGCGACAATTATCCTTCCTCTTGGTACTGGATTCGAACTCGTGCATCTACATCATTCTGTATGATAGCAGTAAATTGTTATGCCATTATAACCAACATAAACGCACTCATCGCTTAATATTAAACGATAATGTGTGATTTTGTACATCGTTAAAATTTGTTTTAATTGTACTCTGAACTCCTTTTTATCATCAAATGTTTAGCCTATGTTCGTCGAAATAAATATATATTTCAATGAAATCAAATTTCAGTGGGCTTTAATGATAAGCGATTGCTGTCACGTGATATATGACATAAGAGATACGTACATGTGACATAAGAGATATGTAGAAATATTTCATTATCCCTTGGTTGCGCAGTTGTCAGTTTCTGTCGACATTCAAAAAAAGTAAACATATTGATGTGCAACGTACTTCGTAAGTGATACTCGCGTCATTCAATCTTTGAACTAAGGTCGTGGAGGTGCTAGCTGATAATATACAATACTAAGCGTTGCTAACAGGACGTTGCCATGTGCCATCTTACCAATTCACATGTAGTTAAAAAATCCTGTTCTATAAGACCAGTTTTCAGTGATCGTCGTAAGAATTGCTTAATGCGTTTCACAGGATCTAAAATCATTTTGTAAAGGGTCCTTTTTTGGTAATCATTGCCAGTGTGAACAGAAGGTAAACTTGGCTGATCGCACTTCAAAAAGACAAACTCCGTAGGTGACCTTCTATATTAGGGTTATAAGAACGCAAGTGAAGCATATTTTAAAAAGGGGAATACACAAAACAACTAAAACCCGCATTAAAACAACTTCGAACCTGTATACGCCAAACTGACAGATATCGAGAAGACAAAACATCTCAGCAGAATATCAATTAACGCTTTACCATACCAGCAGACACCATTCTTAATATTACGTTCCTTAAGATTAACATCCCGATCACATCCTGCTTCGTGTGTGATGGTTATAAAGATGATAAGTGCCCATTTGTTCTAAATATTCCCGCAATGGTAAATTTCTAAAATCTTCCTTCCTCTTAACAATGTGCGATGATTTATGAACAACACTCCCCCCCCCCAAAAAAAAAATTTCTACAGCTCCCCATACGATTTCCAAAGCATTCGTCAGCTCTAAACAAAGCCACCTAATCACGACACTATTCTTTTTTTCCTCTCTTCCACCTCTCTCTTCCTCCCACTCCTCCATCTCGTCTGCGTCCTCCTCAGAGCGATTATTCTCGTCTCCGCTGACACACTGGTCCTCTTAACAATGCGCGAAGATGTATGAACACAACACTAACCCTAAAAAAAATGCTCTCCACAACTTCCCATACGATTTCCGAAGCATTCGTCAGCTCTAAACAAAGCCACCTAATCACGACACTTCTTTTTTTTTTGTCTCTTCCACCTCTCTCCTCCTCCCAATCCATCTCGTCTGCGTCCTCCTCAGAGCGATTATTCTCGTCTCCGCTGACACACTGGTGCCTTTGCACGGGCCGAGGGGGAGCGGGGGCGGGGGTGGGGCAGCGATTCGCAGCGCGCAGCTGTCTGTCGTCACAGCGTCGGCGCTGCCAAGCTCCGACCGACGAAGCACCGCCGCCGCGACGCGACGCGAAGCGAAGCGAGGGCCCACCTCAGCGCGAAAGAGCGCTCGCCACGCGGCGCGGCGCGACGCCTCAACGCCACCGCGACGCCGCGGCGGCCCCGGGCAACGACACCCGGAAATGCACCGGCCCCTAGCGCCGCGGACGCCGCCAACTCGGACCTTTTGGCTTTTGGAGGGTGGGTTTCAAAAGGGACTTTTCAAAGTTGAGATTTCCTCGGCTTGATTGTTTATTTTGTTTGCTTATATTTATATTTGCTTTGTTTGCTTTATATTTGCTTTGTTTTTTCAGCTTCGTACAGTGTACACAGTTCAAAGTTTCGCCTTAAAAATTGCAGATATGCAATTAGAACTTCATGTTTTTTTCCATCTCATCTGAAGGGTGTCACTATGTGCATTTCAAAATTTGGTGAAAAAAAGTTGAATATTTCTTTATAAATTATAAAATGGTGTAATGATTTTTTTGTTACGAAATAATGCAGGCAGATGAGGGTTAATTCGCTTATTTCATCTTATTAAGTTACTTCATCAAGCCCATACGTAATACTAATACTCTGAGTTTGACATCACACATTTCACAGGTTGTCCTTTTCATTTTGGTCAAAAGTTCCAACACTACATATTTTAACTTTAGGAATAATTTATCACATCATATTCTATTTAAATGAATTTTCAACTATGTAAAAGTAATACTACTGAACCATTACAGGCAATCATATACATTACTGCACACAGTGCCATATCGTATAAGAATATAGGTTAATAGTGTCAAAATTATACATAGGATGCCTCGGAATAAATGTCACAATTTATGACACGCGTAGCGGGGTTGAAAATAAGTTGTTTTTTTTCAATAACCCTACAGAGGAAATTTTCATGTAACCGAGTTAAATATGCGACATTTTCCTCTGATGTTTTGGCAACTTCCCATGCACAATGTTGGGCAGGTCATGTTCTGATGCAGTCAAGGTGCCTTCATGTACCTGCCAAATTTCTGGGTATAAAAGGTTACGCAAGCAAAAGGACGAATGTCACACACATAAGTTTACAACTTCGTTATTTGCAATTTCCCACTGCACGTTCATTGGCAAAATGCAATCATGTTCGACCTCTCTACATTTCCTAGAAGTTTGTAAAATTTAATCTAAGACATCCTGTATAATGAGAGAAAACAAATACACACAGTTTCCCCATTTGTAGGTTTCTTCATATTCCCTTTTTTCTCCAGTTGTCAATGTTTTCATGTTTACTTGCCAACCTGCGCCCCTGCTGGGGAGGAGCAAGGATGTGACCCCAACGGCACAGACACAGTGCTGGGTGACTCAACCTAGTGGCACGGGGGAGCCTCTTGATGCGGTTCTGAACTGACCTGGATTTCGGGTGCTGAGCGCCAGACCCACTGAACTTTAGGTCCTTTGCAATGTCACCTGTTAATAATAAAGAGCATACAGACGAATGTGGATCAACTTCTCTTAAGTTGTATCAAAAGCAATCCCCTAAGACATCCCCTATCCCCTAAGTTGTATCAAAAGGAATCCCCGTGGACATCACGACACCACACGGATCGACTTCGTAAAATGTTCCTCACAAAATTAACGGAGATCCATATTATATTGTAATATTTTATAACATATTAAGTGTACGTAAGTATGTGTACATATTTTAGTCTTTACCAGAGTATTTTTGACCCTTTACAACTTTACAACTTTTCGTTGGTTCTGAAAATTGACGCCTTACACCCAGCGCACACATGCACCTTTCATTGAATGCGTATGTTAAATTAGCGGTTGGTATGTACAGCGCAAGGCGTAGATATATTGTTACTTTCTGGTTATGATGGAGAAAAATACGGGACCACTTCAACAAAATTATTAAGAACTGTGTTTTTTTATTAGTACATTTTACGACGCAGATGATAAATGGTAATCACGCTTCTCTTACGTAAAGTTATTGCCATGCATTATTTTTCCAATGTAAGAAGATATTTTAACATCAGTTACTAAATTACTTCCATTTACTACATACAGTTTTTTCTTATCTTCACAGTATCATGCCAAGTGAGTACGCATTCGTTCCAATATCTGGACATAAACGGTGAGTTCCGGAGTGTGATATGGATGCTCAAGAAAAGACCTATTTATAAGCACGAGGGGGAATTCTTAAAAAGACACAAAAGAAACCTACACAAAACTCCTCGAAAGAAGACAGAAATCTTACTCTAAGATTTACTTTTACCGAGACTAAAATAAAAGGTTCGGTCTACGAACTTCGGCTTCTGTTTTAAATTTTCCATTCAACGTATTTTTTAAAATACGAGATGAACATGCTTTTGTAACAATCTTTCAAGTAGTAATCAAATAATCTTTTAATTAAACAACTTTAATGTATCTACAAGATGAAAATTGTCTTACAGCGATACTCTGTTTTCAAAAAAATAAAAAATTATACATACAATCCTCATTTTGCATAAAAGCAGATAGATAACGTAATTGTTCTTTTTAAGTTCCTTTTTAGGTTTCTATTCATTTCCCAGAGAATGACATTGTATTCGAAATATCTGGTCGTCCGCGCCAGCCAAGAAAACAAAACTTCCAGTTCTTGCACTTTCGATCTTACACAGCTCTTCGCGAGCACACGTTAACATCGTTTCGGAGATCCATTCCCTCCAGTACTTCACTTAATAACCCAGTCCCCTCCAGCAAACGTACACAACCATTTCCGGCACAGCTGACGTATGCGCACCTTCCCGCATGTGCGGCACGTGCTCGTACGCGTTTTGTGCGAGCGGCGCCGCGCCGCGCCTCACCACTGACCTCCTTTGGGGCCGCGTCCGCTCCCTAAAAAGCGGCAACGCCACTTCCTGGGAACCGACCCGCCGTACTGCGCCGTCCAAATTCGCGCGACCTTTCCGCAGTAATAAGCACTCGCGGCGAGCGCACGCAAACGCCCCGCCCCCTGCTCTCCCCTTCCGTCACGGCACGCCCCGCTCCGCTCCACCCCGCTCCGCTCCACCCCGCTCCGCTCCACCCCGCTCCGCTCCACCCCGCTCCGCTCCACCCCGCTCCGCTCCACCCCGCTCCGCGCTCCGCTCCACCCCGCTTCCGCTGCTCCGCATCGCCCCGCTCCGCATCGCCCCGCTCCGCATCGCCCCGCTCCGCATCGCCCCGCTCCGCATCGCCCCGCTCCGCATCGCCCCGCTCCGCATCGCCCCGCTCCGCATCGCCCCGCTCCGCATCGCCCCGCTCCGCATCGCCCCGCTCCGCATCGCCCCGCTCCGCATCACCCCGCTCCGCATCACCCCGCTCCGCATCACCCCGCTCCGCATCACCCGCTCCGCATCCGCATCACCCCCGCTCCGCATCACCCCGCTCCGCATCACCCCGCTCCGCATCATCCGCATCCCCGCTCCGCATCACCCCGCTCCGCATCACCCCGCATCACCCCGCATCGCCCCGCTCCACATCGCCCCGCTCCACATCGCCCCGCTCCACATCGCCCCGCTCCGCTCCTCTCCGCCCAACATTGCCACGTCCCACCTCACATCACCACCTTCCGCCATGCTTTGCCCTGCACCATAATGCTTCACCCCGCTCTCTCCCTCAACTGTCTCCCGCCTCGCTGTCCTTCCCACCACGCACAATTATTCATCGCCGTCGTTTTGTCCCAAACCCCACTCATCCCCGACCCCACACCATTACGTCTCCCAACCCCCACTGCTGTCAATGCTCCACTACTTACCCACCCCCGCCATGCCACCATGTCCTTCCCCGACCACCCCGTTTTATTTCAGCCGTTGTCCCCGCGCCGACCCACGTCCTTCGTCGTCCCGCTGTGACCCTCTGACCCCCCAATGCTGCCCCTGCACCAGCACTTATCCACCCCACCCCCGCGCCGCGACACTCCCCGCTGCCCTGCAGGCCACTCCGCTTTCCCAAACCACGCCCAGGTCGCGGGAAAGGGTGTCTGGACCTCCGGTGCGTGTCGTTCCGCGCTCGGGAGAAGCACATTTGATTGGAATCGCTGGAACCCATACCGAAAAAGGAATTTGGAGTTTTCAGGACATGCGTGACCAAAAACGCTGTAATACCGCTATATTATACCATGAAAAATGTGATTTGCGCATTGATATCCCTATGCATGTGGTTCCTAGATGCGTTACAGAAAAAAAATTGAGAAAGATTTAGTTTCAGTCATTTTCATTTCAATTGACATCAGCGTTTGGCGACTGTGGAAGTAGTGGTGGCACAGAATGATGAGAAAACTTTGCAGGAGTGGGAAATTGAGCGAATACTGAAGGGCCAGGAATAATAATTGAAAGAAGAGAAAACTGAAATTTATGACGTGGTGGCAGCTAGGATACTGGAGAAGGTGGAGGAAATTCAAGAGAAAGTTGATGTGAATGAGTTGGTGAACCCGATTGAGGAAATGGAGATGTTGGTGGATGAACTGCAAAACAAAGGAGGAAGCGGTGAAGCGTACGAGACAGATAGCCAAATACAGAAATCTGTGGTGAATGCGATTGATAACTAAAAGGAGGCAGTGGTTTTGAAGGTTAATGAGACGGAAAACCAACTGGAGGAAGTGATGGTGGAGTGGATGAGATTGAGAATCAAATAGAGGATGTGGTACTGGAGGTGGCTGCAATTAAGTAACAAGTGGAGGTGAAGATGGACGAGATGGATAACCAGGTGTGGAGAGATGTGATAGTGGTGGATGAGAGGGATACCCAAGTGGAGGAAGCGGTGATGGTGAAGAACGTTGCATTACGAGTACAAATGCATACGAAATTGCATTATGAGTACACGTATTTTAAATAATACAAAATACATACAAAACGTGATGAAAAACAAGAGAGAGGAAGTGATGGAAGAGCATAATGAAACCGAGAACCAGGTGAAAGAAATGGCTATGGGGAAGGAATAAGATGACGAGTAGTAGTCCAACGAGGAAACGACGGTCCAGGATGGCTACTCATTGCGTGGAACTAATTTCCCCGACTTTTCCCGAATTTCCAGCGCATTTTATGCATATTATGTTTTCCCGGTACGATTTGTAATTCCACATACGTACTTGAAAAAGCTACCCTGGTAGCTACCTTTGTCAGCTCTCTGATTTCACCGTGACAATGCCCAATTTAACAATATCTTCTCACCAAATAAAACTCGGCAAAAATAATCTTTGTTATAATACTGTATTAATGTTCCTGTGCTTTGTATCCCTCTCAAATTCTTCCCTTACGTCGACGAGTCTTCTATCAAGTCCCTGATTTTCCGCCGACTTTTCCAAAGCAATGAAATTCCTTCCTTTTTTTTTTTTTTTTTTTTTTTCGTTTTTCCCGCGTTTTGTTTTCCAGCAAGTGGCCCCCCTGCGAGCGATGTAGCGCTGACGGAGGCGTTGGGTGGAGCCGGCCGCCGCTGCGTCGCGCCCGTGGGCGAGGCGGAGCGTCGCGGAGCCGCTCGGCTACACGCCCTTCCGCCGCGTTTGCTCTAGCGAAGCGACTTCCTGAGTCGCTCTGCAGACCGCCTGATCGATATCCGCCGCCTCACACCACCGCACACCACTGAGCGACGGAGGAAACGAACACGCTGCTGACTGCGCTCCTATCGCCCAATCGTTCGGAAACGCACAAAAGCATTTGAGAGGGCGGATGTATGGACAATGTCCAGGAAACATACGAATCGAAAATAAGAAATTCCATAGCTTAATTTAAGATTTTCATGTTTATGATTTAATTTTTATGACTGTAATATTTGATAATTACAGTAACTTATTTGTCCAGTGAAATTAAAAATGTTGTATTAATATCTATTGGGATACGTCAATTTCTTTCAACCAGGAGGGTGAAGTTAACAGTCAATATTTTTATATACTTTGAGTAAAAGGCGAAAGATTTATATGATCAGACGGAAGCAAAGAGTGCTATCAGAATATGGCCACCATTGTTTACCAATCATGGAAGTCGAATCTCCGCGGTAAGTTTACCAATTGTCTGAAAAATCCAGATAAAGAAGCGTCGTGTTGGCGTTAGGTTGGATCTCTTTGGATGGGCTGAGGATTCATCTATTTCAAGACCAGGGTGATTGCTGGTCTTCACACGAGATATCTATGCACAGTAGTCGGGCGAACACCAATAAAAGAAAGCTTCAGAATCAGCAGACGCCCTTTAAGTAGAATACATTGCAGATTCATTTTATATCATTAAAATATGAAATAACATTCAAGATCTTCAATGAATATTTGTAACAAAGACATTTAAATAAGCTTTAATTATTCTAATTATGCTAATGGTTGAAACATCGTCCTCTAGAGCTCCGAAGATGAGTGGACGAATTAGAGTAGAATAATTTTAATATTGTAAATGAATCACTGAAGACTTAACCGGATACGTGGCAAAAAGCTGCATCAGGAAAACAAGAAAATGCATCGTCTGAGTCTAGAAGAGGAAATTATTGGCGCAGTACACATTTAGAGGAAAACATTTATGCGAAATGAGAGACGATATTACTGGTTTTATACCGATGACTCATTTAAAGTGAAGAAACTGTATGGAGGAGTTACGTTGCTAGGAATTTGGAAGGAAGAATTTCGGACGCAACAAGACACAACGAACGAAACTCCTCGAAGATTCCTTTCCTTAAGAGAGATTTGGAACACAATTTCTGCAGTGTACTTGTAAAAAGCGAATACGGGGAAAAACGAATGCGATGCTGAGATTCTGGTTTACTCTCTGAACCTGAAGAGATAAACAACCCAAAAGAAATAATCGACAGTTTATTAGGTAGTTTTTTAACTGAAAGGTCTACTGATCTTGCAACCACAATTGAAAAACCTAATCTATTTCTTTCAGTAAATAAATATACGGGTGGTGGTGAATAGTAACTGATATTTAATTCTGAACAAAGCTATGGGGACCAGTTCAATGGAATACGATACGCAGAATCTTCTCCCTAGTGAAGTGTTTCGACAGCCAGTTTTGGTCTTTCATACCACAAGATCATGCCCCTTTCGCAGAAGGCAGAACTCATTGGCTTCCTGCCGCCAGATAGCGGATGGCGGTCCCGACCACACGCACGTGGAAGGGCCGCGCACCCCCCTTACGCAGCAGCGGCCGCTGCCACGTGTCGCCAGGCGGGCTGACAGCGCAGCGTCCGGCGCGACGGCTAGCGTAGCCGCCACGGTCCGGTGCCGCGGGCGTGGAGGCGGGCGTGGAGGCGGGCGTGGAGGCGGGCGTGGAGGCGGGCGTGGAGGCGGGCGTGGAGGCGGGCGTGGAGGCGGGCGTGGAGGCGGGCGTGGAGGCGGGCGTGGAGGCGGGCGTGGAGGCGGGCGTGGAGGCGGGCGTGGGACGGGCGTGGGACGGGCGTGGGGGCGGGCGTGGGGACGGGCGTGGGGACGGGCGTGGGGGGACGGGCGTGGGGACGGGCGTGGGGACGGGCGTGGGGACGGGCGTGGGGACGGGCGTGGGGACGGGCGTGGGGACGGGCGTGGGGACGGGCGTGGGTGGGAGGCGTGTTGGGGGAGCGAGCATGGTGGCGTGCGTGGGGGGGCCGCTTAGGAGGCTGTTGCGGGGTAGGAGAAGGGTGGAGGCGGGCGGCGGCGGGAGTGTGCGCGGCGCCGGACACAGTTCCGTGGCGGCAGCGGGAGTGGGAGCGGGTGCGGTGGCGGGAACCGCGTCGTCCGCACAACCCAGAGCTCTGCGCTCCGCCGCGCCCGCCCACCCGCCCGTGGCCGCGCCGCCAGTCCGCCCCCGCATGCCCCGGCACAGTGGGCGGAGCGCTCGGTATACCGTCACAACACGTGTGGCACAAGACATTGAGAAGATAATTGACATGTTTTGGATACAGAATAGTAGAAAATAAGTAAATTCAGGCAGTACGGAAAATAAAACAAAAAATCCTATCCTAAGGATAGAGGCGGATGATTAGACAAACAGAGAGATGGGAAAGAATCTGTGTGTATGTGTGTGGAAGATGGGTACAAACAGAAAACTAGCAATGGAATGGTGCACTTAAACGCAGGCAGAATATTTATGATATATTCTTTATTGACTCCATTTTCTGACGCAAGTTTTAATTTTGAGACAGCAGCTGCTGGCTCCCCTTTGGCAATGAGTCCATCTTCTAATTCACTTTGAAAATTAATGATGTCCGACTTCGAAGTATTTCAGTGGACTATTTTCAATTATTTTCCTCTCGTTCCTTTTCTCTCTAAACAATGGTTCTCAATCTGTGTTATTTAGACCGTGAGGAGTTTCGAAGTCCACATTCTATGGATCGCATCTAGCTCATTATACGTCACACGTGTAATCTCTAGTTGCAGAATGAAGTGGAGCAAGCTTTGTTTTTAATGGGGGCCGCAAGGCGTACAGATCGTTAGAGAAAGATAAACATGAAACGACGCTTAAAATGAAAAAAAGTATAAGAAACAAACTTGGTGAAATAATTTACAATGAACAATGTAATAGCAACGGAAGATCATTAAAGGAAAGTTGACATGATCGTCATATGTTCATCGCCGAAAATTATTTACTTCTTAAATGGTCAAAAATCACTATTTGCTGTTAACACGGAGAGTAGGCTTTGTTAGACTGCATGGTGTCTCTTGTAAACAATAGATTTTCAATTAAAGTCTTTATGACAACCCAAGGCGTAGCACTATTGTTCACAGATTCACGATGGCGGATACATCATTGTTTTAGATGCAGGTTTCCCATCTCACGCTGTGGTAGCTCAATAGGCCAATTTGTTTTCTGATAGCGTGGTCTCATCTTGACTTCCGGTGGAGACACTATTTTCGTTATTTTCTCCCGGCTTTGTAACAATCTGCGGATTTAATATTCATTATTAAACAATGGATATCTAAATGAAGTTGAGAAAGATAAGAGCGAGAGTGCATACACCAATTTACGCCACATTACCCCAAGTGAAAGTACCCGAAAGCCCATTCCCGTAATTTGCAAGACATATATAGGCGAAGATAATTTTCTTGGAGCAGGTAACTTACTGGAAGCTTAAGTTGAACTTACCAACTTACGTCTTAAGCGCAAAAGTGAAGCAAAATATTTCGAAACTATCTATCAACTATCGAACTATCATCGATCAATTATCGAACTATCATCAATCGACTATCAACTATCAAACAGATCCCACTTACCAACTTGCGTCTTAAGCGCAAAAGTGAAGCAAAGTATTTCGAAACTATGTATCAACTATCGAACTATCATCGATCAATTATCGAACTATCATCAATCGACTATCAACTATCAAACAATCAATCATTATTATCCCATTCATTATCACATTTACATGTTAACTTGTGATACAAAAAAAAAAACGTTAATTTCCACGCTTTATGATTGCCTTTCTCTTTTACAATATATCGACGACGGCAATGTTTTTTAAATCACATCTTTTAATTTATTTTTGTTCTAGTCTATGAAAAATTCTAAAGGCAACAATTTATTACATTTGCTTCAGAAAACACTTTCCCCGTTATCTGCTTCCTAAGGCTGACATTTCATTTATACTTCCGAACGTTTGATTTTTCCCCTTTCGTCTTTCCCCGTTCCGTTCCCCCCCCCCTACCAGGCGGTGAGATATTATATTTCAGAGATTTTTAATTACTGACATTTTTCTTGTCATGCCTGTCTTGTCAAAGCTTATTTTCTATTCTAAATTCCTAGCTTTTTTTCTTCATTTTTCTCTTCACGAGTAATTTTTCATACAGAACAACTTGTTCTATTACTACTTCAAAGATTTCTAATCCCTTCCCCCCCCCCATTAGCTTGTCTCAAAACTAGACATGTTATTTTTTTTTCTTTCGAACTTAAAATATTGTATTTCCTCGCTTCAAGTTGCCTCCACATTTCTTTTATGTCTCGATCACCCATTTTAATTTATTTTAAATTTGTTTTCCGGCTGCAGGGCCCACAGCGTCGGCGGCTCCGCCACGCGGGGAGGTCGTCGCTCGCAGTCGGAGCAAACACTGGCGCGGCCTCCCGCCTCCGCTCCTCGGCGCGCGCCGAGCAGACGCAAAAAGGAGGGAAAGCGCGCCGGCCGCAGCGCCTCGCATCGCGTCGCGTCCCGTCTCTTCGCGCCGCGCCGGCAACAATGCCTGCGCCGCCCGCAGCGCGTCCAGCGGCCGCGAGGTGCATCGCGGTAGCCACGTCGGGACTCTTTGAAAGGCGGGGTTTGGGGGACGCACGGGTGTCACTAATGCTTTGGGGTCGGGGAGGGGGGAGGGCATCAAAGGTTTATAGTGATTTGAATACTAGTACCTCCGAAGAATTTGAGTTACGTGCGGCGGTTACATAGGCGTGCGCTCAGGATGGGGTGATGGTGTGGGGGGGGGAGGCTCCCCTGCAAATTTCGAAAGGGGCACGGTAGCCTTACGTAATAAATTATTTCATTTGCGAAAAGATCAATTCCTGATTGTCTTCTTGTTCAAGTTGATATTTAGAGGAATTGATAGACATTTAAGAAAGATCTTCAATACATATGTTTACCCTGGAAGTTGAATGGTTCAACATGAAATAAACTTAATGTGTCACTTAAATCATTAAATTTATAATTTCCTTTTTTGTAGTATGTATTATTTACTAGAAAAATATGTCTTATGTAAACAAAAACATTTAATGGAATAGGGTGCCCACAAATGCAATTGCCCTCCTCCTCTTGTCTTAAGCTGCGCAATTCTATGGTTACAGACAATATTGTTATTGATATATTGAAATTACTGAGATGCACGAGATAGATTATAAAAATAAGTTATAAAAAGTAAGTTATAAAAAAGGAAATTAACAGGGCTGTAGGTAAGATCGACCTCAAAAAGAAATCAACAGCGAATATATTTTAACTTTTTTTCAATTTATTCTTCCAATTTCATCGTTGCATGCATCAATTAGAATTTTTAAATATTTGACACTCTCCCACAGAGTTTTTTTTTTTTTGTTTGTTTCTAGGATAAAGGTCACCGTGTGGAAAGCGTCTATATTTTTTACGAATGATGAATGGATTTATACTCCCCTACGTAGACCGTAAAAAGCAACGCATCTTCTTGCAATATACTTTCTCTTCTTGCAATCTTTCAAATAGATGACACTAGTTGCTGCATACAAGGTAAGGAATGCATACGTATTTTCAACGACCACTGGCGAAGTTTCCACTTATTTCTTCGCAGAGAAAAGACATGTGAATGGCAAAGAGATCTCCAAACTTCGCGCCCGAGAGAAACACGTTTCAAGGCTTCCGCGCTTTGCCACCGTCTTTGATCTTCTCATTTGTGTCCTTTGCACATCGGTGTCTGGATTCATGCCAGTCCAACTCTACGACAATATAGTGAATGTGTGCATGAGCCTGACTGTGGAGAAATTTCCGTATTTTCAAAGGACGCCAATGTGCATTTATATTTTTAATTATAACGGTAAAATTGACATCAATAGAAGAAGTTTTTATATCTAGAATATTCCTTGTGTGAATATAAATATATCATCGAAAAAATATATAATTCTTTTCAATACTCTTTTTCGTGTGTTGAATCTTCAACGAAATGGAATTTCGTGAAACTACTTGTTAGAAGCACGTCTTCCAATGATAAGACTGTATTTACTCCCAGTCAGCCTTATCGATTTCATCGTGACCTATTAATGATCACGACTGCAATCCAGAAAAAGTAGGCTAACTGGTTTCGATAGAAAATTTATCGCAATCGACTGACGAGAGATGAAAGCAAAAAACACATTTCAAGGAATGTGTTTACCTTTTGCTCTTTTAAAAATAATTCTATTTACTGGAAATATTGTACAACTGATTTGATAAATGTATAACTTGAACACGAATGCACACAGTCAAACAGTTCTATCTTTACGTTTGTTTTCAAACATATTATATTGTTCTGTGCCCATTTTTCTTCGGTTGACAAGTTTCTCTCCGTATACGAAGATCACGTGGTGTCAAGGAGCACCCTCCAAGGAACTGGGTCATGCAAGAGGCCAGCCAGGGGAGACGGGAACCGGACCTGGTGGAAGAGGTGGCGCAAGCAACGACTTCCAGGCGAACACGGGAGGACGGGGGAGGGGCGTGGCAAGGGGGATGGTATAACAAGCAGACATGACAACGCCGGAAGAGAAAAAGACAACTACGGAAGTGCCAGGTGATTTGGTAGCAGCACCCAAGGCGGCAAACAGTTTTGAAGAAGTTGAAGGAAGAATGGCTACATAGGATCTGGCGGAAGTAGTCTTTGAATGCTGACTGAATGGAAGTAGCCATGAATGTCCCCAAAAATGGTATCGAGTACTTTTTCTCTACTATTTCTACGGTGGTCTCTGGTTTTGAATTTCGAATTACTGGTTAACCCGAGGAAAATATGTTCTCTTTAATTCCGCCCTGATCCTTAGAATTCCGATCAGAAAAGTGGTTACATTTTCTATACGACTGAATTAAGAGAACAAGGTTTCAGAGAGTTTGTGCACCCTCGAACGTTAAAGCACTATCGATCTTCTGCTCATGCGCATTTCAAGTTTCGCATCACTTTTGTGCATCTGGGCATGCGCAGAAGATCGATAGTGCTGCCCGCTATGGCAGCACAAGCTCTCTAATACTTAATTCATCTACGTTAACACGAGAAAAAAGAAAATCTTCGGCAAGAGAAAAGATATGACATTTTTATAAAAAAACATTGTTTAATTCTAATATTTTTCGTTCCTCTCGAGCTTCGGAATGCAAAACGATACCTCGAGATCAGGATTACTTCTATCGAACTGTGGGGAAAAAAACGTTCTCCAGCAATTCTCCCCAAGTCCAGTATTACCGGGCATGTTTTCTTGAACCCTCGCTTTGGTAGTAGGGAGAGCAATGGGGAGTTTGGTTATTTTGACAAAAGGAATTTGATACCAAATTTTTTGTTTGTTTTTTGATTCAAAATAATTTCTATTACACCGGATCAAACATTTCTGGTTATCAGATTTTGTCTACAACGCTCGTCAGTATAATGTCTTCATAATTCAACTAATGTTGCCAAAGGAGTGGGGGTGGGTTTCCGGGGCTCAAGAAAACGTGCGCGTATTCGACGCCACGGCTTTGACAGCAAGCCGGCAACGGTGTGAGCAGCCGAAAGGGGTGGGGAGCCTCGGGCGCCCTGGCATGCAGACGCCTCCCGCGATCAGCGGCCGCCGCGCGCGCCCTCTCCCGGGCGAAGGGGGAGACACGCCCACTGCCCGCCCGCCCCGCGACCTCACGGCCCTCAGAGTCCGCTCCGTGCGCGGGACCGCGCACCGCAGCGCGCCACTCGAAACGACCCGCGCCCGGCGCTGCCAACCCCGCGCTCCCACAGGGCCGCCAATCACAACACAGTTTGTGGGAGTGCCGGCCCTGTGGCAGAGATCGCTAAGGCAGTAGTGTCGTAGTGATCTCGCACCGAAGGGTCGCGAGTTCGAGTCCTGCCTCGGACATGGTTGTATTTGTGTTCGTCCTTTCACCTGTTATCGTCACCATTTCGTTTCATTTTCATAGTTACCGTAACGTTAACTCCAATAATGGTCGCTAATCACTTAGATGTTGACGCGACTTTAAATGAAAAAATAAAAAATTAAACAAAAAAGTTTGTAAGAGTGTTGCCGCGCTGGCCGAATTTTCGCCCGGTCCGCACGCATCTGCAAAAATACGTCGTCCGTCACAGGTGAAGTGGCAGCTTGACAGGAACCTAAGTAGCGGGGAAATACGATTCTGCGAGCGAAACAGTTTGTTGAAGGATGATATACTAATTTATTCGAAAGGAATTTATACGATTTAATAGATTATGCACAGACTCCATAAATCCTCGAGGAGATTCGCTTACCCAGACAAGAGACTTTTGTGACTAATAATAAAGGGAAAACACCACGAAAACAGAAACAAACGGAACGGGCAGCACGCAACCAAAACCAGGACCAACACAATACAGGCGAACACAAGCTAATGGCAAATCAAAGAGTGAGCAGAGTAGCGTAGCTATAGACGTTCTTTGGTTTTGGCAACTGTTTCTTGAAGTTCTTTTTTTTTGCCGCAGCAAGTTTATAGCGCTGTTCGTCTTCCCGTTGACGTTAATTGTGAAGCGCATGTACCTCGCGTTCCCGTTCCCGTCCTTCCCTTCGCGTTCCCGTTCCCGTTCCCGCTGGGCTGTGGAGGGGTCCTATGAT